>ML121530.1:230933-367455 GCA_003788615.2 Terfezia boudieri ATCC MYA-4762 | reverse complement strand
GAGCAGTTTGCCTTTGGAAGAAGAGAAGGAATTTGCAGATTAGGACACTGGTATTATGGCAGATTACTCAAGAAGTTGTTGATGAGAAAGTAAGTACTCTAGTCTTGGGAACGGGAGGGGGGAATATTGTAGGTTCACAAGAATCTGCCCTCAAGCATCGAGATTAGAGAAATAAAACAACAATAACAAGGTGCAATATTCCCCCGGGGGCAAGTGATTCCTCCGCTAGCAACCACTGGATAGATAGATTCCTTGCTGTAAAAAAGGATGACATTCTCTACCAAGACTGAGCAAGAACTAATGATACCGAGTTGCAAGCTGATTTTCTCGCAAACCATATATGTAGGTATGTACTGTATATATGTAAGACAGAAGAAGATAACTCAGAATAATATCCAGAAATTATCATAAGAAGAGGCTATCAATAGGAAGGAATAGTAGACGGTCATCGCTATTGAAGGAGTTGGGGGGTAGGAGTATAGAGGGGCATTGTAGAGTATTGGAGCTGAGAAGGTGAATATTGTGTTGGGAGGGGATATTATGGCTGAGATCCTCATCAATCCCCTGGGTCTCAAATCACCCTGTTGTTTGATTATTATTGTGTAGCCTTTCCCTATTATATTCATCTAACATGGATATAGACGTATGATTGAAGCCTCATCCATTTGGCAGGGTTATTCGAAGATGTAAAAATCTCGGGAAGTGCGGGGTGGTGTTCTTGTAAGTATTCATTTTAGTGAAGATGAGCGTTACTTGTTTCAATATTTGTATATTTAGGTTAAATTATTAGGTACCTGCCGGTAGGTAGGTATATCACGTGCTGTGTCTCGTATTTACTGTACCGGCCCTCGATTGGGAAGTTCGATCCTAAATTTGGACTAGTTCGATAGGCTTTTATTTATTTAATTTTTTTTTTCTCTCGGAGTCTCTCCTCCATACCTAATATGCAACCCAACGATACAATTAACATGCCAATCGGATGGGATGCGTACCATGTACAGTAGGTACATACAGTACATATCGTAGTAAAAGGTAAAATATAAACATTAACGAAGGATATATAATTAACCTAATACCTTGATTAGATCAGTAGCATTTTGTTCAGCAGAAAGCTTATACCTATGGTTTAGTACATAACTATAGTACCAGTAGGAAGTTCGTTAACAGTATTAGGTACATACATATATACAGTACATATATAGAAAAAATTGTAGATTTAAGAGAAAAGCACACGGTCTTTCCTCTGATTTTTACAGCCTGGCTAAACGTCTTGAACAGGCACAGCAGTCTGTAGAACTGAAGCCAATTCCAAAATCGTGGAAATTGCACTAAACTGTATGGGGAATAGCGCGTTCCCACAACTTTTCAGTTTGCGAGGACTTCCAAAAATCACCAGGGTAGCTGAAGAACTTCTATAGGCCTATAAACCCGGATTTAGAAACTTCATATTAAGCTCAAACTATATCCAAAAAGCCGCCCGTAAATTCACAAGATGAGTGTGATTATGCAGGTGTCTACGAAGGGCACTTTTAGTGTGTTTTGGGGTTTTACCAACACTTATGTCCACTTACTGTACATATGTAAGACAGAAGAAGATAGCTCAGAATAATATCCGGAAATTATCATAAGAAGAGGTTATCAATAGAAAGGAATAGTAGACGTTCATCGCTATTGAAGGAGTTGGGGGGTAGGAGTATAGAGGGGCCTTGTAGTATATTGGAGCTGAGAAGGTGAATAGTCCATCATTTATTGTATTGGAAGGGGATATTATGGCTGAGATCCTCATCAATCCCCTGAGTCTCAAATTACCCTGTTGTTTGATTATTATTGTGTAGCCTTTCCCTTCTATATTCATCAAACACCGATATAGATGTATGATTGAAGCCTCATCCATGAGCGCATTGGCAGGGTTATTCGAAGATGTAAAAGGGTGCGGAGGGAGTTATCGGAGATCTCGGGAAGAGCGGAGTGTTGTTCTTGTAAGTATTCATTTTAGTGAAGATGAGTTTACTTGTTTCTTTTCTATATTTGTTTATTTAGGTTAGTTTGTTAGGTAAGTAAAGTACATACAGTCTGGTTCAGAAAGTGACCGGGACGCATAAAACGAGACTTGGCTGCATGCATGTTAGGCACCGCAATTGTGCATATGGACAATTTTGCTTGCATGGCAAAGGAAAATACTTGCTGAAAGAAATCAGGGTAACCAAACTACTCTGAGTTGGTGTTGAGACTACCATAAAAAATAAACAATAGGGGATCCTACCCTGGAATACCCTTATAAATCGACACAATGCTTGTAAGATAGCTGTGTATAGAGTCACTAGCGCCTGGCGGAGATTTTCAGTAGCCTCCTTCACATTTTTTGGAGTATCGTCCGCTAGATAAAGCTGCTCGTATATGGCGCAGCGGCCAATTAACACGGAAACCCGCTCCATTCCAACAATAGCTGCTGCCAATTTTTCTTGTTGCCCAACAACGAGCTGGGTTGAATGAAATTAATGTTTAGTAAAGATCACTGTCATTCTAGATATAGGGTAACGAACCAGTAAAATAAACCTAACTCCAGCCCAGGGCAGCATGTACTGGGTCATATTGTATCGCTATATCTCCAACCTGCATAAATTCAAGTTTGTCAGCTGTCTCTTGCAAATCGAACTCCTTATCTCCCCATTTTAACTTCAGCTGCTTTGCTACATTTGCCTCTTTTGCCTGAATTACCCTTTGTAATACATCCTGCAAAATGTTTGCAGGTTCAGGTTTATTCAAGTTCGCGGCCAGGTGTTGTTTAAGCTTATCTGGAACCTTTTTGTACGCTTTAGTCCATAGGTCGTTACTCCTGTCGGCTATTCCGGGATCTACTGCTAGCTGTAAAGATGGACGACTCGATGGGTTAGGCGAAGTGCTTCGGGAATTTGGCTTGAGAAACGGAAGCAGTCTGTCTCTCTTCCTCACTCGAGGCGTTGTGGCAGGGTGGTTAGACTGAGCCGAGCTTCCTTCTGACTTCCCAAGCCCAAGAAATCGAGACATTTAGAACGTTGACCTTGGGATGACTTTTGTCCCAAACGATATATTAGGAGGTATTGATGGAGAGCTCAAAACTAGATAGCATGAACAGAAGAATATCTTTCGCCCTCGGCTGATGCTGCTTCATACCCAAAACTAGGCCCGCAAAGCTTAAGTAATTCACTAATCCTTGCAAACGTAAATAAACAAATATCACTTTACACTCCATACGATGCTGCTGCAATCTCGCTTGGGGATCTGAATGTGAGAAGCGATATCGTATCAGAGTTGTATGCGTGAATCTGCCTCAAGCTTCTGCTTGTGTACTCCGCTCGCTGTACCGGTAGTTGAGCAGTCGAGCAGTCGGTTGCAACAAGAGTCTGTACTATTATTGGTGGGGAAGCGATAGGTTGGGGGGAAATGACAAATATAAACCGCGGGCAATGTATTTAATTACTGGATTTGGAACATAATGCACTTGGATGAATAAAAATATACCCAGCTAGACCTATATCTAATATATACAATTAGGCAATCATTGATCCCGGCGCGGCCCCAGAAGCTTGCCTGGGAGCTGTGGGACGTCTAACAGCTGCATCTAGTTGTGGGTCGATATGGGGTTCATCCTCCGAGTCATCCGCCAGGTCAATTGGATTATCATCTAATAGTCCAATTTGTGCTCGTTCAGCTACCTAGAGCTGAGAGATTGCCACAGTCATGATCTGCTAGTACTCACAGGATTCATGAGACTGAAACTTGGGTTGTTGAAGATGCCTGCCGAGGAGCATTGGCTAAGGCGATTGTAATTTGTCGAGTAGCTGGAGTATCCGCTATTTCATCATCCAAGCCCATAAGATTAGTTGCTTGCTGAAGTTCTTTGGTTAGATAAATGTTAAAAAAGTGCACCATACTTGGTTAACAATTGATGGCGTTCAGGCTGTGGTTTTGTGATAACTTTTGCATATAACCTTTCGTTATCCATTTTGGCACGAATATCCGTAGAGAGAGAGGTCATCTATTCAAGTCTACATGTATCACCTCAGGCTTTATAGCCTTCTCCACCGCCTGTGGCCTTCTAGTATACATATTCCCCTATTCGTCTTCACCCTCCGTATTTACCCTTTCCGGCTATTCTCCCCCTTATAGCCTCGCATGACCCCATCGAATCTCAGCATTACCAAACTGCTCACCCCAGATCAGTAAGTATTTAAAGAAAAAAAGAAAAAAGAAACCAGATCAATATCTTTATGTCGGACCTATTATCTCACATCAATCTATCGGGCATATCTAATTAGTATACCAATCTCACATCAGATATACAGTATGTACCACATTTAGAGATTAAATTTAATTGCCCGCGAGCGGCCCACAACATATACTTGGCACTCTCCCGCATGCCGCGCAATGACTTCTATGCCAATTTTATAGAGTTTAGGGTCGTACCCGAATATATCGAACCTGCTTTATATCATACATATACTAAATAAGTGAATAGAAAACCTCATGGACCGGTATGTATTGGTCAGAGCAATAAAACACTCAATACCCCCCATTTAATATATATCTACTCATAATCACCCAATAGAGGAATCATGATAGTGACCAAAGATCACACAAGGCCATATATATGTTCTGGTCCGTTGCGGGATTAAATTGTTCAATGTCAACAAGGATTTACCACAACACCACAGCGGCCACAGCGACATTAAAATTACTAAATAGGGACATATCCGATATGAAGGTTATTTTGTAGCAACATTTGGTCAAAGAACATCGGAGATAACATAGGCGACCTATCCAAAAAAATACTCAGTAGAGGTATACCCGAAATGAAAGTTATTATGTAGAGAAATGTTCTGGTCCGTTACGGAATTGAAACCTTTAGTTCGTGAGAATTTTCTTCAATGCAACACACTTGTTCAACGTAACATATTGTGGTGCCAACCAGACTAGTGCACCAGAGCACACCTCGGAATTACCAACATACCACGACATTCCCGCCCTTACCATAATGTCAGTTGGTCAGAAGATAATGGTGCTATTGATTTGGATCAGTTTCACCCCCTAGGTTTCACTCGATCTCGAAGCGCAATTATTGAAGTAAATCCCAGGTGACCTTTGAGAAGTAATTCCTTAATATCCAATTCAAGTACATGGTGACTAACAAGAACTACCTAGGTATCGCAGAATTAAAGCATACCTGCGAGACCCAAATAACTGCGATGGAAGGAAAGTAATGATGGGAAACAAGTAGCTTTGGAGCATGATGTAACATGTTCGTGATACTTTGCTGCATGCAGAAAAGAACAACACCTATAGTACTATGAACGAGAGGTATCATGAAATTACTCGTAGTGGAGTTTGAGCTTTTGCTATGTATAAAATATAATAGACCCGGTTTCCACTCAATTTGCCTTCGTTCATCGCTCAGAGTGTAGATATATGCCATCCCGAAACGGCCCGGCAATCTCGCAACGGCCCAGTCCATACCGGTATGGACCGGGCAATCTCGCAACGGCCCGGTCCATACCGGTATGGACTGAATCCCGGAACGGACCAGAACATATATCTGGTAGCATGTTATAGAATCCAAGTTCCCTAGCCTCCAACTAGTGGCGAGTATCTACTTTACCTCAAAAAGTCCCTACTCGTCTTATATTATAACTAGGAATGCAACTATACCTAGAGAATAGATTGGTTGTTCGAGTAATGATATTGAACATAACTACCCAATAAAGGTGGGGAAGTAAGAAGGGAAATAGATACTGGTCACATGTTATAGTATTTGGGGAGGGGGTTAATGAACTCCGAAGCAGGGAAAGGAGGAACGCTGCTTTTTCTATTCATCCTCTTTTTTTTATTCTTCTGTCCTGCTCTGTATTATATAAGTAACACTGTTAACCAATTCCCTACTGGTACTATAGTTATGTACTGAACCATTGGTATAAGATATCTGCTGAACGAAGTGCTACAACTACGATGAGGCTTTAGGTGATATATGTAACCTTCGTTAATTTTTACATCTTACCTTTTACCATGTATGTATGTATGTAACTTTACTGTACTGGCACACGTCCCATCCGGTTGGCGTGTTATATGTATCGTTGGGTTGAATATTAGGTAGTTATGGAGAGGAGAGAGAAAAAAACAAAAGTTGTGACTGAACTTTACCAGGCTAAAGCGTTTATATACGAACTTTTACCTTCAGAGGTTACTTAGGTTAGTTACAACAACTTCACCATATCTAGCCTACCTCCCTTTTTTCATCCACTAATATAGTCATGACTTCATGAAGTGCGATTAGATGCATGCAGCTAATACAAAAGGTAATAAAAAATGTAAAGCAAAAATTTATTTAGAGTAGCATTAGTTACGGAGAACCGTCCTCAAATAACAGATATATTATCAATAAAGTATTTAGCTATATTTTCTTAGCATCACTGCTAAGCTACGAATATCTTCAACCACTTATTCTTTTATTTAAACCATAAAAACACCCTTTCCTATTTTCTTCCCATCATCAATAGATGACGAGAAGAGAGTGCCCTCCGTAGGAATGCGTAACTACCTCCCTAGCCCACATTTGGGATCGAACTTCCCAATCAAGGGTATACTACGAACACAGCACGTGATATGCAGTCTAGTTCAGAAAGTGTATAAAACCAGGGTGGGCTGCATATAGGTTGGGCACAGTAATTCTGCATATGGTCGGTGGACCTGGCCAACCAGACAAGGGCTTGGCCCGCGTCCTGCTGCTCAGTAGCCAGCGAATATATTTCTACAATAATTTCTCTGTACAAATGTTCGTACTAGCAAGCTTATTCTGTCTACTAGGGAAATTGATCGATAAATTGAAAATCCCAGAATCTACGTTGGCGGAGATAAGAGCAATTGACGAACCAGAGTCTGCAGTCAATTCTGCTGTTGCAGCTGTTGAAAATTGCTGTACGAGGCCTAAACCCTCTTTGCGTAACACCAAATATGCAGATAATTCAGCAGCACGTGAACATAACAAAGGTATAAGCTTTTTCGGTTTATTCTTTCCGGCATGTTATGCTAAGCGTGATCAGGAGCTTTTGAAGGTTTTCATGCCTGTTATCTCTAGGATCGATAAAAACTTGGATAATTTATACAAGGAGATTGAAGGTGAGCATGGGGGTTTTCTGCGGGGGGTGGACTTGTTGCTCGCATAAGGAAAGTGCCAGGGAAGTATTTGAATCTTACAGATCCCTCCAGACAATAAGAGGATCACTGTCCTTCAATGGTTTTCGACTGTTCCCTACCAAAAACACCATAACCTTGCATGTGAGGGTCGCGTTGAACACACTGGGACGTGGTTATTCACGAGAAAAGAGTTTATTAGCTGGGAGGATTCAAAAACCCCAGCAACTTTATGGCTACATGGGATTCGTAACTTCCACCTAAGCTTCATGATTAAGATATAAGTAGCGCTAACAGAGGCTTTCGCATCGATATCAGCTGAGGCTGGAAAAACAAAACTTGTGTGAGTACCTACTCCTAATCAATTTCACACATACAGGCATGGTGTGACGAACCCCCTCTTCAGTTCCTCGGCAATAGAGCATCTTGGCAGACCTACTGGAAGGGTTCAGTTTGATAAGGTTGCATTCTTTTACTGCAAACGGGATGAAGCAGACCGCCGGGACAGAGAGAAGGTCCTGCGTTTCTTGATCAAGCAACTGGCCTGTCCTCCGACTCCGAGCGATAGTATCGAAACCGCCAGCCACGCTCGCATCTGTGCAGATGCTTTGGAGGCATATAATAGGGCACAGAAAGACCCATCCCCTCATTGTCAACTCAACTTCGAAGCCAGCCTTAACCTCTTTGGGCTCTTAATTGAATGCTTTAAGCATCCAGCAGTTCTATTGGATGCTCTGGATGAATGTTCTGAGGAGGTCCGCGGTCAATTGCTACGAGGCTTGCTATCTGTAATAAAGAAAGCGAAACGCCCCTTCAAAGTGCTCATATCCAGCCGTCATAACCTGGACATTGAAAACTACCTGCGGGATTTGCCACATGTCTGTATTGAGGCAAGGGATAATGCTCAGGATATCGAGAACTAGTGGTGGTCAATTCTTAAACCTGAGTTTTGAAAACTCAGTTTATGCGGCAACTGCACTAGCCCAATATAGCACAAACCTGAGTTTTTAATTGACCAACTCTGCGTGAAATTCTCAGTTACGCGTTCTTAGTCATCTCCATATCAACAACATGCCTCGATTGACCCAACGACAAGTCTTGTTAGAAGAACTTCATACAATGGCACAACAGCTCATCAGTCTAATGATGTATAATTCTAGTGAAGATCTAATAGACCTACTGAAGAAGCTGTGGGAAGTCTATAAGATAATAGCAGCACGTCGCTATATAGCAGCTCGAAAAATTAGTGCTGGAAGACATTTGATTTTTCAAGGACCATCAGTTTTGGAGAATTTGATTAAGAATTATCCGGAATCAGCATTCTTAAATCTATTCAGAATGCAGCAAAGCTCCTTCTGGGCACTTGTCGATATCATAACACCAATGTGGCCAACAAACATGATAGGCAAAAAGAAAGCTCGTCCTATCTATCAACAACTCGCTGTGGCTTTATATACATTAGGAAGTGTTGGAGGGGGGGGGTTAGAAAGATTAAGAATTGCTCTTAATATCTCAAAGGGAGCAATAGGAATATATGTATGGCGATCTATTCGAATTCTCAGCAAACTTCTTCCTTTCTATGTTAAATGGCCATCATCAGAAGCTCGCTCTAAGGCTGCAGAGAAGTGGAGTAGAGTTGGAAGTACTCAATGGGTTTTTCAAGACTGTGTAGGTTTTCTTGATGGATCAATTATTGTTCTTCGAGATAAGCCTTAAGTGGATCCAGAGGCTTACTTTTCGAGAAAGAAAGAGTATGGGATCAACCTCCAAGCAGTTTGTGATTGGAATCGACGTTTTATTTATGTCAGTATGGGTCATACTGCAGCAACTCATGATTTAATAGCTTTTAAGAATTCTGAACTCTATAAGAACTATAGCTCTTATTTTAAAAGTCATGAATATTTGCTAGCGGACAAAGCATATAGATTGGAAAAGCACATAATTGTCCCCTTCAAAGACCCTTATGCTCGAGAATGCCCTAAAGCAACTTTCAATTATCAACTATCAATACCCCGAGTTAAGATCGAGCATACATTCGGAATACTCAAGGCAAGATTTCCATCACTTAGGAGCTTGCCTATACGGATTGGTTTGGATCAAAAAGAAGGGCATCAGTGTATTATTATGTGGATCTCAGCTTGTTTGGTACTTCATAATTAGCTGAATAGCATAGAAAATGAGAACGAGTGGCTAGAGATGTTTTTGTCATTATCTACAGAAGAGATATCTCAGGCTGAGTCAAGAAATGAGCATACAGAAGAGACAACAAGACTAGAAGCAAGAGTAGGGAAAATCAGACGAGATGAACTTTTGAATCGAGTTATTGAGATCATAGGCGTTGAAGAAGAAGAGTCTTAGGTGGTTGGATATTGACACGGGTCTTAGGCGGTTGGATATTGACACGGGTCTTAGGCGGTTGGATATTAAGGTGGGTTTTAGCTAGTTGGATCTTAAGCTCGAGCCTTAGCTAGCATATTGGGGTGAGTCTTACCTGGTTGGATCTTAAGACGAGTTCTTACTAGCCATCATCTTCATGAGCTTCCAGTTGCATTTGCATCATCCTTTCCTGAGCTTGCAACTGTTGTTAAAAACGTCAGTTTTCTGCTTCCAACTTTCTGTCCTTTGCTGCCATTCGATCTCTATGTATCTCAAGCTCTACCTTATTGCGCTTTTCCTCCTTCTCTTGCTCGATCAATGCTCGATCCTCCATAATCTTACTCAATTCTCTACCTCTAATTCTAACATGTTTTTTTGCTTTCTTAGAATTAGCTGCTACTACCTTCGGTGGTGGGGTTTCCTCCCAATCAAACTCTTCATCCGACTCATCCTTCTTTAACTCCAATATCAACTCTGACTGCGTCTCGGAGGCTGTGGGGTCCTGCGTTGAATCTGCAATTATAATTGGTGTAATATTTGGACGGCTCCCCCAGATATCGTCTAACCTCCAAAAAGAGGGCACTTAGATTCTAGCAGGGTATTGAAACTGCTAACTTGATCTTCGGCATGCACACCAGACCCTGATTGCTCTCGCAATTTCCGTGCATCACTCCAAGCCTCTTCATATTTTGAGCCATATCTCTAATTCTGTTTACCGTGATCTCTAGATCCTCAGCAAAAACCTGCTCTTTGATATCCTTATGCCATACCGCTTGTTTACCTCGAAGGTTTTCTTGGTGTTCCTCCATCCAGCATACAAGCCGCTCAATATCTTCCTTCAGCCAAGTGCGCTGGCGAGTGGATTTTTGGCTGTCGGATGGCATTGAATTAGATTATTGGGTGATGTAAGATAATTGCTGCTTCTTGTAAGTCGTATCGTGGTGTTCCGTTGAAACATATCGCCTTGTTGAGTTGCGTTGGAACATATCGCCTTGTTGAGTTGAGTTGTTTGCTATGTTGAAATTTTTTTGCTGCCGTCAAAACTGCAGTTTGGCTCGTTACCGCACTCCAGAGTGCGGTGATGAGTTCTGCGTTGCGTGAAAGTTGCGTGATGGCTCTGGCCAATCAGCGCAAAGCCAAGACACCAAGGCGCTGCCAAGAGGTTGCATAACCTGAGTTTTCAAAACTCAGGTTTAAGAGTTGACCACCACTATTGTGAGAACGATGGTTCAGCTTTCAGATCTATCTACTCGCTCCCAGCTTTATAGTACATATCCCCTGCCTTAGTGTTCGTTTCCTTATCTGGTAATTCTGCCCCACACTATGTGATCTATAGCTATATATCACCAACTGTCTATGCTCCAGGAAGGCCTTACACATCCCCGCCGAGCGAAAAGAGCGCGGTGTCCTCAGCTGTCGTCTAAGGTTGTCATAAAGTGGGCAAAGGCGTCCGCCAGTGAAAAGTCTTTCACCTGTTCCGATGATTGCGTTGCATGGAATTCCGCTCGTGATAAAGGGTCGACGTTTACCATTTCTTTCCCCGGTCGGTACAGTATCTGGATGGAGTCGATGAACGGTGCCAGCAGCATCCGGAATTTGTTGATTCTAGTGCTGTATTGCACAGAGGCGGAAGTCCTCACGATTTCCCTGATGGAGGCATGGTCCGTACCAGTATTGTCTGAGATCCCTCGAGAAGGTGGCGTAGTTTTGTGAAAGCCCATACTACACAAGCCAATTCCCTTTCTGTTGACTCGTAGTTACGTTCAAAGGGTTTTGTGTTCCTGGAGATGTATAGGACAGGACGCTCGTTTGTTTTACGTTCGGGGATTGTCACTTCGTACTGGAAAGGAGTCATATCGGTGGACCGCACGATCTCATCAGTCTGTTGGATTAACGATGTTGCCAATCTTGTATGCCTTCGCCGTTGTTTCTCTTTCCACTCCTCAATTGCAGCCGGTGAGACATCGTCCGCTCTTACCCACTGGGCTTCGTCTAGTGGGTAGCCTAGACTGTATTCCACGCGCCGTAGCGTGAATATCTGCTGCACCTCTCCCTGCCGCCCCCGCCCCCGCCCCAATAAGTTTGTCTTCCCGTAAGCAAGATTGTCCTTGCACCCACACGTGCACCCGCACCCGTCCCCCCACCCCTACCTCCACGAGACCCCAACCCCGCCGTGGTACCCGCACCCACACCCCTACCGCTACCTGCACGCGCCCGCTCCTCCGCCGCCGTTCCCGCACCCGCCCCCCCCCCCTACTTCCACGGGACCCTACCTCCACGGGACCCCACCCCCGCCGCCGTACCCGCACCCGCACCCCTACCCCTACCTGCATGCGCCCCTTCCTCCGCCGCCGTATCCGCACCCACATCCCCACCCCTACCTGCACGCCCAACCGCACCCCCACCCGCACCCCCACCCGCACCCCCCTACCCCTACCTGCACGCGCCCCTTCCTCCGCCGCCGTATCCGCACCCACATCCCCACCCCTGCCTGCACGCCTAACCGCACGCTCAACCGCATCTCCACCCGCACCCCCACTCCTACCTTTTTTTTTTTTTTTTTTTTTTTTTTTAAATACTCATTACTCCTGTTCAATCCCAGTAGTAAGGGGACTATGAGGAGCCACCCGGAACCCCGGGTGGATTCAGAACAAGGCAAGTTAATTTGCCATGTCCGTCGCGCGCGAAAATCAAAAATGCAACAACCGCGAGGCGTAGAACCCCCATGCTGTCATTAACCGACTGATGTCAGATGACCCCGGAAGGCCTGACTGAGGTCTACCCGTCCGCGCGCAAGTACTGTGATCCGAGAAGCAAAAGTGTCCAAACAAGATGTGATAGAAAAGGAGAAAAAGATGTGATAACGTGGAAGTACTGTGATCAGAGAGGCAAAACTATCGAAACAAGATGTGATACAAGGAGAATCGTTACATTTCTGTCTGACATTAACCGCATCTTCCGGAGAGCTTCCTATACAAGAAACCGAAGAAAGCCTCCACTGCATCCCAGACGTCCTCGTCCTCCTCTTTGATCCATACAGGACGGTCGATGTCCTCTCACTCTTTTACGTTGCCCATAGCTTGTCTTTGGATGTGGTAGAGGGGGCATTCGAAGGTGATGTGGTGTCTGTTTTCCGTGTGGTGTCTGCCTTGCCGATTTTGTGAAGCCACCATTTCTGGGGGCCCCGGTCTGTTCGAAGCCAGGTGTATGGTGATAAGGCATGCCGGTTCCATTCGCATCGTCTGACACCGAAACCCGGGCTGTGCGTGCTCTGGAGCGTAGGGTCTTGGAGGCTTGTCTCATGCCTCCTTCTGTCACCGTGGGCTCTTGGACCGTGAATTGGCCCAAAGCAGATGCATAGGCAGCCAGCCTGTCCGCTTCCTCGTTCCCGTTTATGCCGATATGTGATCGAACCCAAGAGACGGATGTGTCGTATTGATTGTTATGGCGTTCTGTTAGGAGGTCCCCTAGTTCTATTTCAATGCCGCTCCTAGGTGGTTGCCCTAGGGAGATTTGGATGGCAGTGGGCATGGCTGATGTTGAATCCGAGAGAATTGCTAGCATGGGTGAGTCGTGATGTGTTTTTAGAGCTAGAACAATTGCCTCCCTTTCGGCATCGGCCACCGTGGCTTCTTGGCCTAAGTAATAGTGTGAATTCAGTTTTGGATTTCCTCTCCTGTCCTCCGATACCACTGCACAGTGCAGATGCTGAGTGTCCTTGTCTTCCCGTGCCATCCGTGTAACAAACCCGCCAGCCTTCATCGAGTAAACTTCCTATTTTGGCTGCCCACCCGCCTTGACATTAGAATATTGGTCCGATGGTTCGTATAGGATGTTGGGTATGAGGCTGCTAGGTTTGGAGTAGTCGCAGTTGCCGAAGCTTAGGTTGGTTAGTTCGAAGGCTGTGGCGGCTTGGAAGGCCCTGCTTATCGCGTTATTGGAGGAAGGCGAGACCATCTCTCTTATATGTATGTTTCCAGTTCGAACAGCTCGTGCTGCCCAGCAAATACGGAGATCGGAGAGCTTGCTTTCCAGAGATTCTATGTTGGCAAAAAATAAAAGAATAAAGAAACCCCACTCCTACCTGGACGCACACCCACACCCGCTCTCGCACCCCCATCCGGACCTGCACACGCAGACGCCCCAGGACTCCCACGCTCCAGATCGCCACCACTCGTATCCTCGCCACTCACCCTCGCCCTCACCATCACCCCTACTCGTATCCGCACCACCACCCTCGCCCCCACCATCACCCCCACCTGGACCCTCATCCCCACCCCCACCCGCACCCACACCCACACCCACTCCACCACTCCCACCACCACCCCCACCCGCACCCCCGTTTCCACTTCTACTTTGCAGAAGCATATCCCACATTCTCAACCTTTCCTCCGCCCACGCTTTCCTCTCCGCCGCCCTGGCCTCCTCCCACGCTTTCCTCTCCTCCGCCCTGTCCCGTCGCACGTACCCTAACTCAATTAGGAGCTGGGAGGACAGGGGATCTGGAGAGGCGGGCGTGGGCTTCCTGATCTTCCTCACTGCCCAGCTTATCAAACCGTCCCAGAACCTGGTATGTGTTGGGTTCAGGGCCACCACGCAAAGTCCGCACCAAGCATCACTTGGTAGTTTTTTTTTTATTTTTAAATACTCATTACTCTTGTTCAATCCCAGTAAGGGGACTATGAGGAGCCACCCGAAGGCAAGTTAATCTGCCAGGTCCGCCGCGCGCAA
Source organism: Terfezia boudieri ATCC MYA-4762 (assembly GCA_003788615.2). Classification (NCBI taxonomy): domain Eukaryota; kingdom Fungi; phylum Ascomycota; class Pezizomycetes; order Pezizales; family Pezizaceae; genus Terfezia; species Terfezia boudieri. The sequence goes on along the minus strand of ML121530.1, from coordinate 353,184 downwards.
AAATCAGAATAATGAGAAAGCAAAAATCATAAGGCGTAGAACCCCCATACTGTCATTAACCGACTGATGTCAGATGACCCCGGAAGGCCTGACTGAGGTCTACCCATTAACACGCAAGTACTGTAGCAAGCCCATGAAACAAAACTGTCCAAAGATGTGATGTGCTTTCTGTACGGGAGTGACAAAACGAGATGTGATATAAGGAAAATCGCTGATACTGTCCGAATCAACATGTGATACAAGGAAAATCGTTGCGTGTCTGAAGTTACCCTCCTCTTCCCGAGAGCTTCCTGTACAAGAAGCCAAAGAAAGCCTCTACTGCGTCCTCATCCTCCTCATCCTCCTCTTTGATCCATATAGGTCGGTCGATGTCCTCCCACTCTTTTACCCTGCCCATAGCTTGTCTTTGGATATGGGAGAGGGGGCACTCGAAGGTGATGTGGTGTCCATTTTCCATGTGATGTCCGCATTGGCAGGAGCTGGTGTCTGCCTTGCCGATTTTATGAAGCCACCCTTTCTGAGGGCCTCTGTCTGTGCGAAGCCAGGTATATGCTGATAGAGCATGGCGATTCCAATTGCACCGCCTTATGCCAAACCCTGGGGCCGTTCTAGCTTTAGCTCGAATGGCTTTGGAGGCCTGCCTCATCCCTCCTTCTGTCACCGTGGGCTCTTGGACTGTGAATTGGCCCAAAGCGGATGCATAGGCAGCCAGCCTGTCGGCTTCCTCGTTCCCGTTTATGCCGATATGTGATCGAACCCAGGAGACGGATGTGTCGTACAGTAAACTCCCGTTACAAGCATACGGTCGGGACCGGAGGTAGTATGCTTATAACGAATATATGCTTATATCGGGTATGCTTGTAACGGGAGTTTTCTGTATTGATTGTTGTGGCGTTCTGTTAGGAGGTCCCCCAGTTCTATTTCAATGCCACTCCTAGGTGGTTGCGAGCCTAGGGAGATTTGGATGGCGGTGAGATGGCAGAGAATTGCTAGCATGGATGAGTCGCGGTGTGTTTTTAGAGCTAGAACTATTGCCCCCCTTTCGGCATCGGCCACCGTGGCTTCTTGGCCTAGATAATAGTGTGAATTAAGTTTTGGATTTCCTCTCCTGTCCTCCGATATCGCTGCAGACGCTGAGCGTCCTTGTCTTCCCGTACCGTCCGTGTAACAAACCTGCCAGCCTTCATCGAGTAATCTTCCAATTTTGGCTGCCCATCCGCCTTTGACATTGGAATATGGGTCCGATGGTTCGTATAGGAAGTTGAGTATGAGGCTGCTAGGTTTGGAGTGTTGCCGAAGCTTAAGTTGGTTGGTTCGAAGGCTGTGGCGGCTTGGAAGGCCCTGCTTATCGCGTTGTTGGGGGAGGGCGAGACCATTTCTCTTTCCAGTTCGAACAGCTCGTGCTGCCCGGAGATCGGAGAGCTTGCTTTCCAGAGGTTCGATGTTGGCAATCATGTTGAGCTTGTCTTTCGAGCTCCCATGGTATGCTCCGCAGATCTTGCGTAGTGCGAGGTATTCCAGATGTTCCATTTGGGAGAGATTGGAGGCTCCCCCCCCATCACTTGGTAGTTGCATCGTGGGTGAGGTTGATTTCGGAGTGTCACAGTCAGGAGCCTGGATCGGTTCAGGGGAAGGGAGCGGAGAGCAAACGGGCTCATAATCTGGGGGAAGGTGGGCAGATTTCCCGGATTTGGTAGTCGGCCTCCCTACCTAGGCTCGTTCCCAGACCCCCAGAGGGGTCCGTACCTGCCCATTCTGGAAACCCAAGTTCGTTCCCAATCTGGATTGCAACGGCTGGCTTGCGCTGATTTTTTGTCATGGTATAACCAGATCTAGTAGTTAATCAGTAGGTAGTCTGGTTAATATGGTAGCAGTGGCAGAAATACTAGATTTGTGTGTTGTCAGGAGAGGGGTATATACCGCTTGTCTGAAGTCATGCTTAGACGTTGATATGGTGGGTATATTGTAGAAACACATCTTTTGCTTCTTATCTTCCGCAGCTACAAAGGTGGCTGGAACTGCAGGTTTCGGCGCCTTCGTGCAGAACCGAGCAATATGGCCCTTCTCGCCACACTGGTAACACGATTTCTGTTGAGATACGAACTCTGTGAGTGTCGCTTGCCTCAACTCCTTTCCTCCCGCTGGTTGCACTTGTTGCGCTGGTTTTGCCGCTGCTTGCTGTTGTGCAGGGCTTGCCGTTGGGGTATTCGCCTTAGTTTCCCCCGGCCTGCCAACCACCGAGTAACAATTTTTGGCCTCATGTCGACCACGCTTGCATATCGGGCAAAGCGGAGGTTTCTCTGGGTTTGAAGGGGTTGACGCTGTTGTTGTGGTGGCGCTCTTCGTATTGGCGGTTTTCCTGCAAACCTCCACCGAGTGACCCGCCTTACCACATCCACTACAAACCTCCTTCCTGTCCACCTGGTCCACCTCCATCGTGACATAAGCCTCGTTTATCCTCTTCCAAAGCTTTTCTTCTGTCTCCGCCATTGCCACCTTATCTCGGAACCTCTGCGGTAGGCAGTTGCGGATGCACCTCACCCGCTGAAAAGACCCTGTCTTTCCTGCTCTCTTCATCAAACGCTCTATGTGCCCCCGAACCACTGTGACATTCATGCCTTCCTTTGGATCGAATGGCTTCCATACAAAACGTTCTAACTCCAACTCTGCTTCCCTAGCATCAACGTCCGCACTGAATTGTTTCTTCAACAGATCTCTTAATGACACTTCCACCACCCCTGCTGGGACACCGTCCGCTGGAGGGTTCCTCATCTCTTCATTCTTCCTCCAACAATTGGGGTATGGATTCGCCTCATTCGAATCGTAGTCTTCCCACCATTTCAGAGCTGTCTTTTCAAACCTCGAGGAGATTACTGCCACCATACGTTTACCCAGTATGTAGTTGCTTAGCCCTTCAAAATGATCTCGACTAACGTATTCATATTCGGATTCTGGATCCCCAACGACCATACCGCCATGATACAGAGGCATACCGGCCCCAATGCACCATTGTCTGATAGCATTATCAAAACTATCGAGTTCCGCTGGATTGCCATCGAACGTTTTGAACTTATCCAGCTTAATGTATTTGGACTGCGGAAGCTTCGTCATTGTTGCTTGTTGTGTGGTCGCTTGTTGTGTGTTCGCTTGTTGTGTGTTCGCTTGTGTGCTTGTTCGCCGAGTGCTTATATGTTGTGAGCCCGCCTGCTGAGTGCTCATATGTCGTGAGCCCGCTTGCTGAGTGCTTCTATGTTGTGAGCCCGCTTGCTGAGTGCTCCTATGTTGAGATGGCTGTGCCTGTCTCTCTTCCTCTACTTCTTCTACCTCTTCTTCTTCTTCTTCTGACTCCTCTTCGTCCTCTGGTTCCTCTACCACTGAGAGAACCTTCGAGACTTGCCTTCTCGTCCGTCTGTCACCACTCACAGTCCAAGCCGGTCCGTCCAACGACGACCGCAATTCTCTGATGGGGTTCTTGGGATCCAGGATGAAAAAGGCCTCGTGATGCTTCACCCAAACAGCTACGGTCTTCTCGATCGATGCACCAACTGTAGGATGATGTGATGTGTGTATGTAATGAGCATGTATTTGCTAAGTCTATCTAAACGGCCATTGACCTTGTGGGCCCTGCCAAGCCTTGAGCCAAGCCCGACACTTCTAGACTAGCTAGCTTCCTAACTAAGTACTGCATGTATGCCGCTATGCAGCTAGGTATGCAGTATGCAGTATGCAGCATGTGGTACCAGGTGGCTGGCGATAGGCCAGTCACTTATACTAACTATCGTACTTGTACTTTATGCGGCTGAAGCGTAACTTGCCGAATGCGTTCACGTGGTTGCATCAGGCCCATACGCTTGTCCCATTGCATCGACGTTTTGCAGACTGTGATGTTAAACAAGTTGGCTATTGTCTCACCAAATTCTTTTTTTATAAAAATACACATTCCTCCTATGCACACTCTTCGTTGGCATGTGAGGAGCCCTACAGAAATTTGGGAAGGGAACGTCAAGTTAAACTGACGCTCCAAGCTAGATAGATACATGTCAAGGAAATTCATGACAACATCCCCACAAACATCAAAACAACTCTGCGTGCGAGTGGAAAAACGCAACAAACAACATCGCTCAGGTAAAAGAATCAAAAGCTGTGGTGGGGAAACGACATGCTAGAGTAGTGAAAATTTCTCTGCGACTAGCTCGAGTGGAAAAACCTCAAATTTAATTGTAGGCTCTCGCACATTCTGACCGTAGCAATATAAGCGCAAACTTACCTCTGACAATCCGAAAGGTTAAAGCATCTGTGAGTGGTGGGGAAGGATCTAAGCAAGCCCTTCAAAGTTCGTGACACTAGCAGTGCGAGAGTAGTGTAGCATAATAAAGGAGATGTAGTATAAAACGGGGATCACGGTAGAATAAAACTCAACCAACGAGTGTGAGGAATCTACTGCGTGATCGGTCTGTAGAGTAGAGTTCTGTTCAATGATGATTGTGATTGATGGTCGTAATTGATGATGTACAAGCTTGTTGTAGAGCGCCGGTGTGGTGTGTGCCAAAAGAGGACTAGCAGAATTCCCAAAATGAGACCAGAAAAGGTAGGGGCCAAATCGGGATAGTCTGGTTGCAGACTAAAATCGGGACTCTCTAGTGACTTCCCAAAAGGTTATCAACCAGCGCTAGGCAAAAAGTTGCAGATTACCAGTTTAGTGCTGTGGAGGCCAGCAAATTAGCACTAAACCTGCTAGCGTAGTCACTACCTCTTATGATCTAGTGCCAACCATATGATCTTGTGCCATATTTCATTAGCACTAAACCTGCTAGCGTTATAAAGGCACTTCCGTCCTAGCGGATGAATATGCACTGTGAGACAGGGGCAACTTGACCGAGCAAGTAGTAGCGAACAGGAGAAATAGTAGGAACGACAGTAGAGAAACCGGCGTCGAAGTCCAATAATCCGCGTATTCAATATCCCGTATCGTTCGTGTCCATTTTTCTATTCATGCGTGTCTTCTATTCTTCGCATATATTCGCTTGCATACTTCCATACACTCTTTTCTTCATATTTCCCCATATCTATCCAAGACCCACTGTCTCGCCCTTCTTATATACATGGTTCTCCCACATCCCACATGTTAAACAACAAAAACACGGAAACTGTTCTATATTTGCTAGCAATATCCAACAACGGAACCATATTCGTGTTCCGAACCTTCATATTATTCCTTTCCGAGTGCCAAAGCCAACTTACCAACTCTCCCAGCCCAGAGAATGCCGCTGAAAATGCGGGATACAAAGGTTTTGATAGTACACACTCTAGCCTGAATTTATCACTGTTTCCGTATTCCTTAGCCTCGATCCAACTTATCCACTTGGTATAACTGGCGGATGCCTCTTTGAAAGGACCCAGAAAGCTGTTTAGTAGTGGAATATTGAGCTCATGATTGGTGTCTTTGGTGTTTGCAGCGGAAAGCACGAGGTCTTGATATAATCTGCAATCTGGAACCAATAGGACGCGGCATATTCCTAAAGGGGTAAGTCCAGAGGAGATTGCAGCGTCCATAAACATTCAGAAACAAGAAGTTGCACGTCAATGACGTTGACATCCCATATTTCATTCCGCGTCTCGAGGTATTCCTGAACAGAGAGATGTGAAAACCGAACTACATCCAACTGCTTATCCAGTAATAGCAAGCCCTCACAAGAATGTATAAGCACCTCCACTCCCAGCGTTGATACTTCTGAAGTAGCCGGAAAATTGTGTGCAGATATAGATCTCGGTGGATTAAGTTCTGCTGCTGCAACGAGTTCTGCAGGCCTAAGAGGACGTTCGGAAGCTAGCATACACTTCAGTGGCTAAGCTGAGGTTGCAATCTGGCTGTGAATTTATGGAACTGATGATCTCATTGTAGTCCCCCGTTAGACCTTTTGGAAGCTTCCCCAACCGAGTGCGAATATCCGATTCCCGCATTAGTTTACAAAGATCTCGTAGTTGCCAGTCCACCCAGAAAAACCTGAGTTATCGATCAGTTTTTGTCAAAAAATAAAATAAAATAAATATGAGACCAGATAATCGTACATTCCGTATGTACAATGGAAGAAGATAGCTCAGGATAATATCCGGAAATTGTCATGTGAAGAGGATACCAATAGGGAGGAATAGTAGACAGTCATCGCTATTTTAGGAGTGGGGGGGTTGAAGGAGTATAGAGGGGTCTTGTGAGTTTTGTGTAGTGTATTATACTGAGAGGGTGATTATTCCACCATTTATTGTGTGGCAGGGGATATTATGGCTGAAAACCTCTGGGCCAAATGACTTTTCAAATCAACCTGTTGATTAATTATTTGTAGCCTTTCCCTTCTATATTCATCTAACACGGATATAGATGTATGGTTGAAACCTCATCCATAAGTGCATTGGCAGGGTTATTCAAAGATGTAAAAGGGTGAGGAGAGAATTAATTATCAAAGATCTTGGGAAGGGTGTATTGGACGGGAGGAGGAGTATTCTTGTATTCATTTTAGTGAGATGGGGCGGTAACTATACCGTCGAGCCTGCTCGTTTCTATATTTGTTTATTTAGGTTGGATTGTTAGGTTAGGTAAGTACAGTGCCTTATATCACGTGTTTCTTGTATGTAGGAAGGCCCTCGATTGGGAAGTTCGATGATGAAAATTGCTGTACCTAAGTGACCTCCGAAGCTGCATGGCAAAAGTTCGCATGTAAAGTAAAGTACATAGCCGCTTGTAAATTGGTAACATTCAGTCACAACTTTTTTTTTTTTTTTTTTTTTTTCTCTCTCTCCATAACTAATATGCAACTCAACAACAAGCCAACCGGATGGGACGTATGCCATGTAGGTATACAGTAGAACTTCGTTACAAGCATGTCGTCGGGCGATCGACCCCCATTCTTATAGCGAATATATGCTTATAACAATATGTATAGTTAAAGGAACATTCAGATACCGGTACCCCCTATATATGTACACTAAACATCCCCTTATGCACTCCTGTAATGTCCTTTGCCTTAGCCGAGCCTTTCTGCTGTTTGTGCACCCTCAACTCGGCGTCGTTCCCTGTAGAATGACTGCTGTTGGATTGAATCCATGGTTCCGACCTGGAGTTTATATAGTGTATGTAAGAGTTTCTCATGCTTGCGATGCAGCTGTATGGGTGAAGCGGGCTGGAGGAGGAGGCTCGGTTTCCGGCTCCGGTTCTTCATTCCGAACAGGCTGGTAGGCATCGATAATTTGAGCCTCTAGATCATCTACAGTATCCTCCACAACCCCATCCTCTGGCTCCAAAAAATTTTAAAGGTTAATGTTATGAGCTTGCCTCAGATAGACCCAAGAGACATCAGCATTGCATCATTCGTTGCTAATAGCATCCCGGCTAGTACTTACAAGTAGATTCCCCTGCTAGTAACCAGAGTGCCTGCTAGTATCAATATGCATATAGAGTTTCTATTCTTCCCCATCTGGCCTTATAGCGAATTTATTCTTGTAACGGAAATGTTTATAAACTAACGCCTCATCGTGGGTGATCAGATCAGTCGCCTTCGTTCAGCAGATGTCTTAGACCTACAGTACTTGCGCTCGTCGGACTCAAACTGATATGTTTCACGTCAGCTAGGTACGGCTTATGATCTATGACGTGACCCACACTGTGTATGGTGATAGCGCTACCGAATACGAGTCCCTACGGTAAATTGATAATGCAGCCTAATTTGCAATGCATTACGCTTAGGCCGACATAAATGAGGTAAGTCCCAAGCGATCCAATAATAACATATGTATGTAGAACAACAGAACATAATACGGTAGAAACACGTAGAATGAGATACATTCATGAGGTTTACCACCTGAAATCACACATTCCATTTGCCAATCCCTTTAATGCCCTGCTCCATGACGCACTAATCCGCAATGCCTAAATCAGGACACATCGTCGGCAGATGTCTCATTGTTCAGTAGGGAGTTGGTTCCACTATTATGGTTTAGGTCTCTTCCTTGAGTGGCCACCATAGCTGGCGAAGTGGCGTTCCAAGGGGTATTTAAACTCATTGTTATTCCTGCCCTCATGCCTCACTTCATTACTTCCTAGCAAACCAACAAGAGACTGCCTCCTCTGCTTCTACTCTATCAAGCAGTTGCAATATCATTTGACTCGCAAATTTCACCTCTACTCCTGCCAAAATGGTGCCTCTCTGCGATGATTGCCAATTACCACTTACACATTGTGTGCGTTAGACCTTTTACTTAGCGCGGGGTTGGATACCTACTGACATTGTATGAATAGACTTGCCTGTCCCTGCCATCGACGTGCAAGACGATGTATTGATGTGATGTGGTGAATCTGGGTGGGGATGGATTTATATAAGTTATGATAACCCATGGGCTGCTAAGACATGCACAACTTTCATGAATTAATTATTCCTATTGTCCAGAACAATGGATGCATGTCTTACATGTCTTAGCAGCCCCATGGGGTATCGGAGGCGCCGTGGTTATGTTTTTATGAAGCTTGTTTTTCGTTTGTTATGTTGCTTCAATGAGAACTGAATGTTATGTTGCTACATAAGTATGTGCAAATCATATCATCGTGAGGTACACACCAATCAAGCCCCTTGCAGGCGCCCCCTTCTCCCTTTGATAAGTTATCGCCAAAACTCGTGGTAACCAGGCTAGCTAAATATAAATGCGAAATATATATTGATGATTTTGGCATAATAATGGGTCATTGTTTCCTATCAGTGTGGCAGGCTAAATAATGCGGGGCCCTTTCCCATTCCCATTATTCTCACTATTAACCAAGTATACTGTACATATGGTTCAATAACTACAGCAGGGAGTTGGTTAACGTGTTATATACAGTACATACTGTACATACAGCTACTGTAGGTGGCAAAATGTTTCATACCCTGCATAAAAGCCCTGAGCATACAGCGCGCTTGATTCGCGCCTATCACAGGTTTGATGCATGTCTTATTCCGTAGTCACAACATTATAATATCGTGACATTCATGGTTACAAGAGGGAAAAATCCTCTGACATTGTATATAGTTCACTTATTATTCTCATATCGACTCAAGCTGATGCCTCTATAGTCCAAGCGGACGCCTCCCCTAATGCCGCCTCTCCAACCTAGCAGAAGCAGCTGTCCGCAATGCTTTTATGGATTAATATTAGGATATCTATGGACTCTGGATGAAGGACGAGATACTGCTATCAAATACGTTGAGATCTTAACACATATCCTTCCTGATATCCCTCTGGAGTTGGGTGAAACCCTAGGAATTGAAAATCCTATTCTCATGCAGGACAACTCGTCAATTTATATGTAGGTACCTCCAAGCTTGCCTGCCAATGGTTCAAAGATAACGACTACCGGTAAGTAGTTGCTGACTACTCTGCTTGCTCTCCCGACTTGTATCCCATTGATCATTTTTGGGCATACATGAAGTACCAACTTCACAAAAGGTTTCCTCACCTGCCTAGGAGGCCAGTAGTGGTAAAGGAAGTACTGGCAGATGCACTACAGGAGATTTGGGCAGGAGATTCCGGAATCACTATTGGAGAGCCTCTACAGCTCATTGCCTCGCCGTATAGTGGCTATCGTTAAGGTGGAGGGTTAGTATACAAAGTACAGAGTACGGAGAACTGCTGTGGGAATACATATTGAGTCTCTACTGCATATCTATGCGCGGCTAAGACTTAATTATGCGCGCTAAATGTAAGACGTGCATTAGCCTCATATGCAAAGGGTACGAAACTTCTGGCGTGGCTTTAACAATTCACAAAGCACAAGGCCTTACCCTGCCTAAGGTGATCGTTGAGTTCTAAGTTAGGACCGAAGGAAGGGCAGTCCGGTTTAACCTTCGTCGCCGTAACTCGAGTTGAAGCGATTGGAGGATCTGGCATTCGTGAGGGTTTCGAGTATCGCCACCCTAAAGGATACTGGGCTCGACCTGATGGATATTTCATGATTCTCGCTTAGGTTCAATTCCTGGCGTGATAATTAATTTTTCCTTTTTGCTTCTTTGTTTTTGGTGCTCTAATATTTCTAGGGATCGTTGGCGTATCAGGCCTATACGGCCTCAGTTACCTTGTAACTCCAATCATATGCATTTTCAATTACCTGTAGCTTCTGCTATAAACTATGAAATAAAAGCTAACAGACTACTCTAAAGTCTCTATCGAAATCTACAACAGTATAGGGAGACAAACACAGCTGCCGATTGTAACTTTTAAATACACCACATCATACTCCGTATATTTCTTTACAATTGTTACCCATCACAATTTACAGCCAATCAGCCCGGATTGCTGGTACTGGTAACTTAATTGGTTGGAGAACCTGATGTGTATGCGGCACGGCGGCAAACGACATCGAACAGGCATGCGTTGACTCAATGAATATCAGCCGCGTGGCCCCTTTAATTCCCTAACCCTATAACCATTTTCTCCTTCGACATTGACATAGGCCTTCCTCCATTCTCTTTTCCCCAAAACATACAAATACACACCATCATCTACCAAAAACAATCGCAATGAACGCAATCCCAAGTGCAATCCATGCCGGATTTTCCCGGCTCACCTCTCCCCTGCATATTGACATCAATCAGCAAGTCATTAGCCTACCTACGCTCGACTTTTCCAGGTTGGAACCCGTGTCAGGAAAAACCTTGCAGTTCCATCTACTGGCACTCCCCGCTCAGCTTGACGAATATTTCAAGAATGTCGCAGAGGAGCTCAAGAAGCATATGGAGAATATCGTTTCGAAGGTACAGGAAATTGATTGGACGGACAAACAGTCCATCATGAATGGATTGCAGCCTATCCTGGATTTTCTGAAGCCGATGTTTGAGTATGTGAAGGCACATCCGTGGATTCTGATCCCGCTTATCATCCCTGCGCTGGAATTGTTTATTGGCGTATTGGGGTTTGGGGCTGAAGGTGTTGTTGCTGGTATGTACATTGTTTCGTTAGTTTGTTTAATTACTTTACAACGATAAATGTTTTACTGGGATTGAATGATTATACCTGATCGTTAGACCAACATTAATTGGGTTACCCACCCCCAAATAGGCTCCATCGCTGCTGCTCTACAGTCCGCTATTGGCAACGTTTCCAAAAAGTCTCTCTTCGCTTTCCTTCAATCCGTCGGCGCCGGTGGGTGGGGGCTCGTGGCTTTGCAGCAGACCAACATGCTCGTTACGATTGCTGTCATCATCGCAGCAATCGGAGAGCTTCTCATCAGTCATGGGATCATGGAACCGGACGCGGTCAAGAACGCTATGGAAGGTGTGTGGAATAAGGTGGTGAACAAATTCGATCCTCCTACGAACACAGACTCTCCTACGCAGACAGACCTTCTTACGCAGACATACCCTCCTGTTTCGAGCGTTGCAAGTCAAGTTATGGTTCTAAACCTCGACAGTAACGTTGTTCGCTATGGACTGTTGGCTTGGGTGTTGATGTACGGTGCTGTCTGTGTTGGGGAAGGCGGGGTATTCTAGGTGAAGCAAGTAATTTGGATCATTGGATAAGGGGGGGTGGGACTTGGAACGGAAGCCTCAAAGCTGGTATGATGCGTTCATGACTTTTTTCTTGTTGAATCTTTTTTCGTTTGAAGGGATATGTCATATATTAACTCAGAAACATGTATTGTACTTATGTACTTGGGGGCCTGACAAAAATTTCATTCAAACGCACGAAGTAGACAGAAATAAAATATATCTATTCACACAGAACTATTAATTGCAATCATTTTCTTGAACCCGTGAGGCATTAGGTCTAACCAAGGAACAAAACACAACACAACCATTCACTAATGATAAAGCCCCCACTCCGCTCGCAAAGCCACAGGTCTGCCATATCCACTTCCACTCTAATTCCCAACTCAATATATACAGTATGTATCACTCCAAATACGCATCAACAAGAATCAAGATGTTTAGAGAGATTGATGAGAATGTAAGTACTCTCTCTAGCCTGGGGAAATGGTGGATTCACAAAATCTGCCCTCAAGCATCGAGATTAGAGAAATAAAACATCTACAATGAACAGGGTGCGATATTCCCCTAGGGGGAAGTGACTTCTCCGCTAGCAAGCCCTCACTCGCAATCAATGTTATATGTATCCACTGGATAGATAGATTCCTTGCTATAAATAAGGTTGACATTCGCTACCAAGAGTGAGGAAGAGCTAATAATACCAAGTTGCAAGCTCCTTTCCTCGCAAACCTTATAGGTACATATGTACGACGGAAGAAGATAGCTTAGGATGATATCCGAAAATTGTCATGAGAAGAGGATATCAATAGTGAGGAATAGTAGACATTCATCGCTATTTTAGGAGTGGGGGGAAATGAAAGAGTATAGAGGGGTCTTGTGAGTTTTGTAGCTGAGAGGGTGATTATTCCATCATTTATTGTGTTAACAGGGGATATTTATGGCTGAGATCCTCATCAATCAATCCTCTAAGTCCTGTTGTTTGATTATTATGTAGCATTTCCCTTCTATATACATCTAATATGGATATACATATGTAGATGTATAGTTGAGGCCTTATCCATGAGTACATTTGCAGGGTTATTCGAAGATGTAAAGGGGTAAAGAGGGAATTATCGGAGATCTCGGGCAGTGCGGGGGGAGTATTCTTGTATTTATTTTAGTGAGATGAGCGTTATTTTGTTTCTATCTTTGTTTCTCTATTTGTTTTTTTAGGTTAGATTGTTAGGGAATTATATCACGTGCTATGTCTCGTATGTATGGAGGAAGTCGATTAGGAAGTTCGATCCCAAATGTGGGCTAGTTATGTAAGTCACATAAAAAAAGTCACAAGCGCGCAGAGCCAAGGCCGCGGCTCAAATTGCATGCAGATCGGTACATACCCATATTCTATAAATATATTGCATACATGAAACATAAACATAAAATGGAAATCCCTAATATTTTGTATACTATCCACCTGCTTTAATCATAGCTGCCACCCGACATGGCATAGATTCATATAACGCTTTTTTCATCGAGTGGCATCTGACATTTCTCGCCGCTGCTTAGCCGGAGGACATCGCTGAGATAGTACAGCTAGGTGGCAAAAAGAATTGAACGGCCTATGCAAGCCGTATGCAAGTCTTATATTTAGCGCACATATTTTAGGCTTAGCCGCGCACAGTTACGGTTGTAGTACTGTATTGGAGCTACATATATATACATAAATGCCACGGATCTAGTACTTTGTATACCACCCCTCTGCCTTAATAACAGCCGCTACACGGCGACAAAGTCAGAAAGCTGTTTTTGCTTGCTCGGTGCTTGCGGAGTAGGGGGGACATCTGTAGAGGAGGCATCTGTAGAGGGTTCCAGGGAATTTGAGGGACAAGGTTGGGCCACATCAGCGTGACTTAACACTAACAAAGTGGTAGAGGATATAGATATTCGTAACGGACGGCCTGGAGATTATAAGTAATAGAATATACCTACCGTAATGTTGTAAGACATTCACCTAAGACGTGATAGGCGCGATTTGATGCATTGAATCTGGATCAAGCGCGCTGCATGCTCAGGCCTTTTTATGCAGCGTTCAATTCTTTTTGCCACCTAGCTGTAACACGCACTGGGTACTACTGGTCTACTCACGATTTACTAACCGTTGGCCATTATAGTCTGGTTGGCACAACACCCTCCACAGACTATACCATACTTATCGTGCTTTCATTAAGCGCGGCTGTGCTTTTATTGGGCGCTGCTGTGTGCTTTCATTGGGCGGTCAGATGCAACGGAGCCGCGCCCAGCCTTGGCGCTGAGCGCTTGCATGCAGAAGACTTTTTTCATGTGACGGTATGTGCCAAACAGACTAGCTTGATGTGATGAAGTTGTTGTAACTTTGGCTTGTACGTTCAGTCACAACTATTTTTTTTTTTCCTTTTTTCTCCTCTCCATAACATTCACTCAACCCAACGATACATAAATCACGCCAATCGGATGGGACGCGTGCCATGTACAGTAGGTACCGGTACATACAATGTAAAGTAAAGTAAAATATAAAACGTTAATGAAGGATATATACGTAACCTATCTCCTCATCGTGGGTGATCAGATCAGTCGCACTTTGTTCAGCAGATATGTTATACCTATGGTTCAATACATAACTATAGTACCGGTAGGGAGTTGGTTAACGGTGTTATATACAGTACATCTGTACATAGCAGGGCAGAAGAATTAAAAAAAAAATCAAAGGGTGAATACAAAAAGCACCTTCCCCTCTCCAACCCTCAAACACAGACTCTGCAATACACCTCTGGCTCTGCAGCTTTTTATCTTATTTTAAGTAGACCAAGTACTCATGTTTAAGTTTATCTAACCACCATATCTCCGGGCACATATATGCCCGGTGGATTCTCTCTCCTGCAGCTGTTATTCCGTATGTTTTGTCATTTTTGTAACGGCAGGGCAGGGGGGTGGGGGAGAAACCAGCATCACAAAGCTTCAGTGCTTCGATTAATATATTCTGGTAGTACTGATGGGAATCAGGAGTGGTGTGAGAAGTGTCGGTGTAGTGAATTCTGTGTCTTTCCTTTGTCAAGATGAGAGAAATCTACCGGACTGTCGTCATAGGTTACAGCAACTTGAATTCGAGTACTGAATTACCAAAAAAATAAATAGAAAAAAAGGAAAAACTTAAATTTATAGCAATCCATACTGAAATGTTGAATTTCAAGAACCACCCCGCTTCTCTCCTGCCCCACTAACGCACCCCCGGGTGAAACATTAGAAAGGCACCACAGGCCTAAGGAATGCGTCATAGTCTATTTAACATGAATATGAGATCTGATTTAAACCACCCCCACCCCCCAAAAAAGAGAAAAGGAAAAAAGACAAAATAACCAAAGTACAAACCATATGCACACACCTATCCTTCCCAAAAAAGCCGCCAGCTGGTTCTTGGACCCACGGCTCAAGTACATTTCCCTACAGCATATCCTTCTTATAAATAATCAAAAATCCCGTCCCAATCTATAATACATGCCATGTACGTCACCCTGCATACATCTATACAGACTCTGAGTCCAACAAGTCCCTAATATGTCGATTACCTTCCTGTTCTGCCAAGTCACGGGGTCGCACGCCCTTGTAGTTCGTCAAGTCAGGATTCGCCCCTCGATCGAGGAGGAATTTGGCGATTTCCTGCTTGCCGCGGTAGGCAGCGGCGCCCAGGGCAGTTCCATATTTACCACCGACCAAGTTGATATCCGCGCCTCGGTTGAGGAGAAATGTGACAATCTCGACGTTGCCGCTGTATGCAGCAGCACCTAGGGCAGTTCCATATTCACAACCAGTGACATTGACATCTGCACCTTGATCCAGGAGAAGTTTGACAATCTCGAGGTCGCTGCTGTATGCAGCAGCAACTAGGGCAGTACCATAATGACCACCAGTGATATTGACATCCGCGCCTTGATCCAGGAGAAGTGTCACAATCTCAAGGCGGCCGTAGAATGCAGCACAACATAGGGCAGTATAATAATGACCGCCAGTGATATTGACATCCGCGCCTTGATCCAGGAGAAATGTGACAATTTCAAGGCTGCCTCAGTACCATAATCACCACCAGTGGCATTGACATCCGCGCCTTGATCAAGGAGAAATGTGACAATCTCAAGGCGGCCGTAGAATGCAGCACAACATAGGGCAGTATAATAATCACCACCAGTGACATTGACATCTGCGCCGTAAGCCAGGAGAAATGTGACAATCTCAAGGCTGCCGTAGAATGCAGCAGCACCTAGGGCAGTACCATAATTACCTCCAGAGATATTGACATCCGCCCCTTGATCCAGGAGAAGTGACACAATCTCAAGGCTGCCTCTGTATGCAGCAGCACCTAGGGCAGTACTATAATCACCACCAGAGATATTGACATCCGCGCCTTGATCCAGGAGAAGTGTGACAATCCTGAGGCTGCCTCTGTATGCAGCAGCACCTAGGGCAGTGCCATAATGACCACCAGTGATATTTACATCCGCGCCTCGGTTGAGGAGAATTGTGGCAACCTCGAGGTCGCCACTGTATGCAGCAGCAACTAGAGCAGTACCATATTTACCACCAGTGATATTGACATCTGCGCCTTGCTCCAGGAGAACCTTGATTATGACTGAATTTTCCGCCCTCACAAGCGGGATATAGGGCATTTTGAACATCATCAATTTCAAAACCCTCTTTTAACATTTCCTTCACGATCCAAACTGTTCCATATTTGCTAGCAATATTCAACAACGGAACCATATCCGTATTCCGAGCCTTCATATTATTCCTTTCCGAGTGCCAAAGGCAACTTACCAACTCTCCCAGGTGGGGTGGATGGCGTAGTTGGATGTCATCTTGGTGCATGCTCTTGTATGCGTAGGTTCGAATCCTGCCCCTACCAAAGGTTTTCTAACAGCCAAGGAACAGGGGTTTGTCCTCAGAGGTTTCCCCCTGTTGGCTTAGTCACCGACCTCTACGGAGTTAAGTCTTGGCTAGTCCCAAATGGTCTTGGTAGTGGCGGATAGGGGGTTAGGGTGGCCTGTTGTTCCGTGGGCAAGTGTGGAGGCAGACCAAGTCTTCTAAAGATGCGGTAGGTAAACGGGGCCGTCTCATAGCCTAAGGCTCCATAGACGTACAGACTTCAAAAAAAAAAAAAAAAAAAAAACCAACTCTCCCAGCCCAGCGAATGCCGCTGAAAACCCGGGGTACAAAGGTTTTGATATTACACACTCTAGCTTGGAGTTATAGTTGTACACTAGCCTGGGTCTATGAATGTGCATTAGTCCGAATTCATGACTGCGTTTCTCAGCCTCGATCCAACCTATCCACTTGGCATAACTGGCTGATGCTTCTTTGAAAGGACCCAGAAAGCTGTTCAGTAGTGAAATGCTGAGCTCATGATTGGTGTCTCTGGTGTTTACCGCGAACAGCACGAGGTCTTGATATGATCTGCAATGTTCAAACCAGTAGGACGCGGCGTATTCGTAAAGGGGTAAGTCTAGAGGAGATTGCAGCGTCCATAGACAGCATTCAGAAACAAAAAGTTGAACGTCAATGATGTTGACATCCCATATTTCATTCCGCGTCTCGAGGTATTCCTGAACAGAGAGATGTGAAAACCGAACTATATCCAACTGCTTATCTAGTAGTAGCAAGCCCTCACAAGAATGTATAAGCACCTCCACTCCCAGTGTTGAAACTTCTGAAGTTGCCGGAACATTGTGTGCAGATATAGATCTCGGTGGATTGAGTTCTGCTGCTGCAACAAGTTCTGTAGGCGTAAGAGGACGTTTGGAAACTAGCATCCACTTCAAGGCATTCGTGGCTAAGCTGAGGTTGCAATCAGGTTGTGACTTTATGGAACTGATGATCTCATTGTAGACCCCCGTTAGACCTTTTGGAAGCTTCCCCAACCGAGTGCGAATATCCGATTCCCGCATTAGTTTACAAAGATCTCGTAGTTGCCAGTCCACCCACAGAAACCTAATTAATCGATCAGTAATTTCTCAGAAAATTAAAATAAAATAAACATGAGACCAGATAATAGTACATTCCATTGGCACCTCTCAAAATCACCTCTTCAATGCACTTGCTAGGTTCTTCCGAAACATTTCCTTGAAGGAGCCTCTTGTCTTCAACTCTCGAAATGAGCTGCTGCCGGACATAGTTCTCGATATCCTGAGCATTATCCCTTGCCTCAATACAGACATGTGGCAAATCCCGCAGGTAGTTTTCAATGTCCAGGTTATGACGGCTGGATATGAGCACTTTGAAGGGGCGTTTCGCTTTCTTTATTACAGATAGCAAGCCTCGTAGCAATTGACCGCGGACCTCCTCAGAACATTCATCCAGAGCATCCAATAGAACTGCTGGATGCTTAAAGCATTCAATTAAGAGCCCAAAGAGGTTAAGGCTGGCTTCGAAGTTGAGTTGACAATGAGGGGATGGGTCTTTCTGTGCCCTATTGTATGCCTCCAAAGCATCTGCACAGATGCGAGCGTGGCCGGCGGTTTCGATACTATCGCTCGGAGTCGGAGGACAGGCCAGTTGCTTGATCAAGGAACGCAGGACCTTCTCTCTGTCCCGGCGGTCTGCTTCATCCCGTTTGCAGTAAAAGAATGCAACCTTATCAAACTGAACCCTTCCAGTAGGTCTGCCAAGATGCTCTATTGCCGAGGAACTGAAGAGGGGGTTCGTCACACCATGCCTGTATGTGTGAAATTGATTCGGAGTAGGTACTCACACAAGTTTTGTTTTTCCAGCCTCAGCTGATATCGATGCGAAAGCCTCTGTTAGCGCTACTTATATCTTAATCATGAAGCTTAGGTGGAAGTTACGAATCCCATGTAGCCATAAAGTTGCTGGGGTTTTTGAATCCTCCCAGCTAATAAACTCTTTTCTCGTGAATAACCACGTCCCAGTGTGTTCAACGCGACCCTCACATGCAAGGTTATGGTGTTTTTGGTAGGGAACAGTCGAAAACCATTGAAGGACAGTGATCCTCTTATTGTCTGGAGGGATCTGTAAGATTCAAATACTTCCCTGGCACTTTCCTTGTGCGAGTAATGAGTCCACTCCCTGCAGAAAACCCTCATGCTCACCTTCAATCTCCTTGTATAGTTTATACAAGTTTTTGTCGATTCTCGAAATAACAGGCATGAAAACCTTCAGAAGCTCCTGAAGTTTATGAAACTCCTCTAATTTTATTACGGCTTAGCATAACATGCCGGAAGGAATAAACCGAAAAGCTTATACCTTTGTTATGTTCACGTGCGGCTGAATGATCTGTATATCTGGTGTTACCCACATGAACGCACAAAGGTTTAGATTCTCGTACAGTAATTTTCAACAGCTGCAACAGCAGAATTGACTGCAGACTCTGGTTCGTCAATTGCACTTATCTCCGCAAATGTAGATTCTGGGATTTTCAATTTATCGATCAATTTTCCTATTAGACACAATAAGCTTGCTAGTACGAACACATACACAGATTAATTAATGTAGAAATATATTTGCTTGCATGGCATGGAAATATACTTGCTGACAGAAATCCTTTCTGAGGGTAACCAGATTACTCTGAGTTGGTGCTGAGACTGCAAAAAAATAAACAATAGGGGATCCTACCCTGGAATACCCTTATAAATCGACACAATGCTTGTAAGATAGCTGTGTATAGAGTCACTAGGGCCTGGCGGAGATTATCGGTGGCCTCCTTCGCATTTTTGGGGGTATCGTCAGTTAGATAAAGCTGCTCGTATATGGCGCAGCGGCCAATTAATACGGAAACCCGCTCCATTCCAACAATAGCTGCTGCCAATTTTTCTTGTTGGCCAACAACGAGCTGGGTGGAATCACTTAATTGTTTAGTAAAGATCACTGTCATTCTAGATACAGGGTAACGAACCAGTAAAACAAACCGAACTCCAGCCCAGGGCAGGGCAGCATGTACTGGATCATATTGTACCGCTATATCTCCAACCTGCATAAATTTCGTGATCCACCGGACAAGTCTGTCAGCTGTCTCTTGCAAATCGAACTCCCTATCTCCCCATTTTAACTTCAGCTGCTTTGCTACATTTGCCTCTTTTGCCTGAATTGCCCTTTGTAATACATCCTGCAAAATGTCCGGATTATTCAAGTTCGCGGCCAGGTGTTGTTTGAGCTTATCTGGAGCCTTATGGTAAGCTTTAGCCCATAAGTCGTTACTCCTGCCGTCTACGCCGGGATCCACTGCTAGCTGTAAAGATGGACTCGATGGGTTAGGCGGGGTGCTTGGGGAATTTGGCTTGAGAAACGGAAACAGTCTGTCTCTCTTCCTCACTCGAGGCGTTGTGGCAGGGTGGTTAGACTGCGGCGAGCTTTCCTCCGACCTCCCAAGCCCCAGAAATCGAGACATTTAGAACGTTGGCCTTGGGATGACTTTTGTCGACTCCAAACGAAATATTAGGAGGTAGTGATGGAGAGCTCAAAACTAAATAGCATGAACAGAAGAATATCTTGTCGCCCTCTGCTAATGCTGCTTCATATCCAAAACTCAACCCCGCAAAGCTCATGCGTGAGACACCCCCTTTCGTGCCAAGGTAATTTACTGTATCCTTGCAACGTAAATAACCAAAATTCACAAATATATCATCAAACACTTCACACTCTGTGCGATGCTGCTGCAATCTCACTTGGGGATCTGAATGTGGAAAGCGATATCGTATCGAAGTTTTATGCGTGAATCGTTTGCTTGTGTACCTCTCTGTACGGAGTAGTTGAGCAGTCATCTGTGTACCTAACGTTGGAACAACAAGGCTTGGCACAACACCTTGGCAACATACCAACAGGTGCACCGTAGAGACTCGAATTACAGTTAATCTTGCACCAAAATCTGGCCTTTTCTGTCCGGTATAAACCAGACTAGGTTCCGGTATAAAACGATGCAAGGGTACGTGGCACAAGACAAAAATTACTAATGTTTGAACATTAAGCTCAAGATTTATCAACCAAAATCGAGTTCTTACCATACAAGGTAACTGAGGTTAGTCACTTTGATTTGGCAACGATCACTAGTCTGGTTGGCACCGCTTTCCCGGCGAAGATCATAGTGCTATTAAAATTATAACTACAGATTTCTCCTGATATCTACAGTGTCTAGCCGCCGTTCCTCCTCTAACTTATCAGCAGTATTCTTCAATGCTGCTATGGAGGTCAAGCGGGTGAGCTCAGAAAGGCTAGATCTTCTAAACGTTTAACCCAAGACACACAGCAACAAAAGTTAAACCAGCCTGGCGCTCCTTGGAACTCAACTCAACTAAAACTTTTGGCAGTGTTAGACCCTGAGAATTATGAATAGAGAGCCCAAGCCAGTACGAGAGGGAACTGAGTTCGGGAACATAGTTATGAATGGTATTCAAATCGAGCCGTGAATGGAGTGAAGGTATCACACGGGAGTGACAATCGAGGAATGAGGACCTTGGTAGTGATCAACTTCAATTAACAGACACACGGGGAGCCCCCCGACTTCCGCACTGGGTATGAGTCCGCGCAGGGTTCCCATCGCACCGTTAACGATGCCTGGCTTATGGTGATCATAATTCGTTAATAAATAATGGAAGGTAAATCCCTCCCAGCCATAGCCGACTCAACTTTCTCCCATAAGGACTACATGAAGAGCCTTCCTACTCGGTCTGGAATTCTGTCCTATCATAGACTTTCATCGATGATGATAAGCCTTATATGTTTACAGTTTGTCTGTAGAGTGGTGATACGTGCGGACAGGATTGATTTGGTGCGTGTTCTGAGAGTTCATGTTTAGTGCTTGAAGCTGTATCCAGGATTGATTTCTTGCGTCTTCTGAGGAAGAGTGATGATAGCTGCTACATTTGAATGCTGTAGATAGTTAGTACTTGGCAGTCTTAATCACGTGGCTGCCCTCGCCAAGATTGCTCCTGAGAAATAATAACAAACTTGGCAATTTCGTTGCCAATTAGAGAAGGACCAGATCTGTAGAAAGCGACAAGATCCCAAGCATGCGAAGGAGAAATTGAGTGAATTTGGAAAACATTTCTTAGACTCCCGAGGTATGAAGAATGGTAGATCTATGTTGGTAAAGATACTAATATCAAGCAGGGTCGAGCAGTAGCAATAATCAACGTTGTCATACATAACCAGACTAGTCATACATCTTATGTGATAGTAAGAAATGGCTTGATGTTGATCTTACAGCAGGTGATTCATGGAAGTAAAAGGAGCGAACATCTCAAGGAGCAGTATCCACTTAAGGATTCCGTTATAGCAAGGGCAAAGTATATGTAGATAGTAGTAACTTCTCTGTATTCCGCTGTCCGGTCCGGTATAAGCAAAAATTCATTATAGCAAGGGTGATTTAGGTGAAAAGTAACGTATTTTGGTGGCGGGGCTCACGAGTATTCCGGTACAGCAATAGTCTGGTTGGCACAACACCCTCCTGAGGGTGTTTAGTACAGCAAGGAATTACTGAGGTCCAGAGCAAGGTTAGACGTATTTGGTAGCGTAATTTCAATGTGAGCTGCATACCCGGCACTTAGTGCGCCAAGATATATTTGTATGGCAAATCCTGGTGCAAATCTAAACTTGTTGGAAAGGCAGATCAACAGAAACACTCTAGGTATGCGGCTCACATTGAAATTACGCTACTGAATAATTCGAGTCTCTCGGTATCATAAGTATAATATAGTGAGTAGCGATTAGAATTACCGGTAATACTGGAAGGCTTGGCAGACAACACTAGCTTCGTACTGCACAAACCAGTCTGTTGTCTATGGGGGGAGTTGCGAGGTCACGAACGCTACAAAGATATTAACCTGGGTACGAGGCTACGGTAGGTAGTAATCTGGTTGGGGTAGGTAGCGGTTTCTGTACTATTATTGCTGGGGTAGCGACAGGTTGGGGGAACAACCCCTATATTCTTGGCGATGACTTCGAACCTGCTCTGTCTCATACATATACTAAATAAGTGAATAGAAAAGCATGGTCCTGTATGTATTTAAAGCACTCAATATCCCCCCTTTGATATATATCAACTCATGATCACCGATAGTGACCAAGGCCATATAGCATGTTATAGAATCCAATTTCCCTAACCTCCAACTTGTAGCGAGTATCTACTTTACCTCAAAAAAGTCCCTCCCTACTCATCAATCTTCACCTTATCTGACTATTCAGAGGCCTTACAGGCCTCTCTCTACGTTAATGTCAATCCCTACTAGTGAGCCTGAGTTCTGATTGATGATAGGTATACCTAAGGTACAACTTATTCCAAGTTCTTCCATCTCAGAACTAAATTGCCCAAACTCTTTAGATATTACTGTACAGATATAACCCCTTGATGAGATTGAATTAGAACTCAAACTCTGGTAAGGAAACTCTGCTATTATCTTCACCACTATAGAGAATCTATTATTATTTTGTTCGATGCTGATCGAATCTGATCACCCACGATGAGGCGTTAGGTTACATACAGTATATATCATTCGTTAACGTTTACATTTTACCTTTTACCATGTATGTACTTTCCTTTACATACCTACTTAGTGTACATGGCACGCGTCCTATCCGGTTGGCCCGTTATACCGTTATTGTTGGGTTGCATATTAGGTATTGAGAGGGAAAAAAAAAAGAAAAGGTTGTGACTAAACAGAGTCGGATTTATCAAGCTACAAGCGTCTATGTATGTACTTTACATACATGCGGCTTCAGAGGTTAGGTTGGTTACACAACTTCATCACATCACATCAAGCCTACCTACCTAGCCCGCATTTGGGATCGAACTTCCCAATCGAGGGCCTACCTACGAGACACAGTACGTGAGATACTTACCTAACCTAAACAAACAAATATAGTTGGAAACAAGCACGCTCATCTCACTAAAATGAATACTCCAATACTCCAATACAAATATCTCGAAACCTCAAATAACTCCCCCTCACCCTTACATCTTCGAATAACTCTGCCAATGCGCTCATGGATGAGACCTCAACTATATATCTATATCCGTGTTAGACGAATATTTTTTTTCTTATTTTTGTTTTTATAAACTCATTACTCCTATGTTAGATGAATATAGAAGGGAAAGGGCTACACAATAATCAAATAACAGGATGCTTTGAGACTTAGGGGATTGATGAGGATCTCAGCCGATAATTTCCGGATTTCATCCTGATGTCGTACATATGTATGTACATACCTATATATATGGTTTGCGAGGTAATCAGCTTGCAACTCGGTATCATTATTTCTTACTCAGTCTTGGTAGCGAATGTCAACCCTTTTTAAAGCAAGGAATTTATCTATCTAGTGGGTACCACAACATGGATTGGGTTGGGGGGGTTGCTAGCGGATGGTGGGGGAATGTAGACGTTAATTCTTGTGAACCTACAATTTCCCCCCCCTTCTTCCTTGGCCGGGCTAGAGTACTTACCTTCTCATCAACAATCCCTTGAGTATTCTACCATAGTTCCAGTGTACCTAATCTGCAATATCCTTCTCTTCATCCAGAGGCGAACTGCTCATTCAGATACGTTGTGGACCTCTCTCCCCAGTAACCTCCAACGCGGCTTCGTATGGTATACTCCATAAACCTCTGGCTCTGCAGCTTTTAATCTTATTTTAAATAAACAAGTACTCATATTTAAGTTATTCTAAGTCCATGTCTCCGGGCACATATGTGCCCAGTGGGTTCTCACTCTTGTAAATTTTCTACCATATATTTTGTCATTTTTGTAACGGCAAGGAAAGAGGGGGAGAAATCAGCATCACCAAGCTTCAGTGATTCGACTTCAGGCAGAGGTGTATTTAGTTCTGAGTCTTTCCTTTGTCAATTGAGAGGGCCCTTTAAAAAAAAAGAAAAGATCAATTTATAGCAATCCCATACTGAACTAAAGAACCACCCCCTTCTCTTCTGTCCCACTACGCACCCCCGGGTACATCACCACAAACATTTGAAAGGCACTACAGGCCCCGCCGGGAATACGTCATAGTCTATGTAACTTGAATATGAGGCCTGATTCTTAAACCCCCCCCAAAAAAGAAAAAAGAAAATAAGAAAAAGTACATTTCCCTACAGCATGCCCTCCTTATAATCCCGTCCCAATCCATAATGCATGCCATGTACGTCACCCTGCATACAACTATACACACTTTGAGTCCAACAAGTCCATAGTATGTCGATTACCTTCCTGCTCTGCCAAGTCACGAGGTCGCAAGCCCTCGTCGTTTGTCAAGTCAGGATTGGCCCCTTGGTCGAGGAGGAATTTGGCGATCATTGGCCAGCCACGGTATGCAGCGGTGCCCAGGGCAGTACCATATTTACCACCGGTCAGGTTGATATCCGCGCCTCGGTTGAGGAGAAATGTGACAATGTCGAGGTTGCCGCTGTGTGCAGCAGCACCAAGGGCAGTACCATAATCACCGCCAGTGATATTGACATCTGCGCCTTGATCCAGGAGAAGTGTGACAATCTTAAGCCTGGCCAAGTATACAGCAGCACCTAGGGCAGTACCATACTTACCGCCAGTGGCATTGACATCTGCGCCTTGATCCAGGAGAAGTGTGACAATCCCGAGGTTGCCACGGCATGCAGCAGTTATTAGGGCAGTACCATAAATACCACCAGTGACATTGACATCTGCGCCTTGATCCAGGAGAAGTGTGACAATCTTAAACCTGGCCAAGTACACAGCAGCACTCAGGGCAGTACCATACTTACCGCCAGTGGCATTGATATCTGCGCCTTGATCCAGGAGAAGTGTGGCAATCTCGAGGTTGCCGCCGCTGTATACAGCAGTTATTAGGGCAGTACCATAATTACCACCAGTGACATTGACATCTGCGCCGTTATCCAGGAGAAATGTGACAAGCCTAAGGTTGCCTCTGTGTGTAGCAGCACCAAGGGCAGTACCATAATCACCGCCAGTGATATTGACATCTGCGCCTTGATCCAGGAGAAGTGTGACAATCTCGAGGTTGCCCCTGTATGCAGCAGTTATTAGGGCAGTACCATAATCACCACCAATGACATTGACATCTGCGCCTTGGTCCAGGAGAAGTGTGGCAATCTCGAGGTTGCCACTGTATGCAGCAATTATTAGGGCAGTACCATAATTACCACCAGTGACATTGACATCTGCGCCGTGATCCAGGAGAAATGTGACAATCCTAATGTTGCCTCTGTGTACAGCAGCACCTAGGGCAGTACCATAATAACCACCAGTGATATTGACATCTGCGCCTTGATCCACGAGAATTGTGACAATCTCGAGGTTGCCGCTGTATGCAGCAGCACCTAGGGCAGTACCATAAATACCACCAATGACATTGAAATCGGCGCCTCGATCCAGGAGAAGTGTGACAATCTCGGGACTGCCTCTGAATACAGCAGCACTAAGGGCAGTACCACAATTTCCACCAGGGACATTGACATCTGCGCCTTGATCCAGGAGAACATAAATTATGCCGAATTCTCCGCCCTCACAAGCGGGATATAGGGCATTTTGAACATCGTCAATTTTGAAGCCCTCTTTTAACATTTCCTGCACGATCCAAACTGTTCCATATTTGCTAGCAATATTCAATAACGGAACCCTCTCCGTGTTCCGAGACTTCATATTATTCCTGTCCGAGTGCCAAAGCCAACTTACCAACTCTCCCAGCCCAGCGAATGCCGCTGAAAACGCGGGATACAAAGGTACTGATATTACATACTGCAGCCTGGAATTATAGTTCAAAGGCCTGAAACGTTTAGTTGCCTTAGTCATAATCCAACCTATCCACCTGGTATAACTGCCGGATGCCTCCTTGAAAGGACCCAGAAAGCTGTTGAGTAGTGGAATACGGAGCTCATGATTGGTGTCGTTGGTATTTACCGCGGACAGCACGAGGTCTTGATATGATCTGCAATGTTCAAACCAGTAGGACGCGGAATATTCGTAAAGGGGTAAGTTCAGAGGAGATTGCAGCGTCCACAGACAAGATTCAGAAACAAAAAGTTGGACGTCAATAATGTTGACATCCCATATTTCATTCTGCGTCTCGAGGTATTCCTGAACAGAAAGATGTGAAAACCGAACTACATCCAACTGCTTATCTAGTAGTAGCAAGCCCTCACAAGAATGTATAAGTACCTCCACTCCCAGCGTTGATACTTCTGAAGTAGCCGGAAAATTGTGTGCAGATATAGATCTCGGTGGGTTGAGTTCTGCTGCTGCAATGAGCTCCGCAGGCCTAAGAGGACGTTTGGAAACTAGCATCCACTTCAAGGCATTCGTGGCTAAGCTGAGGTTGCAATCAGGTTGTGACTTTATGGAACTGATGATCTCATTGTAGACCCCCGTTAGACCTTTTGGAAGCTTCCCCAACCGAGTGCGAATATCCGATTCCCGCATTAGTTTACAAAGATCTCGTAGTTGCCAGTCCACCCAGAGAAACCTAAGTTATCAATCAGTAATTTGTCCAAAAATAGAATTAAATAAACATGAGACCAGATAATCGTACATTCCGTTGGCACATCTCAAGATTACCTCTTCAATGCACTTGCTAAGCTCTTCCGAAACATTTCCTTGAAGAAGCCTCTTGTCTTGAACTCTCGAAATGAGCTGCTGCCGGACATAGTTCTCGATATCCTGAGCATTATCCCTTGCCTCAATGCAGACATGTGGCAAATCCCGCAGGTAGTTTTCAATGTCCAGGTTATGACGGCTGGATATGAGCACTTTGAAGGGGCGTTTCGCTTTCTTTATTACAGATAGCAAGCCCCGTAGCAAGTGACCGCGGACCTCCTCAGAACATTCGTCCAGAGCATCCAATACAACTGCTGGATGCTCAAAGTATTCAATCAAGAGCCCAAAGAGGTTAAGACTGGCTTCGAAGTTGAGTTGACAATGAGGGGATGGGTCTTTCTGTGCCATATTGTATGCCTCCAAAGCATCTGCACAGATGCGAGCATGGCCGGCGGTTTCGATAGTATCCCTCGGAGGACAGGCTAGTTGCTTGATCAAGGAACGCAGGACCTTCTCTCTGTCCCGGCGGTCTACTTCATCTCGTTTGCAGTAAAAGAATGCAACCTTATCAAACTGAACCCTACCGGTAGGTCTGCCAAGATGCTCGATTGTCGCGGAACTGGAGAGGAGGTTCGTCACACCATGCCTGTATGTGAAATTGATTAGGAGTATCTACTCACACGAGTTTTGTTTTTCCAGCGCCAGCTGATATTGATGCGAAAGCGTCTGTTAGCGCTACTAATATCTTGACCACGGCAAACTTAGGTGGGACAGGTGGACTCACGAATCCCATGTAGCCATAATATTGCTGGAGTTTTTGAATCCTCCCAACTCATAAACTCTTTTCTCGTGAATAACCACGTCCCAGTGTGTTCAACGCGGCCCTCACATGCAAGATTATGGTGCTCTCGGTAGGGGACAGTTGAAAACCAATGAAGGATAGTGATCCTCTTATATTCTGGATGTACCTGTAAGATTCAACTTCATCCCTGGCATAATGAGTCTACCTTCCGCGGAGAATCCTCATGCTTACCTTCAATCTCCTTGTATAACTTAATCAAGTTTTTATCCATCCTAGAGATAACAGGCATGAAAACCTTCAAAAGCTCCTGAAGTTTACGAAACTCCTCTAATTTATCACGGCTTAGCATAACATGCTGGAAGGAATAAACCAAAATTCTTATACCTTTGTTATGTTCACGTGCGGCTGAATGATCTGTATATCTGGTGTTACACGCGTGAACGCACAGAGGGTTTAGGTCTCGTACAGCAATTTTCAACAGCTGCAACAGCAGAATTGACTGCGGACTCTGGTTCGTCAATTGCTCTTATCTCGGCCAACGTAGATTCTGGGGTTTTGAATTTATCAATCAATTTTCCTAGTGGACACAATTAGCTTGCTACTACTAGTAGTACAAACATATGTAGTTATTCCTCTGCGAGAGGTAGTGCAACGAGACTGATAGTTAGAAATATATTCGCTTGCATGGCATCTTGCTAAAAGAAAGCCTATCTGGAGGTAACCAGACTACAAAAAAATAAAACAATAGGGGATCCTACCCTGGAATACCCTTATAAATCGACACAATGCTTGTAAGATAGCTGTATATAAAGTAACTAGCGCCTGGTGGAGATTTTCAGTAGCCTCCTTCGCATTTTTTGGAGTATCGTCCGCTAGATAAAGCTGCTCGTATATGGTGCAGCGGCCAATTAACATGGAAACCCTCTCCATTCCAACAATAGCTGCTGCCAATTTTTCTTGTTGGCCAACAACGAGCTAGGTTGAATGAAATTAATGTTTAGTAAAGATCACTGTCATTCTAGATATAGGGTAACGAACCAGTAAAATAAACCTAACTCCAGCCCAGGGCAGGGCAGCATGTACTGGGTCATATTGTATTGCTATATCTCCAACCTGCTTAAATCTCGTGATCCACTGGACAAGTCTGTCAGCTGTCTCTTGCAAATCGAACTCCTTATCTCCCCATTTTAACTTCAGCTGCTTTGCCATATTTGCCTCTTTTGCCTGAATTGCCCTTTGTAATACATCCTGTAAAATGTCCGCAGGTTCGGGTTTATTCAAGTTCGCGGCCAGGTGATGTTTAAGCTTATCTGGAACCTTATGGTAAGCTTCAGTCCATAGGTCGTTACTTATGCCGGCTATACTGGGATCCACTGCCAGCTGCAAAGATGGACTCGATGGGTTAGGCGAAGTGCTTCGGGAATTTGGCTTGAGATACGGAAGCAGTATGTCTCTCTTCCTCTCTCGGGGCGTTGTGGCAGGGTCGTTAGACTGCGGCGAACTTCCCCCCGACCTCCGAAGCCCAAATAATAGAGACATTTAAAAGGTTGACCTTGGGATGATTTTTGTCGGTATAAACTTCCAAACAAAAGATCAGGAGGTAGTGATGGAGAGCTCAAAACTAGATAGCATGAACAGAAGAATATCTTGCCGCCCTCTGCTGATGCTGCTTCATATCCAAAACTCAGCCCCGCAAAGCTCATGCATTGAGACACGCCTTTCGTGCCAAGTATTTCACTGTATCCTTGCAACGTAAATAACCAAAATCCTCAAATATATCCTCAATCGCTTCACACTTCGTACGATGCTGCCCAATCTCACTTGGGGATCTGAGTGTGAGAAGCTACGGTATATCGTATCAAAGTTGTATTGCGTGAACCTGCCTCAAGCTTTTGCTTGTGTACTGCTGTAGGTAGTTGAGGAGTCCATACTGTACCTAACGTTGGAACAGGCTTGGCACAACAACATGGCAATATACAATATTGCCAGACGTTGTGGCGTCGACTACATGTACTTGCTATAGGTATCTAACTGCATTTATCCCTTTATGTATATTCTCTCACATATACGTATCCATATCTATATTCGCATATACGTTCACACATACGTTCACTTTTTACTCTGCACACGCTGACGTACATATCTCGGGTGAAGTGGTTCTTCATTAGCCTCGTACCCAGGTTCATATTTTTGTGTATTCGTGACCTCGTAACTTCCCCCCATAGACAACAGACCGGTATGTACGATAGACCTTCATTTGCCATTCATCTATCCATTCGTTGCTAGGTTGCTATTCATAACTGTTGGAATGACAAGGTTATGAATAGCAACACTGCAACGGAGGACAGATAATGATCCGTCAAGGAATACTTCTATATGTGGAACGTGGAATAAACGTATGGAACGTGATGTACGTACATAAGTACGTATATAAGAGTGCGAGTATATGAAGGCAGATATATATGTGCGAATACTGTATGAGCACGAGTATATATGAGTGAGTATGTATGAGTGCGCGTTCATTCAACTAACTAGAGGTTCGCGACAGCTCTCTATATACATGAAGGGATAATGCAGATAGATACTAGGGGTATTCAATCTTAGGTTGTACGCTTTTTTTCCGACGTAATTCCTGTTTTCGCATAAAGGCACTTATACGCTCCAAAGTCTGACAACCCCCCTGAGGTTTTCGTATAAGTGGGGCGTATAAGGCACCCTCTAGAAAAAATGGGTTCGGTTTTAGCGTGCCAAGGCCGGGTAAAATGCTGGAGCTTGCTCTAAATGGGCCTAGTGGTTTTTCTACACGGGGCTAGTACAATTTCTAAATAGGCCTAGTGCAATGTGAAATGAATGTTTGGGATTGCTTAGCAAATCAACCCGTGACCCCTTGTAGCTCCTTGTTCGTAAGGACCCTTGGATAGGGTCTTGGTATGAGACACTTTAGCCCTCGCAGCGGCTCAGCTTCTCAGATGATGAGCCCCTAAAATTTATCAACTGAGCTAACAAACCAAGCTAACCCTAAGTAATTAGCCCAAGCCTCGATTTTCTAGCGTCCTGATTAGCGCTCTAGATATACGAACGTAATTTATAGGGATGTACGCAACCAGACTAGGATGTACGGCGTATAAAGGCATTTATAGTAGGACTTTCGGCGTATAAATGGTTCTATGGAGATCGGTACTTTATACGTTTTCGCAAATTTATACGGCGTATTTCGGGACCCGTATAAACCCAAAATTACGGCCGTACAACCTAAGATTGAGTACCCCTACTATAGCAGGTACCTAAGCAATGCTGTGAAGCAGGTATATGCTGGAGTTACGTGAGTTGCACCGTCATAACATCATAACCTGTATGATGAGCGGTAATCAACGGTATGACTCACGATGTGACTCACGATGTGACTCACGTACTTTTCAACAATAACTGTGTCATACCTTGGCACCTTGGCAAGAGCACTCATTGGCCGTTTCAGAGTATGAGGCTCCTAGCGAGAAAAACCTCCTGTCACGGCTACATGAAAACCCCTTGACGCCTACAGAATTCCATATCCAGCTCGCAATACCTTCAATGCCTTCTCAACACAGCGGCTGATGGTCGAAATCTGAGTCGGAGCGTTTGGAAGCATGGATAGAGGAAAATCAGGAAGAGCTACGAGGGAAGCAATTACCTAACATGGCATAAACAACTGGTATTCTCAAATGATTATTAGCTTATCATGATCAAAGAGATAAATCCAATATCCCAACAACTAGCCAGAATGATGCTCCATGCATATGGGAGAGATTAAGAAATGCAGCATCAGGGTAGTCTTGAATATAAGACCGAAGGGTATTGACATTATGCCGTCGTGCACTTTACTTTTTATTTTTTTGGAAGTCTACATAGATACGCTTATGGAGCCTAAGGCTATGAAGCGGACCGTCGTGTACTATCGCGCGGTATCAGTCGGAGATAATAACCTCTTGCGTCCTCTATACCCCTCAAAATAATCATGATCGGCTGATGAGGATGCCAATGCATAGGCATCAGCAATACCCTCAACCTCAGTATCAAATCTTGCAGAGCTTGAGCTTTTCCTAACATTCGAGGCATTGCGGTAGTGATGTATGTGTAGCTTACTCTGTACAGGAAATTCTTTTGCATCAGTCAATATGTTTCACTTCTTTGTGTGGCTTGCGCTTAGAACCACGTTAATTAAATAACAAAATAACAGTGCACTGTGGGGGATCTCTATCCTTTTGGCAATCGCACGCCTGCGGCATTGAAATCAATGATCCGCATACCTACTCTCGTACCAACCAGACTACCTATTCTCTACTGCACACAGCTTTCCGATATCTTGATTAGTCGTTCATGCCCGGTGATGGCCTTATGTATTTGGATTGGGAACCTTATATTTGTCAAGCTATTTCAACTATCAAACCTCAAAACTTCAGAGTCCAATTCACAACGTTGAAATGTGAAACCCGCCCTCCCCACCTTCCCCTTCCCCTCACATTCACAATCACGTAAGAGCCTCAAAAATTTAGAAATTTACAAAGAATCAAAAAAAGAAAAAAAAGAAAGAAATCGCAAGAATCCCCAACTGTCTCAATCCATATCGTATGGATTCAATATTTCCCTTCTGCCTTTCCAAGAGGCTAAATCACCTCAATCAAGCACAAAAAGGCATATATAGCAGGGTAAACAAGAAAATCGTATAGCAAAAAAAATTTTTAAGCTCCAGCAACTTTCTCCTTTGCTAAGCCTCCCCTTCACACCTCCCGTCGGACATGAAGTATGTAGCAGAATAAGCAAGTACATCGTGGAATCATCATCAACAGCAAGCCCTACCGCAGTCGCCGGTTCATACCCCTCTTCCTAATGCTCCCCTCTTTCCCCACTTTTCTGCAACCTCCTCATCAACTCGCACCTCTTTCTCCACAATGAAACATTTAGTCCAACTCCATCCTCTTCTTCCCATTCCCCGCGTCAGCTGCGCCCCTGGCTATGCCATTCGTTGTTCCACCAATGGTGTCCTTGGGTACTTTCCTCCAGGCACACTCCCTATCTAAAAATTCCTTCGGGACGGCAAACTCAGGCCCCAGTGGCATGCCCATATGAATTGCATTGAGATAATCCCTTGTATACCTCTCTCCATCAAACAAACATTTGACTTCGGTCTTCATTTCCGAAAGTAGGCGGAGCGTGTCACGGAAATCTTTCCGGAGGTTGAAGCAAGTGGTAATGGAGCTGATCTGCTCACTGTTGAGGAGTGAGAGAGATGGTGGGGTGTAGGATGGGGGGGTGTAGTATGGGAGGGGTATTGCACCTTCTGAGGTCTTGGCCGCGGTCTCAGAAGATGTACTGGTGCCGCTGGTTTGAGTTGGATTTTTACAGTTTTTAGTTGGAGTAGCAGAGGAAGCCTCAGTGGAATTAGATTTACCGAAGGTAAATTGACTTAACATCTTCATTAGGCCACCTATCATTCTTTTGCTTCTCTTCATTGATAAAGTCCATTGAGGTATACCGGTACCTCGCTTCTTCTTAATCGGAGAAGGTCGTGTAGGTTCTGCGGTGGCAGAAAGACAGGCATCGAATAACTCCTCGTTTAACTTCTTGTCTTCGTCAAACTGCTTCAACTTCCAATATGCTCTAGCTACCGAGCTCCCCGGAACGCTGAATGGCATGAGATTCTGTTCCTCCATCGCAGCAGCATAGAATCTTAGAACGTCTTCTAGAGAAAAGTTCTCGTCCAAGAGGACCTTAGGGGGCCTGTCAACCTTAGGCGTATAAACCACGGTCTGTTGATTGGTGCGAATTACAACCCCTTTTGATTGAACTGCTAATGCGGCAGCTGGCCAGATTCTCTGTGGTGGACCTGCGAGGTGAATCAACCCCATGATTGGCGTGGCAAGACTGAATTCGGTATTAGTAGGAGAATAATCGGAATTTTCGTTTCCGAGGAGGCGTTGGGTCGCTTGGTGACGTAGTTGCGGGATGGGATCAAAAATTGGCAAAGAATCCTTCGGGAGTGAACCATTTGGTGCTAGTTCTTCCGCAGGGGGGATGGAGATAAGTGTGAATGAAAACTTGTGCTTGAAAGATTTTGGGCATTCTGAAGCTTCAGCAGGGCCCTTGCCCTTCGCAGTCGAGGTATCGATGTCGCTAGTACTCTGAGTGGTGCTAATGCTAACAATGCTGTTGGTCCTAGAAAGATCCTCTCCTGGTCGCATTCCAAGGGGTGCATAGTTGTTGATATTCTGATCCCGAGAATTAACACGCATCTCCATTGCTTCCCAACCCCCAACGGTAAGACATATTTCTCGCCAAACCACCCATCCGCTGAGCAGTTTATCCGCTTGTGTAAGCATAGTTCCACGAGTATAAGCCCCCATTTCCAAGAAAAACGGAAGGAGGTACTTTGGATCGACAATATCAAGATGGAGCTTGAGATAATATTTGAGAAACTCGGTAGACGACTTGAGGTCGGTGAGATATGCCAGGATTTGCTTCTCCTCCTGGTGGAAGGTTCGACTTTTGGTATTGGCAGGGATGTGGAGGTAAGAGGTTGGTAGGGTGTTTATGTGTTTTCCGTCGCAGAGGCGGAGCTGACGGAGTGTGAGGATAATGTGGGTAAGGGTGCCGATGATGACAATGCGCTTTTCGTGGGTCGTATGAAAAGGGTGATTTCGCTCTTGTTCTGGGTTCTCATCCACTTCAGCTTCTTGACGAAGGGATTTGTAGATGGGGTTATCCATAACACCAAGGAACTGCTTAGTTTGCCATTGCAGACTCATGAGACAATTTTGCAGTTTTGAGGTCAAATTGCGGGTTAACAAAGAAGCTTCGTTGGCTTGAAAGCTGATCTCGACTGTAGTCTTCAAGATAGTTTTGACCAAGTTGCCCATAACTTTTCTCGAGTCTTCTCTGGGAATGCTTTCCTCGAGTTCAGTGTCACTTGGGAACTCCCGTGTGAGGAGTTGAGAAAACGAATTGTAGATGGGAAGATATTGAGGTAGCAGGTGATCCGAGGCGGTCAATCTGGGGAGGCATGTCAGTACGGGCGACCTGAAATACGTAGAGGGAGTGGAGATGTACTGCACGACCATGTCCCATTCCAAGGCTGTCTTTAGTTTCTCATCATAATCTTGGGCCCAGAATATGGTATCAGAGAGACTCGGTAGGCGTTCGATGCTTTTGCGAAGCATCGACACAGATTCCTCAAGAGGCTGAAGAAGGGAGCGGAGCTAGGTGGCCATTGGTACTAGTCAGCTTGAGGACCTCGATCGCATCACGATTCTGGGATGGTACATAGGCATAAACATACCGAGACCAGCAGCCTTTCACCTTCCTCCTCCATCTCTGCAAGCCATTTCTCTGCATTCTTTGCAAGTTTGCCCTTCTGCTTCGCCTTGGCCGCCTCACTAACTCCCTCGACGCGACTCGCCCCCTGCTCATGGCCAGAGTCAGAGTCATACCACTCCGATATCTGCCTGGACCCAGCTGGAGCTGAAGTTTTATCCAGAGCATACATTCTCTTCATACAATGCTGGTATTTATTGGACTTTCCACCGAAGAGGCTAATACCAGAGAGTACCTCTTCCACCACCAGTGCCAGCGTGTATGTCTGTCCCTTCAGATACAGGTCCCTGAGGTCCGGATCGTTCGATTCCTCCACTGGCAAGGAGCCAGGAAACTGGAATTGCACTTCCTCGACAGCATTCCCTGAGGCACGTGCACCGTATGGAGAAGTCCCAGCTGTACACATTGGGCTCTTCACGCTGCTACTGTCAGTCTCAGATGTGGAATAAAATAGACTAGGCGTGTATGCAGCGCGAGAGTCTTCATCAAGTTGCTGTGAAAGGTCACTGTGAGTGCCGACATAAGGCGTTTGCCAGATCAATGAGGGGACTGGCTGATCATTGGGGGTGGTTGGGGGGGATCGATTCGTAGGGAACCTGAAGGTGAGGTTGGGGTCTGAATTCACCTCGATGGGGGGCCCGGAGGGTGAAAGAGAGAGGGACATAATTGAAAGATAGAAAGATAGAGATCCTTGGTATAGAGATCCTTGGATAGCAGTAGTGGGACTTGATGTTATGCAAGTGCTAGAGATAATACTGTTGATGATGGTTGCTGGTGGACAGAAGTGTGAGGACAGTGTTGTGGAGATGCTAGAGGCAATACTGTTGATGGTTGCTGGCAGAGAGGAGTGTTATAGGATGCTGGCAACAGCACTGTTGATGATGGTTGGTGGTGGAGAGGAGTGAGGACAGCGTTATGAAGATGCTAGCGACAACACGTTGATGATGGTTGCTGATGTTGAGGATAGTGAGGAAGGTTTGACAAATCTGATATGGAGATAAGGGCATCCGATAAGGCTGAGATCACCTGACATCTATATTCTGATAAGCTGCCCGGCAACAGGTAGCAAAAATTTCCTGAGCCCATTGGAATACTACAGATGTAGAACAAACTACAATTCGTCACGCACTTCAGAGCCATTATTCTAAATGCACTGGATTTTTGTCCTACGATGCACTGCGACCTTGTTTGTAAGAGGAACATGATGGACATTAATTACAGGAACGGCTAGGAGCTGTTTAGAGCTCTCGAGTGGACACTGCACTCGAGTTTGCCTGGGCTACATGCCTGACTCTCGTTGCAGCAGGGCCAGAGAAACCTCATGAACATATGACTATAGTTATGTTCTGGTGTAAGTACCACACTCTTCCTTTCTCCAACTAGGCAGGCCCCATTGCTAATGCTAGTTTGCCCTAAATAGAGGTTCAGTTATGATGTGGCAATGTTAATGATAGTCGTGTTAAAACCCACATATAATAATATGTAGACTGGTTGGCACAACGACCTCTAATATGTACGTCACTAGAGAGGTATGCTTAGATTAGGTTTCACGAATAGGTAGGTACTTACCTAAAGTATCTCACTTTGGTAGCGTAATTGAAGAATGTTCTAGTTGCTAGATGAACCACATTGATCTGTCGCAGCTCTCAATGGAGAGAAATCAAAATCAAAAGCTTCATTCCCTCAAACTTATACTCTTTAAGCTACCTACCTAAGCAGTTCACATACCTTTATGCGTCGTCTCCTGCGTTAGACTTACCCTCAAGACCGAGAGTCTCGCCTTAGGTAGATAACCTAATGCAAGTATAAACTAATTGGGGTGAGGGGGAGAGTGGGGGGGCACCTCCTTACCACCACTCTCGCATACCATCTGCTCCTCTTTCTCTTCCTTTTTCACTTCCTCTTTCTCTTCCTTTTCATCTTCCTCTTCTTCTTCCTCTTCCTCCTCCCAAACCGGTTTCTTCCCTTCTAAAGTTGCGTTCTGTGGCATCACATAGACTTTCTTCGACCCTGGAGATCTCTGACCAACCTTGAAAAGTGGGATCTCCGGGAAGCGAGTACCACCTACAACTTGAGCGCTAGCCCTAACCAGAATTTTTTGAGACTCGGAAGCTTTAGGAGCTTGGTTTTTTGGGGGCGACCGTGGGCTTTGAGGTGGAGAGGGAGAGGCCGACATATGTTCTGCTCTTTGTGCGGCTAGTAGTTGTTGGGCTCGCTTTTGGGCCTGGGCTTTGGCGCAAGTGATGTGTGGGCGGGTGAATTTATGTGATTTTGAGGGTTTTTGATAAGGCTTCCGGGGCATGGAGAAGGTTTAGACCTGCAATTGAGGGTTGCTCGGGGACTGGGTACTGTCAACGCCGGGAATCGGGGGTATTCATGTGAAATGATACTTGGCCAGACTGAGAGCGGCCATGTTTAGGTAGGTATTCACTTCATTAACAGGCAATAAGGTGTCTCCATGGCCAACCTAATATCCCAGGAAAACTCCAAAACTCAATTCTCGACACCCTAACTATATACAGTACAGAAGACTGTAGGTCCTAGCGTATTCTGTCCGTCAATCCTCCATCTCCAATTAGCTGGGCCTGGCGTGGTGTAGGAGGCTGGCTAAGACGCACCGCAGGGTCAGTCCACAATTTAGCTGAGGAGCTATATCACTCACAACAGGGTAGTAGTTTAGTAGATGTTGTCTTGATATTTGGCTCAGGGGCTATAGGCACCTGGCAACGAAACCAAGGGGCTTGAATTTCTGTTTGCTCCTTGCAAATTCAACTACGCACAGTTGGTGCACCGGTGAAACTGAGCGCCATTGGCGTTGTAGACAGAATGGAGAGCAATGTGTTTAAACCTAATTAAATACTGTCCCTTTGAGAGACTGGGTGGCAACTACAACGCCCACTGGCTGCTGGTATCATCTCTGAGCTGCTAATGCTGGTCACACCCTTCTTCAAGACCTGAACCAACTTGCTCCGCTTCCGTCACAGTCCTTGACGTTCATTGAGCCTTCCCGAGCCGAGCCAAGCATTGAATGGGCCGGGGTGGCCGACGGCGCTGTCAGCTATGAATCAGATGGAGGATGTGAGGATATCAGCGGAGCGGCCGTCGGTGTCGCCATTAAGGTCACAGCCGATGTTGACGGAAGTGATGTCCTCGATGGGGCCTGGCAGTTGGTGTAATCGTATTGGTGGATATACTGCCATTATGCCGCCGACCATGGGTTTGGTGAAGCGGTCTATAGGAGGGGTTAAGAGTCACTTTGTCAAATTTCTCGAACTTAAGAGGAGGTAAGTAGCTAGCAGTTGGGAAGGGTAGCAGACCAAGAAATAACTATAATGTCATCACCTCCTACAAGGTGAAGCGAAATATGAATTATCTTGCATGAGCTTCTGCGTGTGGTATGGCCCCACCAAGCCAGGCTATGGCCCCACAGGCCATAGAGCTGTTTTCCGGCCATCTATACAGCGAGTTAGTGTAGGCGAGGGGTGAGGGCCATGATACACACTCGCATTTTCAAGAGTTCACCCATTTAGTTTTCTTCGCGGTTTGGCACAACCTCCAGTCAGGCCGTTAGGTCATCTGGCATTCGCCGATTAATGACCGCATTGTAGGATGATGTAATGTGTGTATATAATGAGCATCCATTTGCTAAGTCTATCTAACCGGCAAATGACCTTGTGGGCCCTGCCAAGCCTCGAGCCAAGCCCGACACTTCTAGACTAGCTAGCTTCCTAACTAAGTACTGCATGTATGCCTCTTCGGATCGTGGTAATAATAATAAGGAAATACACAACCTTCAAATTGTGGTAATAGAATTCGTATTGCTTGATGTCGCTCTGGAATCTAATAATACAAAAAAGACAAGAGACAATAGTGGGCTCTTAAATACCCGACAACAGCAGCTCAAAACTTTTCCGAATAATATAACCGACGAATGCTCCAAGCGTGCCTGCCCCGACCTTTGGCAGCGCTCTTCAATTCCTCGTTCAGATTCCTTGTCTACCCTTGATTAACCTTTCAATATCTTGCTTATCCGGCGAGGATTATCCTTATTCAACATGTTAACTTGTGACTATCACCACCAGTGTGGGTTTCAGACCATCCACCGTACTGAATTCTGGTCCCGTCT
Organism: Terfezia boudieri ATCC MYA-4762; assembly: GCA_003788615.2. Classification (NCBI taxonomy): domain Eukaryota; kingdom Fungi; phylum Ascomycota; class Pezizomycetes; order Pezizales; family Pezizaceae; genus Terfezia; species Terfezia boudieri. The sequence continues at coordinate 313,869 of ML121530.1, read as the reverse complement.
ACTGCGGGACTAATTATACGGTTTCCACTGAAAACATCGGAAGTGGTGGGGAAAGTGCTATATAAATTACATGTACAGTTCCGTGCCATAGGCCTTCGTACAGCGATCGCCTTTACACCAAATTCAGCAGACGTGCCGTTCTTCGAAATGTATTTGGAATTACACTACTACTATAACTGGGGTCATTTGCAGTTCTTTGGTCTTAAAAAATAATTAGAAACTCAGCTTATGCTGGTTGATGTCCACGGCTTAGGTAAGTACTTATCTAACTCTAGACCTTATTCCAAACACCATCATCACAATTGTAGATGCTAATTGTACCTCTCCATTCCCGACCAACGCTGTGGTCAACATTGTTCGTGTTTCCTTCGCGGTATGGGAATAACAATCCGTTCAGCACATATGGGTATAAACAGGGAGTATATTCATAGCTCCACTAGGTCCAGGCAACCCACGAATGCACACGTTAGGCTATCAGAGTAAGCACTTCCTAAGTACAGGATGAGTAAAGATCAAATTCTTGCATGTGCATAAGTGTTTAACCTCGACAGATGTTCTATATACTGACATAGCCCACGAAGTTCCCTAGGCCTATCGTTTCGAGAACAAGGTGGCATCTGCACTTATACGACAAAGAGGAGGTCATTATGTGTATTCCTCAAACCTTTTTCCCGAGATTCTTTCATCGAATCCATTCTTCAAGTGTGGCGGATACCATGCTATTTAGCCTCACCGTCAACCCCTCCTCCACCCCCGTCATGATCTTGGGTCAGACTTTTTAATAAAAAAAAACCCCTCCTTCACCACATTGATAGCCGGCCTTGGAGAAGACATCACCACCTTCAAAATAAGTGGACATTCCAATGAATGGAGTTGAGAGCAGAATAATAGATTAGCCACTCTATCAAAGTCTGTTGGGTAAGTGTCAACAGGGCTCAGGATTTGGGTAGTGAAACAAAAAAGGCCAAATGTATATACAAAGACCCTCGTTACAAGCATATCGTCCGGACTGGGAAATATGCTTATAACCAATAGGGGTATTCAAAGTTAGGTTGTACGTGTGACCCCCTATCGTACTTGGTGAAAGCAGATATCTGCGTTTATAGTTGAATACCTAGTCTAAGTTTCGTACAAGCACGGCGTATTTCGATTCGTATTCTCCACATAAAGTTGGGGCAGATATCCGAAGGCTTGGCTCAGGTTAGGGTTGCCAAGTCTGACAACGTGACTTCGGATGGCCAGTGAATTACGGCGGTGTAGCTTAGTTACGTGATGATAACATGCCAACCAGACTATATGATAACTATTCGATGATAAGCCATTTGTGGCATTGCTAGTTTGCTGCGCCGGCACTGAACTTCAGTTCCTTTTTTACCTCGGTGCTTGGCGTTGAGCCACTCATACCTATCTTAGCCTGCAATCTTATCAGATCTTCCTATATATAGAAAAAACGTTCGTACTTGCTCTTTAACAAACAAATTGCACGTATTTTTATTTTCTATGGACACCTGTACTTAGTACGACATACGTATATACGACCCCCGTATATACGCAATAATACGGGCGTACATCTTAACTTTGAAACCTCTAATATGTGCCTATATGAAGAGAAAATATAGCCTCGTAACGAGCAGTCTGTTGTCTCTCTTGGGAGAGTTACTTGGCGTTGTCACGTGCACAGGATCTCACCACACCTTGGGTACGAAATAAGCAAGTATAGTCTAGTTGGCACAAGCAAGTATGGAGAGAAGCTAACACAGGATTAGAGAACGTTGCGAAGAAATAGGATTACGAGACATCCAAGGGTAGACTAAGGAAAGTGGATATAGTACTATATCAAGTAGAGGACGAGGTTCCGGGAGGGCTCAGAAAATCAGACGCCTATATCCAAATTCAATCGTCTCCGTGCGTTTTTCTCCGTGCGTTTTTCTCACGGTTTAAGACATCTTGCAGCCCAGTTACATTGGGAATGGATTCTAACTGAGAAAACAGAAGTAGTTCAATATCTGCTACATCCAGTTGTGGTGAGATTAAGGGGGGTGCTGGAGCCTCTGTTTCTAGCTCATTGGGAAGATAGGTTGCCAACACGATTTCGCTAGAGGGATCAATGAACTGAATTCGCAATGCAGACTGAGAAAGCTAAACCGCTGGGTGTACAACTCGAATGCACTCCAGGATTTCCTCCTCAACGTCATCAAGTGCAAGGTCTGGATCAATAGCCGGCAGAAAAGGTCCATGAATCTTAATTTGACTTGCTTCAAAACAATTCGCCAATGTACATAATCAATTAGTATGCTTAACCGCAAATCTCTTGGTAGGCATTGAAGCCCTGTTAGTCTGGCTTGCACTAGCCCCTCCTTCGAAGCCCTGTGGGGCTATTTCTTAGTCTGGTTAACTATTTCTTATCGATAAGGATACCTAATATGGTATGGTGCTTCTCCGGCGACGATACTAAGCAGATAGACTAGCCGGGATTATGATTGTAGCCTAGAGTTGGCACTCGTGATGTCCTTGGAGAAGGAGATAGGCACTATCATGTCTTTGCGGGGAGTGAGTAGTCCCATTCTCTAGATTTTTGTCGTCAGCCCCTTAACTGCCTCCGAATCTATGACATTTAGGTACCTAGCTAAGCTTGAGGGGCCTCACTTGTTTGTGTGCTCTGAATATTCGCTTCGAAATCTCAATTTTTCCGTCAAGATCCAGCACAGCGGCCAGCTCTCAACGAAAAAAAAAAAGACAGGAGCTCGCGGCACTTGGAGGCAGTGTAATACCAAGGCCACTGGGGATCGGACTGTAGGCAAGGCCCAGGGAGCCAAATCCGACTGACAAAAATAAGATTAATCAACAAACGTCTCGCATGGAGACATTTCAGAGATTAAACTGAAAAGAACAGATACTACACTTGATCTAAGCCAAAAGGCAAAGAGAGTAACGAGAGAAGAGGGGTGAGGGGAGGAAAGGCCTTATATAGGTTTCTTGAGAATTTGCCAAGGAGTCTGCCAAGCCCGCCATCGCATATTATGTATGCTTGGAATAAGTGACGTCGTTTTCAGAGTTATGCAAGCTGTTGTCACGTACTCAAGCACGAGACCAATCTTTATCCTTCCCCCCAGCCAGTAACAGCAACTGTTAACCATCCAAAATCCTAGCTCTTGCAGACTGCTATTCTTGCTTCTCGGACCCAGCCCGGAAAGCTGGGGTTAACACCACTGTCGTTATAGGTAGTAACGATTACCGGACAAGCCTCTTAAATTCAAGAATATATACCATCGGGTCGTTGGGTCATCAAGGTTGAAAGTCAAGATGACTAACAAGTTGAGTATACGCCCCATGAGCATTCTTGCCCTGAAACTCTCTTAGCCTATCTCTCAATAAGCCAGCTGATGAGATAAATCCTCTCTATAGGTTTCCCTCCTATTGGGATGGCAGCGTGGATGGCAGCGTTATCTAAATATCTACTCTTCCTATTTACTAAATTTTTACCAAAGTCTACGTGTGTGGATGTGACCAGCAACGATCACTTCTAAACTGTAAGTATCTCTTGGGATTTCTGATATTTACATTCACTGACAGATCATCTCCGCTCATATATTTCGTGCTCTTAACCCTTATCCCCTCACCGCTCTATTTATATTTCGATTTTATAAGAGTCTTGCTCAATCTAGATCCACTTTGAACAAATATCTTATTCAAAAGCAGCTATACGTCTACCACTGAAACAAAAAACTGTCTCTATTCATTACCAGAATAAGCATCTTTCACTGGATGACATTGTCATAATGATAGTTCAGGGTAACCAAGCGCAGTTACTAATGCGTATGTGTAGGAATGGTTGATCGAAGCATCACCCCACGTCGGTGATTAGGTACATTGTAGATTGTTGCTTACTACTTCAAGTTGTGTTTATTTATGTACGTAGACCTCAAATTCCATTCCATGGTTTTTTCAAGCATCAAAAGACCAAAAACATGTATTATTAAGATGGTAATAAAACTGCAGATGCTCAGGTTATGCCGGCCCCACCATAGCAATCAAACCACGGTGGCATACCCGTCCCTTCACGTCGTATGTCGAAATACTGACCCTACCCCCCCTTGCCATTCTCTTATACATTCGACAGTTTTCCTACAGTCCCGAGTCCATCAAGATATTCCGCTCCATCTTATCTTCCTCCCTCCCCTCCCCTCCCCTCGAAACACTTTCGAGCGTTCCAAGTCTGGTCCTCGGATCGGACTCACTTCGTCTTCCTACAAGAGACGCACTCCCCCCCCTGCCTCTTCACCGTGGTCCTCCAGCAGGATTGTGACCCGGGTTTACTGCACTGGCGGGTGTTGACTGAAGTGGTTTCTTTGCAGCCAGGGCAATACCAAGTGACCACGTTGCACATGACTGTTGCGTTGCGGAGAATGTGAAGGTATGAATATCGGTAATCAGTGGTTCTGGTTTCGATGGGAAGACTGTGAATTGAAATGGGATAAGGGATTTCGGAGATGGAAATCGAGGTAGGGGCTGGCGGGTTTATGTACACCCTATGCGTATTGTCGCGGGGTGTGGGGGAGGAGGGAAAGAAAATGTTGATGGATCGTTTACTAGTATCACGCCACATACCGCATGGCGTGACAGTGAGACAGTATAGAATTTCTCGGCCTAAGCGCCAGGAACACGCAACCCAAACATTACTGAGACAATTGAAGGGTCGTGGTCTTGGGATCAGGCTCACCATAATCTTTGGATTGGTTTGTCCGTGGCGCTCCCTCATTACTAGATTTCGCCTGTAGGAGGGAGCAGCTGCAGGATGCAGGAGAAATCCAGATGTGGAAGCACTGGCGGCATGTTTGTTTTGGAATGTATTGAATACAAACCTAATTTTTTGACACCCACCAGATTGTTCGGTATATTAACGTTGACGTTGAAATTGCCAGCTTCGATCAGGGAATTATCGTGTGGTAATACCGATATCCCAGGAGAACTAATACAATCACACCTAGTGGCCGCGAGACTGATTATTGGGCGCTCTCATGATGGGCCGGCGAGATGTAGATCTTGTGTCGATCGAATCATTTCACAAAACTATGGCTGCAAGAGACTTGAGCTTCTTGACGAATCGAGAATTGGGTTCCCATGCATGTACTGTACATAGTTTATGGTGTTTTAAATATTTTTTTTTGCAGGCTGTAATTGTTGTGGTGTATACCAGAATGGACAGGCCATAATGGAATTGAAACATTTAATTTATAAAAGATTTCTTCAACGTAACACAGCCAACAGGCTCATCAACCCCCCCACCAGCACACTGCTTCTCACCATAATGTCAATTGCAGAAAATAAGGGAGGTATTAATTTGGATCAGTTTCATGCAACACCCCTGTGTTCCACTCCATCTCAAAGCGCAATTGAAGCATACTTCATTGGTGGCAAAAAATAATAATGGGAAACAAGTGGTTTTGCCGCACGATGTATTTGATGTTGTTGTATATGTTTATGATACTTTACTGCATGAAGGAAAGAATAAGATCTATAGTGCTATTAATGAGAGGTATCATGGAATTACTCCCATGAGGTTTGATTGATCAAGTAGAGGCCGCTCCGGAATGGACTGAATGCCGCAACGGACCAGAACAAATATGTAGATATCCCTTCTCAGTGATATTCGGGTTGTTGTGGACATTAGGAACAGGTTATGCACATTTGATCTCACGAGTTGTTATCCGACAATGGAGACTGTTTACTTGTGTAAAGCTCTGTCACTAATAGTAGCTTGTGAATTCCTTGTATAGAGAAGCTGAGGGTGAATAGAGGGGTTTGATTTGAATCCTTTAGTAAGATTCTGGCTCATTCATGATGCCAAAGGAGCGTGAAAAAGCTGAGTTTGGGGTAATTCATAATGGTTCATTTGTGTGAAAATCATTCTTTTACTCCTAAGGAAACTTCGAATATGTCTAATGTTTCGTCTGGTTTAGACAACTTGTAGTGATATGTACAATATATGAGTGCTAGGCAACGAATGTTTGACTACCACTGGATTGGTTGGTTTCAAAATGGTTTCAAATCGTTTGTACATGCATCCTACCCTGTCTGGCAGGCATTTGTTGCATGAATTCGTATGCACATGAGATTTACCTATTTATATCCACTTCATGCAGTACTCTTGCCACCGTGGAGATAGAATTGCAGACACATAGATGTAAACATTGAATTGAAGCAGTGTATAGAGTATACTATAACACCTAGGCGTATTTTGAGAAAATATAAGAGGTAAGCCTCAACCGGCACATAGTCTCATGACTAATTCACAACCAAAAATAAAGTCCCTGGCGGACTTACTTTCAGGAAAGTTGTACTAATTCTTAGAGTCCTTCGGGCATGCCGATGACCGCAGATCATGGGAGGCTCCGATCCCTCCAATCGCATGAAGCTTCTCATTTCGGAATCCCTCATTTCGAAGGCACAAGTTGATGGATGGCACCAAATAACGTTAATGTTTGCTTTCTTCCTGTGCAACTATCGCTAATTGAAGGAAACTTAATACCCATTTAAATTAAGTGATTTGCTCCGACTCCCCTGCTGTCTGGGTCTTTAAATGGAATGTATAACTGTAATCGCAATATGTATGCGACGAGAGTAGTGCAATGTATGATATGTCAGAATCTCGCACAGATAATGACTTTAGCATTCGGTAACTGCCGTAGATGGATTGCTGCATGTGCGAGGGATATTTTTTAGAGAATTTCGCTGGTCTCGTGAAACTCGTAGCTGTATAGCTAATATAATTTATGGTATTGAAGTTACACTCGCTGAACAGTAATATCTTCCCAGAGTGACCTACCTGATTGGTGGATGCAATTCCGGTGCTATCATTTCAATTTCCCGCCTTCTTTGGCTTTAACACTTCACTGCCTTTTGTTCCGCCTTTCCTTCATCAAAGTGAAACAATTCCATTGCCTTTTTCTTACCCGAATCTCTTCTGCGCAGTATATAGTGAATAATACAAAACAGCTCCTCCATCTGCATAGCATTCTCCTTTAATTGTTCTTGCCACAACGTCTAGCATTGTGTAAACCTTAGGGCACTCAACTTGTTAGCCTCAAATCCAGACACTCCAATTGCTTAGCCGGTGCTGCTGTAGTAACTATCCGAGGCTTGCAACACTTGAGGGTGACTTGTGTCTTTCGTATTCCCATTATTTACTGTAGTTATTGGTGCGACCGTGCGTCGACTTTGTAACGAATCTTAATTCTTGTTGTTCCATCCACCTGTCCTGCTCAACGCCCATCTCAATCAATCCAATTCCTCTTTTGACTTCCCACTTTTTGCATCCAAAGAATCCCTCAGCTCCTGAAGTCCAGTACCATCGTCCCCAAACCCATAAGCCTTCATACAACCCTGCATGTTAATGTTATTACCGAGTCGATGCTGCTTGAGCTGAAGCCTAAATAATCAACACCGCGAATTAGCTTACTTATGTTCACGTTTATGAGGTTTATGGGATTTACTGGTATTCCCACCAACTAGGTAAACGTGGGAAATTCTGAAGATGGTTGGCAAGTCAATACATACATACATGTATCTACCTTCCCCATACAAATTTGTATGGCAACGCAATGTACTCCGTACCTACCTACTATACCCATTGAATGAATTTCAAGCTTTCTAGAGAAAATCAGTCATTCACGGTTGGCCGCTCACTCGTAAATCCGGACCCTGTGAAACGCCTGCTTAGCGTGGCATCCGGATAGTGGCCACACATCGCAACAAAATGTGGTAACAATTCAGCACTACTAATCTTTATTACACGTCAAAAAGTATCCGGGGAAGCCGGAGCTAACGGAAGCGGGGTCGGCAGTATGGCCATTGCGTGACAGACACCTTACATCAACCTGGGTATCGGTGCGACATCTGCAGGTCGGGACCGTGAGCGATATTGAATTAGGGACGGCATCCCGTTTGCGTGACTCTCGCAATTTGAAGAGCAAAATATTTGATACTATGGTAGATGAAAATCCTGTGGGTGATCTCGCTCGTGGGGCGGGGCTGGACACGAGAACGGTGTAAAGACAAGCCTGAGAAGTAAGTGGATTGAGACTCCTTGCCACCATGTCGGTTCTCTATAATCGTTTATATTTATATATCACATCACTAAAGTCGAAAAGAAAATATGAATGGGACGGGTATACTGTCATGCCACCTTTGTTCTCAGATCGGGGCGTTATATCTCGATACGACGGAGGCTCATTGTGCAGTTAGGGGCAACATTGATGCAAGAACAAAGAAGCCGGCATCAAAGGATGGAGGGGAAATGGGAATAATAGCTTTTAAAAGGCCTTTATTCAGCAGGCGGCTCCCCCCTCTGGAGGTAATCTATAGGTGATCTGCTCCAGTTGGGTGTCCCCGGGTAAGAGTAGGGCAGGGCAGTAAGCTACCAAAATACATTTAATTTGCATTGCTTTGTTCGCTGGTCCATTGCTGTCGGATCTACGGATACAGTAGCATTAAAAAAGAACAATTGTCTTTGTTATGAAATCTTGGCAGCACGTGTGAGAAGCTTAGCCCGACTCATCAACCAGAGATATTGACTGTCTTCAATAATGCATTTCATGGGATACCACTTGTGAAGTTTAGTGTGTGGGGAACAAACTTAATGGGACATGGAATTAACTACTGCTGGGTCTGCCGGGAGGTTTTGCAATAGTATCCATCAACGGGGTGTCTGTTTAAATGCTTTTCAGCAAAGTAGGATATATATATAACACTATTTGGGGACATTCAAGGGTGCGTTTCGCAGAAGGATTATGTGGATAATGTGATTGGGAGCCCATCTTAAAAATTTCTGATTGGTTATCTGATTTGTTTACATGGTACCTGCCCGTGTGCCATTTTTTGTGACAAAGAATACAACCATCAGTACTGACTACTGACTACCGCGCCAGCGTCCATAGCAACCCGTTTTCTGTTCTCCCCAATGGCCGCAATTTCCTTCTTCGATAGCAACCAACCTATCAACCTATTATTAGGCGCCGAAGGCTACCACTACAACACGGATCTTTTACCTGACCGCAATCTTCTGGTGACCGACTCAGTGTGGTCCACAGGGTTCGTGATTACTCCATTTTACTCCTTACCTCTGGCATTCTGCCTGGAGAGTGATACCCCTTCGCTGTTTTCCGGTCAAATGATTAACTGACCACTGCTGGGATAGAGTGTCGGCAGGGCTCTTGATTCCGGCGTGAACTTCAATTACTTCCTACCTGACCGTCCAACCTCTCATTAATTAACGTAACGAAACAAAACGCTAATCTAAAACTCGAAAGACAGTAGGAGCCTTCAGAGGCAATGGCAGATGCGAATGATGTCCTCGGACGCATGGCTGATGGCTTTACACTCGGAGATGTTGAGGTGCCATTCGGGCCGTCGTCCTACCCAGTTCCGGACACAACAGAGGCTGCCGCAATAGGACATCGCGTTTTCGCTTTTCTTACCCACTGGTGGTCTAAAGTGAGAGGATTGATAGAATTAATGATTTCGATAGGTTGGGTGCCTGTGGGGTGGATATTGCGGTTATTGACGGATATATCTCCTATGTTGGCAGAATTATACTTTACCGACTCGATAAATGCAGAGTTTCAGCCGTTTAATCCACAGACGTATGCTGTTCCTTCCTGTCTGGCAATTACCTGAGTGAGGGCCTCGGGCAAACTGCAAATTTTGTGTTCATTTATTCCACGGGACTTCTTGTTGTGAAGGGTGCTAATGATTCACCGTGATACCCAGACCGGAAGAGGCAATGATATTTGCAGTTGCAAGATGGAACATTTGGAAATACCTCCGCTACTCCTTTTATCTTTATCTGCTTTGTGAGTCAACTAGTTAAAAGTTTTGAATTATTACTCGAGATATTTGACTGATGCCCACGTGTTTATTTACCTGGCTAGGGCGAATTAATTCGTTGAGACGCATAGGTCCCGGTGACAATGTCATAGATATGCGCCACTTCGAGAAATTGGCTGCAAAAGCAGGGAGAGACCATCAGAGCGTTGAACGGTCGCAAGAAGAGTGTCTTGCTGCTGTCAGGGAAGCTCATACTGCAAGGGATCAGGCAAGACAAGCGCAAGCGGCGGCTGAAGTGGCTTACAATGGGGCTGTCAACGCGCGCGAGGCAACTATGCAGGCCCGTGGTGAAGTTCTTGGGGCACAGGAAGAGGCTAGGAAGGCATTAGGGAACGTTGAGCATGTTCAGGGGGTGATCGAGTTAGCTCGCATTGAGGCCGATGAAAATGCTACGGCGGCTCAGGCGGCGGCGGCGGAGGCAAAAGCACAGGTTCGGAGGGGTAAGGAAAGAGGCATCCAGCCGCCAGCTACCGGCGCCGAGGGAGCAACCCAGTTGCAGACGGCCAGCTCTCCGCAGGAAACAGCACAGGCTCTGGCAGCAGCGGAGAACATACTCCAGGAAATCCGAAAAGCTCTGGGAGGCCACGAGGGAGGCCTGGAAGAAAGACCGCCAAGGGGCCCTGAGGATAATGTCACATACTGGAAAAAGCTTTTTGATGAGCTTACCCCTATTATGATGCATCACAATTTGATTAACCTCCAAACCACTGCAGTGGAGGCTGCGCAAAGGGCCACGGATGCAGCAGACGGTATGGCATTCGCAATTCAGAACTTGGAAACGTCCTCACATGGAGAGGCGTCCGGGACCGCCAGCGGCCTCGTGCAACAACAATGGACTCCCCGATGGCAGCGGCCACTTCCGACCACTGGTTCTCTTATGGAAACTTTGCGACGGATGCGTGGCATGGAGACAGGACTTGCGGAGGGAAGCGGGGCTCGAAAAATTATAGAACCTCGAACACGTCGGTCGACACAGGAAGGTGGAAAACCCGGAAGTTCAAATCCAGAGCACGGGAGGCATGAGGAAAGTGTGCAGCAACCCCCGGCCTCAAACACTACAGGGTGGATGACCCTCACGGCAAGTGAAACATCTAAGGTTGTACAAGGAAGTATCGACGAGACTGTTACAACCCCTACAAGAAACAGGGGTGACGGCAGGAGTACTCGGGGAGGCGGGGGTAGTGGAGGAAGGGTTCTTCAGGGCGGGGCGGGGAGTAGCGGGGGTCTAGGTATTATAAAAGGCAAGGGTGGTACAGTGGTAAGTAGAGTACGACCCGGACAGGCGAAGTAACCCTCGTCACAACCTCGCCACGCTTCAGAAACGCTGACGAGTGCAATCACGAAGACACAGCAGGAAAGAAGGACAGGGAGGAATTATCCACAGCTAACATTAGCAGAGGGAAATACAAAACGACCAGCAGACCTACGAGCACATATGTTGATCAATCCCGTGAAAAATTACAAGGAAACACCCCAATATAAGAAGTGGGTAGCAGAAAATGAAGGGGACCTTCGGGGTAATGATAAGAAGAGGTGTCAGGAGGAAAGAGAGAAGTTTTTTCAGAAGTATTCAGAGTATTGGCAGAATACTCTTGGGAAGTATAGTGAGATAGAGCGGATTGATTGGGAAGCGGCGCGCTCCACATTATGGGGGCAGCCATGGGATCCTGCTGGGTTCCAGAATGGCGGCAACCCTCAATGGACATATCCATTTAAAGAAGAATCAGGAGGCGGCAGTAAGGACAATGAGGGGAAAGGAGCAAGCGACGGTAGTGGCGGCAATAGGGAGAATTGGGGGACTATTCATCGTAGAGACCCGGAAGAATTGTTGTCAAGACTTATGCCCCAAAGGAAGCTAGCAGGGCAAACGCAGGAGCCAGGACTAACTCGGGCATCTACAGAGCAGGGTGCTACGTCAGAGCAGGAAGCGAACGCAGAGCAGGAAGCGAGTGAGAGAGTGAATGCAGAGCGCAGTAGGGACAATGAGGGGAAAGGAGCAAGCGGCAGTAGTGGCGGCAATTGGGAGAATTGGAAGGCTATTTATCGTAGAAACCCAGAAGAATTGTGGTCAATACTTATGCCCCACAGGAAGCTAGCAGGGCAAACGCAGGAGCCAGGATCAACTCAGGCATCTTCAGAGCAGGATACTACGACAGAGCAGGATACTACGACAGAGCAGGATACTACGACAGAGCAGGATGCTACGACAGAGCAGGATACTACGACAGAGCAGGATGCTACGACAGAGCAGGATGCTACGACAGAGCAGGATGCTACGACAGAGCAGGAAGCGAACGCAGAGCAGGGAGCAAGTGAGAGAGTGAAGGCAGAGCGCAGTAAGGACTATGAAGGGGAAGGAGCAAGCGGCGATAGGGGCGGCAATGAGGAGAGTATGGCGGGTACTTATGCTAGTAGCCCGGAACCATGGTTGAATAGATTTTTTCCCCACCGGAATGAAACAGGGCAAACGCAGAAGCCAGGACCAACTCAGGCATCTACAGAGCAGGGTGCTAAGACAGAGCAGGAAGCGAAAGCAGAGCAGGAGGCGAGGCAGAGAGCGAAGGAAGAGCAGGAAGCGAGGCAGAGAGCGAAGGAAGAGCAGGAAGTGAGGCAGAGAGTGAAGGAAGAGCATGAAGTGAGGCAGAGAGCGGAGGAAGAGCAGGAAGCGAGGGAGAGGTTGAAGGCAGTGCAGGAAGCGAGGCAGAGAGCGAAGGCAGCGTTGAGGGCACAGAGAGCGGAGGCAGCCATGGCATCAAGAACTCCAATGGCTAATTATGCGAACAGGGCAATGCAAGGTCTCAAATCTGAACCGTTTCTTCGCGAACTCTTATGCCGAGAGTTGATGACTGTTATCTGGCAAAAGACATGTTATGACAAGTGGGACGCAAATCACCCGGGCTGGGAAGCCTTATCACTACCTTACCAGGACTTGTGGGAGGAGACAATGCGAAATGTGAGCCAGAAAGTACCAGAGCGCCTCTGGCCTAGGGGGCATCGCTACCCTCCGGACTATAGCGATGACCGCCATGCCGCAAACTGGTTCTTGAGTGTGACTCAACATAGTTCAGCAGATTTTACTGGGAGGCATAGTACAGTGGCCCCAGAAGGGGAGAAGGGAAAGAAGGGAGAGGGAAGGAAGGGAGGGAAGAAGAAAAGGGCGAAGGAGGAAGGGAAGGATGTGGAGAAGGAAAGGGTGAAGAGAAAAAAAAAGAAGGCAGATCAAGGGGACAACGATACAGCCACAAAAACCCCAAGGACCTCAAAACAAGCCGGTAATAAATCCAAAGGGCAGAAAGGAAAGGTAGGGAGGCGGCGAGGAATACCATCACAAGACCAACGACCCGATGTCGTAGAGGGTCTTGGGGAACAACAGCAGGAGGAATCGGTAGTGATGCAATTCCTCTTTAACTTGGTAAAGAAGCGACAGGCTGAGGGGGCTCTAGCTAGTCAAGAAAGTCAGTCTCCAGCCGGTGGCGAAGATGAAACTGGAGGTGCACAAAGAGGCCAGCGAGAAGGGGCACAGCGGGAGGACCCAACAGACGCGCGAAGGGAATCAGCGGAGAAAGAAAGGATGCAGAGACTGGAATCCAGAGAGGGAGAGTCGGGCACCGTGGGAGGTGTCCGTCGCGCTCTGCTAACTCCAACCAGTCGCATAAAGGCTGTCTATGGCTATTCACCTCTACGGGGGTCTGGGCACGAGGCTAGTTCTACACCTGCCTTAATAGATCTGACTGTACCGACGACCCCAGTAAGACTGTCTAGGACACCAGAAAGTTGGTCTAGCCCTGCGAAAATAGACTTTGGCCCCACTGTTCCTTTCAACACCAGATCACCTACAATTGGTTCTCAAGTAGGTCCTCCAGCCGGAGTAACTCGAAGGCTAGGTCAACATGCAGGATCATCTGCCGCTGGCAGGACTTCTCCCTGGAGTAGTCCGGAGTACAAAGGAAAGAAAAAAGGTGAAGAGAAAGGTACGTCAGAGAAATCAACAACAGAGAAGTACAGTTCTGGCAGTGGCCAAGAGATGGCCGATGCAACCAGGGAAGGCCCAGCGAGCATGACGCCGCCAGTGATGCCGTCGCTAGTGATGCCGTCGCTAGTGATGCCGTCGCTAGTAATGCCACCGCCAATGATGCCGTTGCCAGTAATGCCACCGCCAATGATGCCGCCGCGGGAGATGCCACTGCCTTTGGTGCCGGAATTGGAGACGGAGGGGAGAGGAGAGATATTTAGTCGTACGTGTTCCAATACCCCAATTCTTATATACGACATTTACATACATTCAGTTAGCGTTACCACTGATTCATTTTTACCGTTCTTTCTTATCCATCACTAGTGATGTTGCTTCTAAGTCACCATTCTGACTGCCTTCTCTCCATAGGCGACCAACACCAAGCTCTCGGAGCTGCGCACGGCCCCAGCGGCTTACACGCCATGCCATTGCCCCGTGACTTTCAGCCGAAGCTGCAGGCGGGGGCTGCGAGGGTGGAGCAGGAGTCGCAATCACTACCGGGTACGCTGGCGACGACAGCATCTCCCTCTCAGGAGGACGAGGTGACCAATGTTGATTAGGACGAACATTGGGGCATTGGAGCGAGGCGGACGAAGCGGCGCGGGTAGCTGAACACTGATGAAGAGCAGCAAATTGTGGAAAGTTATAGTTTGTCCGTTTTTGCTTTCAAGCTGAAGTTGAATTTCATTATTTCTTGTTGGTGCACGCGACCGTTATATGGTATGCACCCGTCAGTCTCCCGTAATTCTACGTTTAAATTTTGTTGTGTTGTACGTATACCGTGGTTAGTTGTTCGAGATTGACGCTGAGGCGAATTTCTTCAAATCAAGATCGCTGAAACCGACACAAATCGACATGGTTTTCAGTTAATTTTTGGGAACTGATACCGCAACTTTTCTGACTCTGTTGTGTACAAGTAAAAAAAAAAAAAAAAAGTGCGATAGTTTCCCCCCAATGAACTCCAATAATTGCCCATTGCAACAAATTCATGATGGAACCTGTTGGTGTGGTTACATGCACCGACGTTGGGAGTAGAAACTTTTACATCGGCGTTTAAGTCCAAGTGTATAACACCAGTACATAAACAGTTATTACGAGGAACATGGCATATTCATGCGTCATTTTTGCGTTGACTTCTCTTCTGCTAACCCGCAAGTCACGACTTATTTCCCCCCCCCCCCCCGGTTGAACTACTTACAGGTTATGTAAATCCCAGCTACACATTAGATTATAGCAAAGGCCATAATTTTCATACTCTCAAAACATCGATGTTAAGCGCAGCCCCATATTTATAGCAAAATTTGAAATTATTCTAGTTATCACGCTCGGATCAGCATGACGGCCATCTCGACATCACATACCAATGAAGCCTTGCTCGTTTTATACTCCTACTCCCCCATCAATCGGAAGTGGGTGAATTTACAGAAAATCCCGGCGAGGGGCAAGAGAACGGCATGAGTACTGGGCTGCAGCAGTCGCGTGGTGAAAACAATTCCGCAACCGAGAGCACTCCGCACTCCGCCTAGTACCCCCCTCCACCGCAGCCGGTGAAGCTTCCACAGTGGATATGGATGATTACAGTACAATGATTTCTCACATGTAGATGAGGTAGTTTGGATCCGAAAATATATTCCAACTCCACCGCCCAGAGGTGGTGACTCCGAGGAGGAAGAAGCAGTAGACCTGAGGAAAAAGAAAATCAGGAATAGGACTTGAGGTCTAGGTAGAAGCGGAAAGGTCGAGCCCAGATAGAATAGTTGCAGTGGGGATATTAGAAGAATTTCATCGGTTTTCAGTTCTCAGAACAGTTCTCTAAACTAGCGTCGAGCATGGAAGGAAGCAAATAATGAATACAGATACGATACTTGTTGTCAGGTAAAATAAAAATAAAAAGATAACATATACTTGTTTGCAATGTGACTCAAACGGCAGCTGGTTAATAGACTGTAATCAAAGGATGCTGTACAGAGGCTCACACCAAAAGTCTTTCCTCCTTCCGGTTTGGAAATTTTGCATATGCAACGCATGCAGCTTGGCATTATTCAGCTCCAAAACAGGTTGCAATGGCAATGCAGCCATGTAATAATGTGTTTTACCTTTCCTGTTGCCTGTACTCTGCTCTGAAAATAGTCATACTACCTTGAATATACCTAAATGGCTTAATATGTCCATAATGTGTCTTGTGGAGTATAATAAGCCTGCTGCATTAGTGCCAAGTTTCTCCGCATAGGCGAAGAGGCCTTGGCATACTTTTGTAGACGCTGCACTAGGGACAAAGAAGACGTTCTGCACCCAAAGAAGCTACTCGGGTAGGAGGCGAGCAACAATAAAGGTAAAAACAACTCGCTAGATGGCTGATATAAAATTAGTCTGGTTAATATAAAATGCGTTGTCATTAGAACCCGTTTGGAGCTGAATAATGCCAAGCTGCATGCGGTGCATAGGCATTGCATATGCAAGATTCCAAACTGGAAGGAGGAAAATACTTGGTGTGAGCCTCTGTACAGTGATGTATACGACTTTAACTCTCCGTGTATTGAAATATCAGCCAAGCCCATTCATTGGCTGATACTTATTTCAATACACGGAGAGTTAAAGTCGTATTTTTTTTTAAATCTTATATTCAAAGTCAGCCTGCAATGCTCGGTGCTGAACTGCCTGATATGTATTACACGAGACGTCTAGAGACACCTCGTCTTGTGCCCAGGCCTAGTAACGGAGTACCGGTACGTGGAGCCCGGGCCTAGTTTATCTTGAAATTCCGGCATGGCGGGAATTAATGAATACTTCTGAAAAATGTATAGACGTACAGTAGTCTGGTTGTAGACTCAGTAGTGAAACTTTAGAACACTGTGTGTAGTTGCACGTCAGCATTCTTTGTGGTAACACTACCGGTAAGTACTTGAAATTAGTCGTAGGCGCTTGGATATCACTACGTCGCAACATGCAACAAGAACAACAGGAAGGGCAGCAAACAAAGCCCTCATACCTATTACACATCTAACGTGCAGCACAACTACGAAACGAGATCCTAACGAGTTTCCCTGCGGTCACAACATGTCTTACGCTCGGGACTCAGCTACCGGAGCTCAAGAGGTGCCTCCTCCAACAAGCACTATCACAGGGGAACACGAGGCCGGAAGTATCTTCCATTACCATAACGCTACAGAACCAAGTTCCACAGCGGTTTTCCAATGTTTCCCCCCCGGCCGACAGGTCTTGACTCCTAGGAGTCGACATCGGCTCATATCCCCGATGCAAGTGGAGCAGGACCAGATGGTCGATCGACTGGCCGATATGGGTGAAGAGAATAGCAAGTACGCGACGGTGACACAGGATGTACAACATACCCACATTGCGGTGACCCAGAAAAATTGTATAGAGGTAGAAAATCGAGCTCTGGAAATGATGCACCACGAGAACAAGCTTCCGACAACTATTTTTTCCCCAGTGGGAGAACCTTCAGCAGAGACGGTTTCCCTCGAAAACCCTCCATTCCCTAGCTGGTCACATGCGGAGAGAAATATTTGGAATATTCCACACGAGAAAAAAATAACCCAGGAGGTTCGGGAATCCTACACTCTGTCTATGCCTCCAGAGACAACAACTTCGATTGAAACACGCATTCCTATACCTCTCCGAGAGATAATCAGGCCCAGTCCAGGATTGAATGTGTCCGAACGGCCAAAGCATGAGGCTGGGTGTTCTCGGGTTTCAGGATTGGAGCGTGCGGAAGCACTACCAATCATTCCCATCAATCTGGAGAGCATCACGGCTGTGCCGTCCCCCATTACAACAGGACTCACCGATCCAAAGGAAAGTGCTTGGCTGAAAAAGTTTGGTTTCAAGAATCTAGGCTCGGCAAGTTTAAATACAGCTCGTTGTGAATCAACGATCACGGAATTGAAGAACCCCCCCGCCTCGCAAGCTCATACAAAAGCTTTCGAGGGAAAGCAGACAGTTATAGAAGCCCTAAGTGGGGAGGAGCCGGCTGTGGAATCCAAAAATGTAATGCATGGCCAACATCAACGGATGCAAAGTATGCATGGGACTTCTGTTATTTCGAGGGTTCTGCCACCTGCTACACCATTCAGGCAGGTTTCCCCAAATCAGAAAAAAGATACTCGGCGTGATGTGATTAACACAGACCAATCGCCGGGACAACTGGGAAAGCCTGATGGACTTGAAGACAAAAATAATACGCAACATCGTGATCAAAACCTGAAGAGCGAAACGGCCCAGAGGAACCCTATGTTTGCAATAGCCTCCATTGCGGAAAATGCTGGGTCTGAATTCGAAAGTGGATACTCTTGTCATTTGAAGCTGGTCAATGATAATAATAGTGAGAAAAAAAGGGGAATAATAGGAACTGATTATAGTGAGAGAGGAATAGAGGGCTTGAATAAGATTACTGAGGGTGATCCAAAGGGTCTAAGTATTGCCTATGAGGCAAATGTCGACCTTATTGTTGTGATAGAGAAGATGAGTCTTGGTTCAGCCGGGGCTGAAAGTACCAATACTGGTAAAGATGGCTCACAGTCAAGGTCCATCAGGAGGCCAGTTCCGCAACTAGCAAAACCACAAATTGGAATTACGAGCTCCTCTATATTATCCACGCCATCGCCGGAGGAACAAGTCCCTACAAGACTTCCATCTCATTCAATAGGACAAGTTAATATGCCAACAACGAAAGGGACAGGGCCAGCTAAACATGATAAAGGAACTCAAGCAGCGCCCGCAACAAATAAGCTTCCCTCCTGCTTTGTAAAGCCGAAACAAAGAGATACACAGACCAATGCCACACCTCGATCATCGTCGACAAGAGGAATGACAACTTTATCTGGTAGATCCATCACTCAGCACTCGACACTGGAGGGAGAACGTCGCCTCAGATTGTTGACCTCACGGGGGCGGACCATGCAGGCTAGAATAATTGGTCTTGGAGAGTACATTGACGCCGAAAGACAGGGTTTGCAGGACTGTCCGGCAAATACGACCGGGATTGATGGGGCAGGTGAAACCTTCCTAGTCGTGGTGACTATACCCACCCATAACCGATGGCAGCAGCTGTCTAAATACTAACAATTATATTGGAATTATAGAACCGTAGGAAAGTGGAAGAAATTCGCATGAGGGCAGAATTGTTAGGTGAGAGAGGACAGATCAATCGGGTTGAAGAGGGTGTTGCAAATACACACTCTAATAGGCAGAGCATGCGTGGGGGAACTACAGAAGTTGAGAAGGCAGTTACTCTGAGGAAATCTGAGAGCGAGGAAGATGATGTCAGGGAATACACAAAGGAGTCTGAGGATATGGAGGGTTGCACCGGAGAAGACATTGCTTGGGACGAAGGAACATGGGTTCCTAAATATATGGCATCCGGTGGAGATAATGCTGAGGGTAGTGAAAGCAGCTCCGAGGATGGCTAGTAGTACATCGCCACATTTAGGTAGTATATGTGTGACAGAGCTACAAGAATTGGAAAGTTATGGGTAAGATAGTCATGCAAGGGGTTTAGGTGTATACTTAGGTATTCGTTGCACTTGAGAATATTGGATCATGGAGGTCCAAAGGAAGAAGGTGTACCGTGTGAAACAGTATCTTTATGGCTAGTCTGGTTGCCAACCAGACTACTTTATGGCCTGTGTTAATAATTGATAAAGGCTCGATATCAATTGGAGCACCTTTCTCTAGTGTGGCTGATAACTCTGCCCCCCGATTTATTATCATAACCAACACGGTATCATGTTAAATTCACTCCTATGAAGCTGACATCAGAAGAACACTATCTCCCACGATCAAAACCAGCCTATGAAGATCACCATCAAGATAATGGTGTCTGAACCAAGAAGAGAATCTTCCCCTTGCACCTTAGTACCCATCTCTCCCCCTGACGGACACAAACGGATTCATTCAAGACTTCAGTTTCAATGTCCTGCTGATCGCAGGTGGGAAACTTCCACACACACGTTTTGTTTGACAAGTCTCAAAGCTACAGTAATTACATTTAATGAAAGTATTACTTGCCGCCGATGGTCGTGACTAAGCTAGGTTATGCATATCCAATGAATGCAGCCATGTGGGATATCTAGCATACCACAGTAGCCGTGGCGAAAAAGTATAACACATCCCTATTTTTTTACTTTTTTTGTCTCAGGTTAGACTTAGCAGCGAAAGGCATAATTTGTATGCACGAAGGGGATTTAGTTGAATATAGTAACAATTATAAATGTGTGGTGATTTTTAGACATTACGCCGCCGTACATATATTGACCCGCACACCGATTAATTACGAAGACTTCGGGGTAATTAACCACTTACCACTTCCTTAGCAGCTTTTTGAAGAGGCGGGCTTTCAAGTTAGTTACTTTACTACGTGCCAGTTGTGCTTTAAAGAAATATTGAATTGTCGGTTTTCATAAGATTCCCTCGATCCTCGGCTGGTTTCCATTCCTACTACTAGGTACTCGGTTTGGTTGGTTTTAAGACTTTTCTTTTACTTGAAATTTCCGCCAAGACTAAAGCTTCTTTTTTCCTACTTCAAAAAGAGAAAGATGGTATCCACGTCACCCTTTGTAGAATTAATTTTATATGCCACAATGTTTGGGAGAGGTAAGTATTAAGCCAGGTGTGTTTATATCTGAGACCTGTAGTTTACAGTTCACATGATTGGCTGTCGACAGGTACTACATGGAAGAGTGAGTTTACCCCGTATTCTGAGTTCCCTTCATGACACAGAAACACGCAAATATTTGCGGTTGAGAAACCTATTCGCTTGCAAATCTCTTTTTGAGGAAACTCAATATCGTACTCTACTATTTTCTGTTGTAATACTTCCTAACCCCCTTTCACTTCGCCTAACCGTAGAGTATAAACGCGAGGAAAGTAGAAAAAGAGAAAGTTGTAAAGAAAGTAGAGAATTGGGGGCATCCTTATGTTCAGATATTAGGTAGGGACAAATATATTTTATATCCAGCTTTGGACAACCCCCGCCCCCACCTCCCCAGGCTTAGTCAAAAAAGAGCGGAGGGGTCGACCTCTTAGTTTTCTTTCACCACACTTAACTATACGGTTAGGTGTGGTGAAAGAAAAGGTGGGACTAGAGAGGCCAAAGGCAGAAGAGAGTAGCAGAAATAGAAGCTGCTTACATTCAAGCTGGAAAAAAATAAAAAATAAAAAATAAAAACAATCATTATTTGATTTTATTAGAGATAAACATATATGGGAAATGAGTACCCAGAGGCACACACCAAAAGTCTTCTCCTCCTTCCGGTTTGGGAATCTTGGCATATGCAACGAATGCAGCTTGGCATTATTCAGCTCCAAAATGAGTTCTAATGACAATGCATTTTATACCAGCTATGTAGCGCTCCGTTTTGCCTTTACTGTTGCTTGCCTGCTACCCTGAGTAGATTCTTTGGGTGTAGAATGTCTTGAGTGTCCCTATGTTGCCGTATGCAGTGTCTGCTGAAGTATGCCAAGGCTACTTCGCCTATGTGGCGTATGCACCCAGCAGGCTTAGCATACTCCGCAAGACCACATTATGGACGTAATAAGCCATTTAGGTATATTCAAGGTAGTATGACTATTTTCAGGGCAGAGTACAGGCAACAGTAAAGGTAAAACTCATTACTACATGGCTGCATTGCCACTGCAACCCGTTTTGGAGCTGAATAATGCCAAGCTGCATGCGGTGCATAGGGATTGCATATGTAATATTACCAACCAAAAGGAGTAAAAGACATTGGTGTGAGCCTCTGTAGGGAGCAATAACCCCTCCCTCTCACTCACACATATATTTAGATATATAAAATCAAATCACCTTGATTTTATTTAGATCTAAAATAGATGGGAGATGTGAGGAAGGGAGACTGGGTACTCCATGCTTTCCTTCTACTTTTTGAACCTCTTGTAGGATCCATAAATTTGATGGCCGGGTATTTCTGTTTTTCCTTGGCTCGGGAGGCTGGGCGTTTATGCAGCCCGTTGTTCCGTGGGTGTACCGAGTCTTTTGAGATGAGGGAACGGGGCCGTCTCATAGCCTTAGGCTTCACAGACGTATAGACTAAAAAAAAAAAAAAAAAAGGATCCATAAAAATGTTATACAGACCAAGACAGTTTGTGCTCTAGTATACATCACTTTGCGAGCCAATATAGGCCGCAACGATTACAAAATATGGATATTCAAACGTGGGATTTGGAAAAGAATGATCGAAACGTTCAATATTAATTTGACACAAACAGTGACGTCGCCCGTGGTCAAGATGAATACTACCACCGCTGTCATGACCTGCCATAGAGAGACTATGTATGGCCCACGCCGATAAATGTTTTTTGTATTTCAGTCAAGGGACCCACTTATCATCTTACAAAGCCAAAGAACATTCACATGGCTATCATCAAGCGCGCCAAGATACAAGTGTCTACCACCAAGCAACATATGAGTCCGATAGCAGAGGAGGCTGCAGTGGAGTGCAATGCTGCAGTGGAGTGCAATGCTGCAGTGGAGTGTAATGCTGCAGGGGAGTGCAATGCTGCAGTGGAGTGCAATGCTGAAGTGGAGTGCAGAGCTGCAGTGGAGTGCAAGGCTGTAGTGGAATCTACAGCTGGAGTGGAGTGCATGGCTGCACAAAAATGCAAAGTGACGGGATATATCAACCAGCTAGAATTTCTCAATAATGACTTGGAACAACACGCATCAGATTTCGCAAAGCACCCCTTGTATGTGGAATTAATCAACCTTCTGGAGGAGTGCAAAGCCAAATTAGAAGGCGCCAACAACGTTGACCTTGAGCCTAATGAGACTTTTGACGACTCTGACGTCGAGATGGCAGATCACAGCCCATCCGGTTCTCCGGAAAATTATGCATCCGATGGTGACAATTCTGATGCAAACGAAATGCAATGGGAATAGTATAGCTTCCCCCGGGGGGGGGGGGTTCAATGAATCGAGTGGAGAGCGGGTTGTGCGAGGCATTGAAGGATGGAGAAAGAATTTGAATTAAAAACATGGAGGTTGAATTTTTGTTTTGGGGTTTGTTGAGATATAAACAATCGTTTTTCCAAGCACATGTAATCTTCATCATTATCGCTCATAAATTCAAAGCATGCACATGCAGTCCGTTTCCCTGCTGACTATTCCTCTCGAGGTCGATCAAATGATACCTACGGGTACCTAGTTTGGATACTTGATTATGCCATGATGGACGAGTCCAAATTAATGGTGGACAACCAGTGGAGACACCCAGGAATTAATAAGAAAAGGGGTGTGGGTAACCAAATTGTGGAGGTTTAGAGGTACTTTTCAGGAGGCTGGAATGAGGAGAAAATCCCCATTCCGTAGGCATCCGGGATCCTTACAACTAGAGAATTAAGCACTCACTCAGCGGTCCTCAAGACATGACATTTCTCCTGATGTGAACTTGATTCTGGGAACAATCTGGCTCAACAGCCTGGAATTCCACCTGTTGGGAATGCTTCCCAGAATTAGTGAGATTACCGAGGTTTGGTGGTCCCAAGAAGCTTCCGCAATAAATAAGCAACCCTATCCTCTCCTAGAGGAGTAGGCAATAACTGATTCCCTTGCGGCCTTGACCCTCCTAGGACTATGCTTGGAATGGTAGAGTCTTCACCATTTGCTGAATTTGGTAGTGACAGCTGGGTCCACATGGTCAATTTCCTAGTTGAACTCTCAGACCCCAGACTTGATAAGTTGATAGTATAGTCTTTGTATAATCGTTTTTGGGAGATGCTGTGCCTGCAGTTGATATCAGCCAAGAACTGAAAGATTATACTTGGAGATGTCGTGAGGGATATAGAGGCCATTCGATCTTTTGCTTAGGTTTGCTCGGTGTGAGTCACCGGATTTTCCTGCCGTAGCTAGTTGCTCTTTGATGGGGCTGAGGGGGTATTTGCTATGTACTAGCGTAAGTCAGTAATTGACGAGGTTTTGGGGATCTTATGCTTCACTTTGCTCGTGTCTGAGTAGTCCAGTCTCCCTATATGTACTGCCGTGGCAAGTAATTGACGAGGTTCTGGCGAAGATTTCCTTCACGTTGCTCGTGTCCGGGTAGTCAATGTTGCGGATCTATTCTGAACCAGACTAGTTGTATGTTCCATAATTGTCTATCCTATTAAAGGTTTATCGGCGTGTAGATAAGGACGAAATTGAATTATCCCTGACACACTACTCCTACATAGGTAGGGACATTATATCACACTTTTTGTTCCTACCGGCGACATTTTTTCTACTGGCGAGGGGTCTTATTATTTTCTCGATTTTCTACTAGCGCGGGGTTTTGCGGGGTTTCTACTTGCGACGGGTTTCTTTATGACACTCTTGGGGCCTTTCCACTAGCGAGGGGTTTTCTACGGACGGAGGTTTTTCCACTGGCGAGGGTTTTATTTCTACTGGCGAGTTGTGTTTTTGTTTGTACTGGCGAGTGGTTTTGCAGGCCTCAGTCAGGCCTCTCGGGGTCATCTGGCACTTAGCCGGTTAATGACAGCAGGGGGGCCTGCTCTTTTTTCCCTCTGTTTTGCTTTCTGCGCGCGGCGGACCTGGCAGATTAACTTGCCTTGTCCTGAATCCACCCGGGTTTCCGGGTGGCTCCTCATAGTCCCCTTACTGGGATTGAATAGGAGTAATGAGTATTTTGAAAAAAAAAAAAAAAATACATAGGTAGGGATCCTGGTTGCAGTACCCCCTGTTTTTTCGTCGTGGCACTCGTATTGTATTTTGTATATGGTCAGGGAATACAGGAATACATCTTCGAAGTGGGTACTGCCACGAGACTATAGGTACAACCAGACACTACCGGTACTCGGCGTGGCCTTTGGGCATTTCCAGGCCGCTACAGTAGTTACATGAGCCCCACCCGATTTAGAACCTCATGAGCGTTCTGGCTAGCGAAAATGGCAGCAAAATAAACGCTGGATACAAGCATCGATGGTGGGAGGATCGATAATCTCTAGATATTTTACTGGTCAAAATAGACTTTGGGAGACGAGAAAGTAGTTTGTTGATTACGAGGAGCAGCCAAACCTTCATGTAGTGTCGCCTACGACGCGGGCGGTGATTTGCGGTGACGGGATTTATTGTTCTACAACAAAAAAAACGCAATAGGATGCACTGTCTGTAGCTCGATGTATGACACAAGCTTATAGCACATGGGAGATGAAAAGTACGATGAATGCCAACAACACCTCTGGGGTCTATTGCGTTAGGCCGTCCATTTTGAAAGGTTACAAGCATTTTTTTCCGTTCATGAAATTCACTACTATAGTGCTGTTCCGGGCCAGCCGCGAGAAATTTAAACTCGCGAGAGGCCCGGGCCACTCGCGAGGGGCCCAGGCCCCCCAGGAGACCACACATCTCCTGGCTGGCCCGGGCCACGCGGGAGAATACGGGATAGCCGGGCCACCCGCGAGTATGAGAAAAATGAAGGTTTACGATATCTTGATAATTTCGATACCTGTCCACCGGACGCTTAACTTGAAAGTATAAGTCCCTCACACAAGAGGTGCACAGCATGCTTCAGATCCCCTTACCACTGGCAGTACCTATGCTTGCTACTCAAGATGCTTCAAACGTATGGTAAGCCCTCCATGCACGGCATTCTTGCCACACAGTGACACAGCATAGGCTCACAATTCAAGGTATGCCTGCTTCACAAGGTGAGTTCGCCTTTTAGGGGTATTGCCACTTTTTTGCGCACTTGCCATTTTCAGGCAAGAACGTTAGCTCACATTATTACCAAGATATTGCACGATTTGACGTTGGTGACATAGTGCTTCCCAGAGTGAACCAACATGCAACTCAGTTGAACTTCTCTATTTGCATAAGATGGGAACCGGGATGGTCCATGCTAATTCTAGCCAGTTAATGACAACATGGGGATTCAGTAGGGGGAAAAAAAAAAAAAGGTCCATGCTAATAGAGAGGTTATGCATATATCGGTAGATGCTATTATAGAGATTTGACAGTCCTGTATGAGGATTGCATAGGCTGCTAAAGAACCCAACACACTATTTAAATAAACTAATTCTTGTAAACCTGTTTGCGCTTTACTAGTTTCTTACACCAAAATTTTTTTATTTACTTATTGTTCTTACATATATTTTATATATTATTTGTTAGTAAATTATTTATTCATATGTGGTCTCCATGCTGTCATTAACCGGTTAACCAAGTGGCCTGACCGAAGCACCCCCCAACCAAACTAGTATGAAATATAAAATATAAAATAGAAATAAACTCAAGTGAAGCGGACTCACATGTGCCGAATCTAGTGCAGATGTACCTGCCCTGCTTGCCTTTTCGCATCCCTCTTGCGGCGAGCTTTCTGTAAAGCCAACCGAAGAAAGCATCTAATCCTAGCAATCTGGTTCCAGTACATCCTCGTCAGAATCTTCCAAGGAGGGCACAATACATGTTGCCGGCCCTTCTGCTTAATGTCCAATCTCATTTCGTACTTTACTCCCATTTTGTATTCCCTTGCGTGCTTTATTCCACCTTATATCTACTATATATCATATTTTACTTACTTGGGTAATTATGTGCTCCCGTGTTCTCCCGCGGGGCCCGGGCCACCCGCGAGACAATAAACTGTTCTCGCGGCAGGACCGGGCCAGCCGCGAGCCAGGCCACTCGCGAGAGGCCCGGGCCTCTCGCGAATATTGAGTTCTCGCGGCTGGCCCGGAACAGTGCCACGTATTAACCACACAAGAACCCGAAACCAGACAACGACTCCTGTAGCTACCTCCATACGAGCTTGTACGCCAATATCTATCACGAATGCCAGATGAACCACCCAAATTCATTCCACATTAACCCCGACCCTCCTATCCTTATTCTCCCCGCTCGAATTCATGCGGTCCCGCAAGAGCTCCAAAAACGATGCCCAGCCTGCCTGATCGCGCACCATTATATAACCACAGTCCAAAGAGGCATAATTCTCACTGTCCTGTGCCCAACATGTATACTCCTGACGCGTTAGAGTAGCAAGCGTGAAATAGAGCCTTGCGCCAGCCCGCATGCCAAGCAAGGAGAGGAGGTCCGTATAGGACATTTTCTGTGGAGACTAGATAAAAGAATACTTGTTGAGGTAGTGTAGTGTAAGGCGAGGCAGGTGCCTGTTCGCCGTGGTGGCAAGGTACGGGACCCATTAGCTGGCTCGATAATGCTGGCGGATGTGAGGCGTCTCGATTTCTGGACGCTGCGGTGGGGTTGCTCGGGGTGTTATCGATGTCGGTGGTGTCAGCATCTCAAACGCCTCTGCCCGTCGCGAAGCTCCATGGAGGACTTTGGTATTGGCATACGTTGGATTCTTCGTCTAGGCCCTCATGAGGACCGAGTCGTTATCCTGGGCCGAGCCCGCATCGCGGACCGAGTTCATCCTGGACCGAGTCCTCATCATAGACCGAGTCCTCCTGAAGCACCGAGTCCTCATCATGCACCGAGTCCTCATCCTGATCTTGGGCCGGGTTGGCTAACTATCTGAATGTGACCGATTTCCGAGGTCATCGTTCCCCTGCCCAGTTCTGTCCCCAATGCACGTACGCCTATCCCGAAGAATACTTGAAGCTGTCACAACACCGTTGTTCTCGTTCTTTCATCCGACATCAGTCGGTTAATGACAGCATGGGGTTGTGTGCTTTGCTCTAGTACTCTGATCTTTCGTACGCGGTGGAGCTGGCAGATTAACTTGCCTTCTTCTGAATCCTCCCGGGTTTCCGGGGGGCTCCTCATAGTCCCCTTACTGGGATTGAATAGGAGTAATGAGTATTTAAAAAAAAAAAAAAAAAAATCTCGTTCTTTCGTTGTCCTCGTTCCCTCGTACTGTATTCCGTACTTTCGCATTTGCTCGCATTATCGCATTATCGCGTTATCGCGTTGCCGCGCATCGGATAATCGCTTAGCTTGTTCGCGATATCGATTACTCGCTTAGCTTGGAGGAAGCCTTGCTCAACGTCAGCCTTTTCGCTATGGCTCGAGTACTCTGGCAAGTGCCTCAGTATACCGAGCGCTCTTGTATATAGACTCCTCTCTTTGCTCTCCCCATCCAACGTCTTGTATATACTATACAGTGCTTGGTTCACCCACGTCCATGTTCAGGTGTATCTCCCCAGTGCACCTCCCTCGCCTTGCTCGCCTTGCTCCATGTCCAGGTGTATCTCCCTAGTGCACCGTCCTCCCTCCTGGCCTCGTCTTGCCATGCCTAGACCTCGCTCCATGCCTCGCCTGGCCTGGACCTCGCCTTCCCTCGCCCTGCGGATGCACCTCCCTCGCGTCCAGGTGTATCTTTCTAGTGCACGTCCTCGCGCCTGGCCTCGTCCCCGCGCCTAGCCTCGTCCTCACTCCTGGTCTCGTTCTCGCCTTGCCTCGCCTGGACTGGTCTTCGCCTAGGCCTGGGCACGAGACGTCTCGTCATTTACCAGGTTGGTCTCGAGACTTTTCCATATCGAGCACCCAACACAATCATAATTATATTCGAACACGTGAGCTAGGTGCAGATAATGAGTGGAGAAGGACGAGGAAGAGGAAGAATATCTACCTTTAAGTACCGAATAACACATATTTGCACGTGAAGGCTATCATAGTGTTCGTCTCAAGGGCTGCTAAACTGTATGTCCCAACCACTGAAAAGTTTTCGCAGCCACCGAAGATTCTCGCAGCCACCGAAAAATTCTCACAGACTTTCTCGAGACATCTCGTCTCGTGCCCAGGCCTATCCTCGCCTAGAAGGCTAGAACACCCGCCTCGCCCTTGGCCTTACCGTGCCTCGCCTTGTCGCTCCTTGCCTTGCTCCTCGACCTTTGCCTTGCTCCTCGACCTTGCCTCGCCTTCCGTACCGACTTGTATCCCTCGGTTACCCCCGGTTTCCCTCGCGCCTTGTTACAGAAGCCCAGCCTTTGCGAAGTTCTTTCACTAGATTATCGAAACCAATTTGGCCGAGGCTCTGCGTAGTGGGTGTGTGTGGGAGAGAATGGCTGCGGCGGTGATGCCTGGTGGGCGTGGTGGCACGCCTGGTTGGAGGTTGGGCATACGCCCTACCTCTAGGTCCTGAAGAAGTCATTGGCACGATTCCGTTGACAGTATCGGATTAGCAGGGGCACCGTGTATGGGACTGGAAAAGAGAGATGATAAGGTAGACGGAGGTGTTGCGCGGGAGTCGAGGCTATTGGGGTGATGGAAATGAAGTGGGTAGGGAAAACTCCATATAATGCCACCACATTTCGACGCACTCACTCCGATGGCTTGGTTACGACCTCTCTCCTCGATCTCATTTTCACGAACCCCAACGCAACATGGACGGCCCACGACCTCAACCTCAGCTGGCTGGGCTCGGATCACTGCTTGTTAGCTGGCTCAATCCACGGCCAGATCCCGCATACACGCACATACACAACCCCGGACTGGTCGAGGTGGGAGGAATACGTAGAACGCAACCCAGAAACCAACACCGTCCACTTTGGCGAGGCCTACGAGATCTTGGTGAGGCTTTCCAGGGAGCTCTCAATAACAAAGGAAAGTTCAGCGCGTAGCAAGAAATGGTGGGACGCGGAGGTCAGCGCACAGCTCCAGGCAACAAGACAGGCCAGCATGGAGGACTATGGAAAAGAGAAAAAGAAACTCCGCAAGATCATCCGGAAAAAGAAGAGAGCATGCTGGGACAATTTCCTCAGCGAACAGGGTAACCGACACCCGTGGGATGTGGTCAGAATCGCAAAGGACCCCTTCAAGACCAGGACAACCTGCGGCGACCTTAAGGGTCAGGAGGGCGTAGTCTTCCGGACGGACCAAGAAAAGTGCACGGCCTTCCAACAACACAACTTCATCACTCACAACACACCAGGGCACTCCCCCCCCACCATTGTAGCCTCACCACTACCGTACAGGACGGCATCAGACGAAAGCGTCCGACTTGTTCGAAATGCCCTCCAGAAAACTCGTAACAACTCGGCACCAGGGCCAGATCGGATTTCCTACCGTCTGTTGAAGTTAATCAAGGATACTCACCTCGGCCGGCGGATTTTCAACGACATCGCCAGAACGCTAGAGGGCATACCAGTTCCCCTGTCATGGAGAGACATGTCCTGCGTCATGATTCCAAAGCCCAACAAGGACCATGACCTCGTAAAGGGTTGGAGGCCAATCGTCCTCTCCAACTGCATAGGGAAATTGGCGGAGAAAGTGGTAGCGGACCGGCTTCAGAGATATACCCCCCTCTTCCATCCTCTACAGTTCAGCTCCCGCAAACATAGATCTGCTATTGACAGCATGATGTTGACAACGGCCAAAATAGAGGAAGCGCTCTCCGCCGGAAGCCATGTCACACTCCTGGGAAAGGACATTGTGTCAGCTTTCAATAATGTCAGAAGAAAGGGAGTTATCGAAGCCTTGAACACATGCTCGGTCCCAAGAAACTTGGTCAACTTTGTGTACTCCTTTTTATCTCCCAGATCCTTCGACATAATCTGGGACAACTCCATCAGGGGAAGAGGTGCTTTGGACGAAGGCACCCCTCAAGGCAGCCCACTAAGTCCGGTACTATTCCTTATTTTTATTTCCAGAACTCTCAGCCGTGCAACGGAGATCTGCGATGAGATACACATTCCTAGGCCACCATATATACTTCGAAGAGCAAGGACACTCCCCCCCCCTGAGATTCTCCTTTTCAGTTACGCCAACGACGTCAACCCCCTCGTCATAACCTCCCCAAAATATCGACAAGCGGAGCACAACATGGTAGTCGAGCAGGTCGACGCCGCCTTGGTGAAGGCCACCGAAGAAGACAAGCTAGAGTGGGATGCCTCAAAGGATGCCAGACTCGACTTCGGGGGAACTAACATACAAATCAAGACTCTCGGCATCATCGTGGACAGCAGGCTCGAGTTCAGAAAACACATCGCAGCCAGGACAGAGAAAGCTAAGGCCGCCATGAACATCCTTCTACGCCTGGGCAACAGCAACAAGGGCATGTCACCTCGAGCTCTAAGAGCAATGTACACAGGCCTTGTTCGCCCAATTTTCCTCTGGGGGGCTAAACTCTGGGCGGGAATAGACGTCAACCTCTCCCAGATGGAACAGCTAGAATACTGCACACTACGCAAGATCTGTGGAGCCTACCACGGGAGTTCGAAGGACAAGCTCCACCTGATTGCCAACGTCGAACCCCTAGAAAGCAAGCTGGCAGACCTCCGCACTTGCTGGGCAGCACGAGCGGTTCGAACCGGAAACTCACAGATTAGGGAGATGAGCAACACCCCCCAGGCTACTAACCTTATCGCAAGGACCTTCAGGGATACTACGGCCTTCGAATTATCCAACCTGAGCTGGAGCAACAGCGAGTACCTCAACCCAAGCAGCCTGGTACTTAACACCCTTTACGAACCCTCAGATCCGTACTCAAACGCCAAGGGTGGCTGGGCAGCTAAGATAGGAGGCCTACTAGATGAGGGCTGGAGGGTATGCTATACTGACGGCACAGGGAGACATGGCCACGCGGCATCGGCAATGACATCAGAGGACAGGAGGGGCAACCCGTCGACAAGCGCTCAGTCATACCTGGGAGAGGAGGCAACAGCCGCGGACGGGGAAAGAGAGGCAATCGCCCTAGCATTAAAAACACACAGGGACACACCAATGGTCGCCATCCTCTCCGACTCGACCTCAGCCATCTCCTCGGCCATCGAGATCTCACAAGGCTCCAAGCCACCCAGGAGCGGGATCGAAATCGAAATAGGGAATCTCCTCGCGGAGCGCCACCGCAACCACTATGATACATCGATATCATGGGTCCGGTCCCATATTGGCATCAAAGGCAACGAGAAGGCTGATGAGCTAGCCGCATTCACATCCGCTCGGGGGGAGTTTATGGGTGATGAGCCCACGGTGACAGAGGGGGGTTTAAGGCAGGCCTCCAAATCCCTCCGCGCCAAATCCAGAACGGCCCCCGGGTATGGCGTAAGGCGGTGCGAGTGGAACCACCATGCGTTATCGGCATACACATGGCTCCGCATGGACAAGGGTCCCCAGAAGCACTGGCTGCATCGCATCGGCAAGGCGGACACCAGCTCCTGCCAGTGCAGACATCACACGGAGGACGGGCACCACATCGTTTTCGACTGCCCATTGTTTGACCGGCAGCGACACCATTTAGGGAAGATAGAGAGATGGGAGGATATTGACCGCCCTATTTGGGTAAAAGAGGAGGGCGAGGAGGACGAGTGGGAGGCAGTGGAGGCCTTCTTCGCCTTTCTATACACTAGGCTATACGGAAGGGGCGCGTAAGGGGATGTAAGAGTCAGGGGAGGCGGGGGAGGAGAAGGAGCGGGATGCAGCAGAAAGTTTCTGAGGGGGTTCGCAGGCCTCGGTCAGGCCTCTCGGGGTCATCTGGCATACAGCCGGTTAGTGACAGCATGGGGGCCTGCGCATTACGATTTTCTTTACACATTTGGTATCACATTTTTGTTTATTTACGCATTAGTTACTTATGTACCTGGCTTACACAGTTTTGATTCACACAATGCCTGTATTTAGTCTTCTGCTTTTTGCGCGCGGTGGACCTGGCAGATTAACTTGCCTTGTCCTGAATCCACCCGGGCTTCCAGGTGGCTCCTCATAGTCCCCTTACTGGGATTGAATAGGAGTAATGAGTATTTAAAAAAAAAAAAAAGAAGTGGGTAGGGATGAACGCGTACACAAGTAGCCTCTTAATCCTTGGCAGCATGTGCATAATAGCCGTACAACCCTTTCTACTGCATGGTTGCATAGGTCTTGCATATTGCACTTAGTCATAGTATGACCAGGGTCAGAAAGCGGACTAACTCGAAGAGAAGTAGCCAGACAGACGAGAAGCAGCAAACTACCTAGGGAAGCGCTTCAAGCTGATCACGCTAATCCTATAGAGGAAAGGAAGTAGCTTGGGTGACTTGGAATGCAGAAAGGGGAGTTATCTCCTGTGCATAGGCTATTCGTACAATTCCCATAACCACCAATGTTTGCTCCAACCATAATTTACGCAAACCCGATCCATTAGGTACAGTACTTCTACAACTATACTTTTGCTGTAATCGCTCCAGAGTCCTCACAGCCGAAGTGCACCAGAATTCACTCAAGCTCAACCTAAACCGTGCCGATACCTCTTATGTATCACACTCTTCTAACATCATTACAGTATCAGAAAAATAGGTGGCTTGGATGCTTGCTTTGCAAATTTGTTTGTTTATCGAGTGGGAGCGTCGGAATTAACTAGTAAAAAGAAAATGCGAGTGCCTTTGTTCACTGTAAAATGTTATCATATTATTGTTACTTTCTCTTAATTTCTCTTACAAAGGAACAGCAGTTTTTACGGAATCCATTTTTACACGAAGAATAAGGATGCAGTCTTTGGGAAATCTTCTGGCACGCACACTTAAGCAATGAAGATTTAGCAATATATTACTCTTTTCACGCTTTCGCAAAAAAAAGTCACTAAACGGGAAACACTCATAGCAGCTCTATTAGCTGAGCCTACACGAGTCTATTTTATTAATCAGTTATCTGACGACTGGGTTAAGAAGCCAGGCAAAGTAGAGTCTCGCTTATTTCGCCCGTTCCTTCAAGCTCTACCAACCTCAAAGCCTCAAAGACCTCCGGTAATTCAGTCACATGTTGCTATTATCAGAAATTTACGACTCACTTTATAACGGGTTTTCATAGTATGGTTGGGGTTTTCATCAGTTTAGGATATGAGCTATCTTTCATCGTTTTCGTTTATAGGCGATAGTGGCTGGCTTTGCAGTGCCAAATTATGGCGCTGAATTAACTCTCTTCTACAATCCACATAGCCCTTCTCATGATCAGTCAAGCACGAGTGTTTTCCTACTTAAGAGTATGGGAACATAGAAACCAAGTATAAGGTTGAATGGTATAGTGTAGTATTGGTGTAGAGAACATCAGAACATATTCTTTTGGAATGGTATTTGCGTTGATGTAGGATGTGGTATTCAGGCTGATATTATGTTTGGCTCGTCATGACGAGCGCCATTGCTACCTCTCAAAACAGCTAGATATTTAAGCTGCTGCTTTTCCTTTATAGGATAGTAAAATTATTAGCGTGATTAGTCTGGTTGCATAACACCCTCCGTAGACTACTCCTTTGGGTGTTGTGCCAACCAGACTAAGCGTGATCAGCTTGAAGCGCTTCCCAAACTAGCAAGGCAACGATTGTCTGACCCACTAGTCTGGTTGCTGATCCACCTAGGTTCGGATCTTGATCTCTGGTCAAAAGGAAAATACGCTTCAATCATCATAAGGACGACAAGGACAACCGAGCCATGAAAGCACCCATTGGAAAGCGGCAAGAGCCTCATGAACTTACAGTACAATTTTTTTGTCCAGGTGATGGACGTAAATAGGGATGAGAATAGCAATATCTGGCTTCCATCTGGCATCAAGAGGCAACTCTAACTAACTAAGCCAATATCACTCGGGTGCGAGGCTATGGTGACTGCTTCTGCGAGTGCCGTCTACCCTGTGGTAGTCAAGCAACCCATCCTGTGATATGGCATACCATAACTTCTTGACGGCCAAGGCCATCCCAAAATGCAAAGTGAACGGGTTCGGAGCACTGGTCCCAATGCAGCAATCACTGAAGACAATTTGCAAGTGATGAAGCGAGATCTGATATGATTGAGAATGAAAGATGTTTGTAGTATTTGGAACTGGTTCGAGATGTCAAGGCGCTGGCGGACGAATTGAGATACACCTGAGGCTTGAGTTCGTATGCAACATGGAAAAGGTTAGGCTCTGGGTGCACCATGACCCGCTCCCATAGTAAGATTGCGCTAGCCACCAGGCGAACCTTGGGTGCATTTGTGGCGGGAGCAATCATAGTAGACTTACCTAGAATGTTCTTGGGTAAGGCTTTGGGTCAAACCACCATACCACTGTGCACCGAGAGGCCACCAGCTTGCACCCAGATCAAGTAAGTAGAACCCACCAGCTGCCCACTAGGCGAATCTACTGGCGGTCAATAATGAATCCTCACATAATACTTCAATTGTATCCACGATACTGTATTCTATTTGCTATAGGTATTAATTGCAAAACTTTATTCTTAGATACAGCCAGAAGATCACATTGTAGCTGACCTGGGCCCGGAGATTGGGAATTATTGGTTCCCTGGCATAAGGTCCGAAAAGCGATAGATTAGGAGTGATGAACAGAGAGCAGGAGCCTTTTGTGGAGTCTATAGTTGCCAAGTATTAGACTTGATACATTGCAATTACCGAGAGCGTCTGGTACTGAAAAGAACGCATGTAGAATCTCCGTTCTCTCGGGGGGAATGGAGGAGAGGGTGCTTTCGAACTCGTAGCAGTGCGTAGGAAGCCGATCGTGGTTTTGTCTGAGAGCCCGGCTGCCCGAGTAAGAGGAAATGCAACATACCAATGACAATTAGACTCCACTCGTAAATCCCATCTGCCATGCCAACACAAGTGGATATCTCAAGTGACGATTTTCATTAGTTCCACACCCTGCTCAGCCTGCTGTCTTCACAAAGACTGTCGCTTACTTATTTGACCGAGATATGACCACTTTCAAGAATAGATATATCAAATCATTTAGAAGTCTAATAGTCTTGCAAATTCATGATTCTTTACAGCTCTCAATAGACCAACGGATTCGCTAGCGGAAATTGCCCCCTCGATATTTCACTAACACCAACTCCTTTGCTGAATTCCTTCTAGCAGCACACAAATACTACCTAGTTCTCAACTAACAACGAATGATAACTGGAATTACGAAGCGCCTTAGCGCGCAGAACTTCAAATTCAGAAGTGACAACGATCTTTACGGGAGTTTGCTACAGGGGTTTGCAATTGCACCACCATTTAGTGCGCTTGCGATATATGACTACAGATGTCTCCATCAACTCAGCGCGTTATATTACTTGCGCGGACCATAAGTGTCATAGAGAAACTCATCTGATGCAGCCCCTTAGGTACTTTATCTAGAAATGGCTGGAGCTGTCGTGGATATACCTGCCTATTCCGGCTGTATCTGAAGCCTATTTCCGGATTGCGTTAGTCTTATACAGAACAAGGCTAGCTCTTTTTTCGACTACCTAATTCATCAATTGTATTAGAGAGGAGATACTCATACAATATATTCAAGGGTATCCTCAAATTAAACCATGCATTTTCTGACTTCCAAGACACTAAATGCAGCTCAACGAAGGTCTCCTTGATCCATATTCACCTTACCCTGAATTCACAACCAAATTATCTGAAATTATTACTAGCAAAGTGCATTGTCCATGGTTCCCTTGCCTCAAAGATACTGCAGGATAATCAATCAGATATGGTACCGATTAGTCTCATGAATACCTTAGGTAATGACTATTGTTCAGTGGCAGCCAAGTGGTGGTAGTTGCATGATTTGTCCCTCTCTTCCCCGTAATTACCTATAATTCTACAGAGTATTGATGGTTTTGGAATTGATTCTAGTAACATGTCGTGGCCTCATGCTCCACCACTGTTACAATTAGCCTTCATCCACCCAGTCCCCGTACTAGTTATAGTACTGGTGCAATGATCTGAGTATTATGGGGTTACCTCGTCCCTATAACCCATCAAGACCCTCCCTCCCTTAGGCCTCTCTTGCGCAACAACCACATACTCCACTCCCGATATATCGTATCTAATCCACTTCCCCTGTCAAGATGATTATGCACGTACATTCTCGGAACTTCCCCACACACCCCAGTAAATGTATACACATACTTATTCTCTTTGCCCCTGCATGAGTATACATGTAGGGATTTCGTAGGAGTGTCCAGATATTCCATCCCATCTTTCCGCCCAATCCAACTGTTGTCTGGATTGCTGGGCTACGTAATCCATACATGTACCTATAATACCTCTCATACTAATGCTATGCCTGCTAAGTAATTGTGCTTACTCTTGTTAGACTAGTGACATTTCCGGTAGATTTGTATAGATGTATTTCTGTCTACCCGGCCTCTGAAGGACTTACATTCACCGTTGGCTTCGATGCTAAGTACCTAAAGCAACGTTTTGTTCACAATGACAACAAGAGCGGCGCGACCAGCACCAGTAACTTACGTAAGACTGGTAGAGAGATTGGTCTCTATGTATGTCTTAGCATTTGTAGTCGAAGGCCAGTTAGATAGAAATACATCCGAAATCCCCGCAAAACTATCTCCAGTACATTAGTGGGAAGGATAGTAGGCAAATAGGGGGATATCAATCCAGATATATTGTATAAACATGATCTCTAGCGCAAGCCACCAGCGATTTGGATTGATACCCATATCAACCACTCAGTAAGATCGAACCTGTGGAGGTGTTGTGCCAACCAGACTAAGATCGAGACTACTACCTACCTAGTCTGTACTAGCTGCGAGGGTACCGATTAGCGTTGCGCTAACATAAGCCAGTACTTACAGTACTATCCCTACATAGACTAGTCTGGCTGCGCCTAACAAAGTGGCTTGCACGTGATTATTGGTGCCTGTATCAACGATAATTTAGTTGCACTGCAAATAAAAATTGAGGTCGAACTGGGAGTCGAACCCAGGTCACAAGAAGATTCAAGAGAATCAAAATCTTATGTGCTACCGTTACACCATTCAACCGATTTGATATTGTTTTTTTGATATGACAATTTATCACGGGGCTTCCATCTCCGTGTGCTGCTCACAACAAAAAAAAAAAAATTTTTTTGTTGTGAATGCAACAGCACAGTACAAACTGATGATATCAGAGAAAAAAGCGGAAGTCCAAGAACCACATTCAACTACCAAGGTACCCTCAATTCAATTTTGGGGAAGTCCAAAGCATTACCATGTCCCCTTTGCTCTAATGTTGGAGGTTATACTCAGATTATATTATCAGCCGGTTTCCAAGAGGCTGAAGAAAGGTGCTCAACAACATTGAGCAGAGCAAGGCTGGAAATCTAAACATTCGAAGGTAAACTCTTTTTGTTCAAATGCATCCAAGTATAAGTACATGTGTATATATATTGAGACAGCTGACCAATTTGTGCAATCGCAGTAATTGGAACTAGTTGACTGTTTATAGTGGGCAAAATAAATCAAGCTGATAGCTCAGAATATGTTACTCGGCCCTCTGCAGTTATATTGTTGGAAGAACCGTGAATTGATTAACGGAGCTAATGGTGGGTAATTGATGATTTGTTGCCCATATCCCTCTCATGCAAGCAATAAGAAGTCGCGAATGTTTGAGGGCCTAATGTACGTATGGGGCTCTGAAAGTATTATTATATCCGGAATTACGGTTTTTTTTTCACGCCGATATATCGTCTAGTTAACCGTAGGTGATTGAAGCTCTAGCTGACCCTAACCTATTTAAATATATTGTTTTAGAAAATTTCTAGTCTCTGTCCTCGATAATATGGGATATAATTATTTGTTCAAAGGAGGCCATGGCTTGTCCCTTTGTGATATTAGGGAGGGGCGGGAGGGGCGGGAGAAGGATCATACCGCAGCAAGGTCATCCTTGCTTAAGCTGACTTGCCTCTGCTAGTTTGCTTGGAGTTATGTAGTGGATAAATTCGCCTCCAATTAGCTTTTTTTACTTATCATGTTGTCTCATTGGAAGCATTCTTCACGATAACGTTGTCATGCCAACGACTGTTTACATCCTTAAGCCGCACGTCGGAAGATCTAGCCAATCTATGGAAAGCGTCTTTTCGTAAGTACTAAATTACCTCAAATATTTCCAGAATGATCACATCTCTGTAGATATGGTGACCTTGATGAGCAGGCCAAAAATGTGTATCACTCAAATCACTCACTGCTAGACTCGTTATTATCATACCCACTATCAAATACATACATGAGGGGATTCGAGTTTGAACCATTCTAAATGTTGATTCCACAGTAAATCATGGTCTGGATTCACAATCAGACTACACTAGTCGCAACCTTTAAAGTCGTACGACGAGTCCAGAAGGACTGGGGTTATGTTTCCGAAACTCCGTGCTTGTGAATTGGGATAAACCTGGACATATGTACCTATAGGGCACTTTGAGGGTACCTATGTCTAGCATTCAACTTACTTGAGATGGGAGCAGGTGGCTAGGAGGAACATGGCAAGCTGAGTACTTTAGTGTCAAGGCCGGGTATATGGTACTGGATTGGAAAGAATACAGCATAAGTAGAGATTATCATATGTCA
This sequence comes from Terfezia boudieri ATCC MYA-4762, assembly GCA_003788615.2. Taxonomy (NCBI): domain Eukaryota; kingdom Fungi; phylum Ascomycota; class Pezizomycetes; order Pezizales; family Pezizaceae; genus Terfezia; species Terfezia boudieri. Next base: position 274,767 of record ML121530.1, on the reverse strand, counting down.
TTGTAATGGTGATTGCTAATTCACCTACAGTACTAGCGCTCGGTGTACATAAGCGAGGCATAACATGCCATTTCTGTGAGTCGTGTGCAACCAGATAGGCGGGAGATTGGTTTATGTTTCAGGCGTTTTCAAAATATCACCCTATACAGTGAGATCTCATTAGTAGAGCTAGCCACGCTAGAGGCGGCAGGATATATATACCCGCTGAACTACACTACACCCTGTTGTACAACCTGCCAACGCTTAATCTCATCATTGACAGCTTAAACAGCTTAATTGCAAATATCCCGCTTTGCGACCTAAAAACAGACAAAGCAGCAAATAGACCAAAAAAAGTCCTTGATGACGTCTAGTGTAACCACGATACAAACCTGGAATTTTCACCCGAGTACCATCCACCTAAACTCTAATCACTCTGGTTCCCACGGGACTTTGAAACCACTCAAAGTGATCCAATCTCTGCCCTCATCTAAGGTGGAAGACAGCGTAGCCTTACCGCTTCTAATCGGACTCTATCAATACCCTATGCCCTTCTCCAGCCCCCGCATTTGAGAATATCGTGCATATGCATCTTGCTTAGTGTACTCGTCTGATGACGCCTCGGCACTACAATTTGGGAAAGTAGAGCCGTATCGGGAACTTCTCACGGAAAGCAAGTTAGAGGAAGCGTGTCATCAATTATTTGTGTTCAGAAGTCAATGTAGCAGAACGTCACTTCTATATTCAGGCCATGGTTCTTGTTATTGGTTTCAATCATTTGGATCTGGAACATATCAGGTGAAATTGTTCCAACGTCGAGGGTATGGGGGCTTGAAGTTGTAGAAGTGGCTATTACGAGTAAAGTGGCTTCCCCCTAAATTACGCTGTTGGATATGTGAGTAATTTGCGGCTTCATATAAAAACAATCACGAGCCTTGGAGGATGTAAAGGAGGGGGCGCCACTGCCGCCAAACAAACTACATAACCACGAATTATGAATCACTGGCTTAAGACTTGCTTATATGTATTCCGCGAACCGCAACTTATTCTAGATTCAACGAATCTCATTTTCCCTACGCGGGCAACAGGGATCTGGAATAGGAACATTGCAGGCGCCTCCCGAAGTCACATGGAGCCACCTGGCCACGCAATGTCTTTGGTTTGCTGGGATTCTGAATCTACTGTAATGCTTTCCCACAGCTGACACTGGCATTTTTTTTATCTATGTTATGCTGCTGGTTCACTTTCAAGATTCAATAAAACCCGCGAAATGCAAGGTTTGAAGTGGGAAGACCCGAGGGACTAAGGGCTTTGAACTTTAGGTTGAAGATAATGTTTATCAATAAAGCCATGTTTCTCGGTAGTCTGTCTATCGGGTGCTTTTAGCGAAGTAGAATCAAGATCTACTACTTAGGAAACCCACTGGACTTTTTGTCTGTCTATTTTTTCTTTCTTTTTGTTGTGATACATAAAAGATGTGCCTCTGAGCGTGTCTAGGACGGTTTGGTAGTAGATAACAAGATGTAAATTGATTGGGATCTTGTCCTCTGACAGGTTCACGAGGAGAATTGACTCTGGTAATGCCGTGCGTCGAACAGCTGTCCAAATGCGATAACACCTATTTACAATTAAACTTGAATGATGAAGATTCGTGTCAGGCCGCATCTTTCTCTATCCCATCGGACCTCACGATGGAATATCGAAATTAGTTCGGAATTCTTAGCCTTGCTAATGCATGCATCAGTGCACGGACGTGTCGGGCTAACCCCACGGAGTAATTTAGCACTTCAAGTTTTGAGTGGGTAAGAACATAGCTATGTGTGGCACTGCCCTTCTCAGTGACCACATTTTCGATATCAAGTGGTGATCAAGAGTGAGCCTCTGCTTTTTTCTTTAAAAGTCAGAGCTGTGCATATAGCAGAACGCAATGCCGAGGACGAGTGGTAAGCAAGGGCTCGAGACAATATTCGTGGAAATATAGTACAAGAAAACCAAAGAACTGTGACTCGTGAAGGCTATCCCTGTTCCTGCATGGTGAGGTTACAGATCTACGTTCGAGCCTCGTTCCGACGGTAAAGCAATTCGGTTGGCACGACATCGAGGATGGGGTCCTTGAAATGGGGGTGTTTATCGCGCAAATACAAGTATCCTAGTTGAGATAGAGGACTCAATGTTAGGGCTCCGTCATTGAACTTTCTGTTTTCCAATAAGCCGCTTCCCAATGATGAGTAAAAAACGAGATATGTATAATTTCACTGTGCAGAGGTACCCGTGTACCTGCATGAAAGGTTCAGGCACGAACCATGAACGGTGGTACGGTAGGATCGAGGCTCGGAACTCAGGCATCTTGTTTATTTCGAGACATGTTGCAACAAACTAAGTTACCATGTGTTAGATAATCCGATCCATCTTCCAAGCATTTATGCCTCATATCTGCACACCGCGCTCACCGGTTCAGCTACATTATCAGCCCCTCCCAAAAAAAAACTTTTTTTTGTGGACGAAATTTTTTTTATCTCATAAATCAATATTTTTTCCTGCAAGGATCTGACAACTCACAATATCCTCAACTATGGTTCGCGATTCATATGCGATTCATATAACAACACATCTATGTTTCACAAACTATTTTTGCGGACTGGTGAGAATCACACATAGTTACATGTGCCACTAGTTAACTGTTACTTGGTGCAAACCGGTCAGGTTCAGAAAATACTAACGACAGCTAACTGTGACCTCGCCGAGCGAATAGGCAGCCCGATTCACAAATTTGAGCTGAAATTATAAGCAACTTTGTAATGTATCAGAGCACCAATCAGTAGGTCGATGACGGTATTAAGCACAGCTCAAAATCTTGTCATGTTTGCGCATTTCAAGATTGTTAGCGAAAATCCTAATTCCTCTTTCTAGATCTTGCTGGAGCGTACTTGACTGCCGCAATTGCTGTAAGTAACACTAACACGTCACATCGCTGCCTGCATTACCTAGCTGAGCTTTCATGCGCATGGATATATCAAGTCTATTAAATCATGATAACGAATTTAATTCGCAAGTAAGAATGCTGTCTTATTTACAAACGGGCGGTTGGAGGAGCCTGAATTTAATGTCTTATATATGATACTAGCTTACATACGAGAAAATGTCTTATAAAAGAATTTCCGGAAAGACGCCGACAGTGGCATAATTCCATCCCCCGTAATCGGATCAATAGTGGGGGAGGTATGTGCATTCACATACGTGATAGCTGCCAGTTTGTGTCTTGATGCTTTGGACTGGATTATTCAAAGCGGTTGCATCCTTTCCAGCCTCACGTAAGGCATTGAGGTGTACAATATGTTGTGCCACATCAGGTTCTTCGGAATCCGCCTTTGATAGTGGATGGAATCTGTGTCCGCTTGCCAGATTTCTGCAGCTGCAAAACTGAGGTTGCTTGAGGTTTTTGGCTTTTAGTTTGCGCATTAGGTCCAGCACGAGGTGCCAGCGGAATTGGCATTGGAACAAGTGAGGTTGGTGATGAAGGTAAGAAACCGGCTGTGTCAGTCAATGCCGAGATTACCCCACTACTGTCCTATATGAAAAATTTGATGTCTAATACACGATTCGGATATCTCGGCCACACTTAGGCTGTTATAGCGCCCTGTCTTATACACTAATACTGGCCTTCCGAGTGAAACTGTCTTACTTGCGAATTAATACGGTAATATAGTTAATTACCTTTCGATTTAGATCAACATTCCCAGATCATATATAGGAAACGTTTACAATTCCAGTATCCGTTACAACTGAGCCCGAAACTTATTCGGGCCATGTATATTCAATTTTGTGGCCTAGGGCATACACGTATACATGAAAAATGTTGCAATTCTATTTTGAAAAGTAGTTGCCTTTGCAGTGTGGCTCGGAATACATTGATCCTCAGACCGGTCGCTCTGGGTGAGCTCCGTCCCATAACCCGGGTATATTGTACATATCTACAGTAACATAAAGATAGTTACATCCACAGCATACGATATCAACTATCAAGAACTCGGTAGGTTTAGAGTCCCTTGGTGCAGGCCTGCATTGTGTACCAAGCTGTGGTTCCCTCCTGGGTCCTAGGTAGTGTGGCATGAGTTTTGGCTTACTACTTACGGCTTTACAAATGCCATTCTGCCTTCTCTCCTACTCTCCTAATGTATCATATTAGACAGTCGCATGTTATGCTACTTATTATCACATTGCTGCTGTCTCAAGTTACATCATTGCTTTTAGCCCAGGTACTGCAAACCTGATGGCCACATGTAGCACAGGACAATGGACAAGGCATTTCATAGGTGCCTTTAGACAAAAAATGTCTTTCACGCTTTGTTATATCATCGCTCTCCCACGCACATGCAGATAGCAGCAACTTGTGGGAATATCCATTGCAGGGGTGTCAAGATTAAGTACATATATTACCTGGAATCATTGCGTGATGTGGGGCCCCACATTTAGATCGCCATTGGCTCTTATGTCCAGGGATTCAATACTTTAATCTATCGTTTACCTTTCTCCGATCGGTCGCTCACCCGCGTTGAGCCACTATATACCTCACGATAGGCCAAATTTTGGCCGGGAGGCGTCTAGAATAGAAGTAGCTCGTGGCAATCGGTCTCGATATATTGATATCGCCCTTCTACGCAGACACTGTTGGCTATTTTCACGCGATTCTGATCTTGGCGATCTCTTCCGTGACAGGTGTTCTAGTCAAGCCGGAGGCCTAGCCTAAAACTGTACTTGAGCTCAATTCTAAAATCTGAATCAACTGTATATATACGTGTCTTCGATTTGCATAATTAGTAATTGTATATAACCTGATCCTTGGTCAGCTTGATACCGAAATGAAGTCCTTAGGAGTCAGGAGTCGTCGACAACAGCGAGCCCAACAAGCTCGTGCCAGAAACCCTGCAAGAGGCTATTCAACCAATCGGTGGTTGTAAATTTGGCACTTTAAACGCATTTTTTCTCAATTCAGCAGATTACCGAAATGAGTTCCGAGGAAACTAACTTGGGTGGTAGTTCTTCACACTCCCTCACCAATGATGGTATGTTAACTGTTTATTTTCTCAATTTCGAGACATTACTACTGAATCTTTACGTATTTCAAGTAAGCTTGTGGAGGTGACTGCGCATGGCCAATTCTAATTAAACGGTGTCATCAGAAACTCCGAGATCGCTTGGCTATGTTCATAGTCAGTTCCCATATTTATCAGTTGACGAACAACTGGTAGAGGCACCCAGGCTAGGACTGGAACATCAATCTGAATCAGCGGCACTTCCGAGCACACAGCGATCCTTAATTGAAAGTGATTCCACGCGCACAACTATCGACAGCAATAGTACTCATTACCTCCCCAGACAGTGCAATGAATACCTATATCCACCATCCCTAAGCACTTCTGGGGGCACTATTACTTCTGTGAATTCGCCCTCGCTTGACACACCGAGGGGATTTCACGCAGACATCTCTCATACAATTGCTGGAAACTTGGAACGCAGGCCTGATGCCAGGTTTCGATTTGAGGACTACAGTTACAACCCGAACGCAGAAATCAATGTCAGTGAAAGGCACAGGCGGGACGGAGGAATTCTGCCATCACCAGGCACAAAGTCTCATCTGCCCTGCCCGTTCAAGGGGCTTGATGGCTGTGAGGTGATGTTTGATGTGAGAGAAAAGAGACTTTGGAAATTACACTCGTTGGACCACTTTCAGAGTGTAAAACCTCCTGAGAGACTAGTTTGTACATTTGGGGTTCCTACTAGTTTATGTAACCGGGAGTTCGTGACTAAAAGTGACAGAAGATTATTCAACTGGAATGAAAAGATGGAACACTTCGTCAAACACTATGAGGAGGTGCTGGATGCGTTGCGCCCGGTATTTGATGATGATGCGGATCCGACCTTGGATGCCAATGCACTGTCAAATGTGATCGAGCGGCGTGATGAGCACTTTGAATCATATATCCGCCGAGAGAGAAGAAGATTGGAGGATATTATCCCCCCAAACCGCCTCCATCGATCCCGGGGCGGGTCCAGGGTCAGAGAGGTGGTGTATGGGAATCCGATTCCTTATCCAGAACCACATTTAGATTCCACCAATGCGACACAATATATTATTGCTGGTGGCAGACGATCCAACCGCGATGAGCGTATCTTCGTGAGGTAGTCAATTTTGGTGACTATTAATATATCCCATGTCGATTTCTAACTACTCTCGTTTGGTTTGGTGGATATATTTGTTTTAAGGGTCTTGGCTTTTTGTCGTCGTTCTTGTTCTTGGTTTTGTCCTTGTTGAGTTTTGATTTTTGAGTTTTAATTTCGGATATGACTCATTCATTTTTTTTTTTTTTTTTTTTTAGTCAGTTCTTATATACGGTCCCAGTTAAGGACCATGATGAGCCATCGGGAAATCGACTCTCATTCAATCGCTCGTGTGGTAGTGTTAATTCAGATTTCAGTACTTTGATCATTCTATGGGGACCGGAGTTGAGGAGTTGCGTCTCATTGATTCTGTCCACCTGGCTATGAATACGGCCGTGGCTTTCCTTGTGGTCCCGATGGCACTAGGTAATTGGGAGTACAGATTTTGGCCTCCTGACTTTAGCTACGTATGCCACCTACAATAGAGATCAAGTTGTCGTTTTTCTGATACCCGATCAAAGTTGCATAGTCCCTTGTCCACATGACTGTGTTAGTTTTCATATACACATACTAGCCACAGTAATAGTAGTTACGAACATTTTGGAAGCTACCAACCACCTGATATCGTCAAATTCTGCTGTTAAAAATTGGATTTCCTATTCACCAACCTTGCATTTCTTTACTTTGTGAGCACATGCTTGACCTCGCCTTGATTTAGTTGAGAACTTAATATTGTCTTAACTCCGTGGGGGCACATGCTTCTCTTCCAGGTCTCCATCACATGCTTGGTTTCTAGACCATTTTCTCGACGCTGCAAGTTATGGCACATAAACTGTTAGACCCAGGGCAGTTCTAATTCCTTAAAATTGGTACCCAAAACACCAATCCAAACCACAGATCGTCGACTTCTCTGGGCCCAACCAGACTTCTCTTACCATCCCGGATAGAGAAGGAATCTGCCATTCAAACCAAACAATCGCTGCAGACCCCTCTGCAGGAACTATGTAGCTGCTAGGCTCCTTATATGCATTCACCACGACCGCCTAGAGAGCGTGGCCTATGCGTCTCCTTTCGGCAGGTCCTTTCGCTCGTGTAGCTAGGCGACCAAGGCTCGAAATTCCTCTTTGAGACTATGCGCCAGTTATGTTGGGCTGGAAATCCAGAGTCGTCCAATGCTGATTCGGGTTGTCCCCCAGCTTTTGCGTTGATTCTGCAAGCTGATCGTGAGACCTGAACAAGTAGCATCAGATGACCAAGTGGGCGCATGTCGCTCAACATATCCACCCCGGCACATGGAAACGAAGTAAATGGGGATTTGGGTCAAGTATTCCCACCTTTTGGGCCTATTTCTCTTCTTGCGCTAGGCGTTCTTTATACCCTCTCTATCCCGTATTAAACAATGTCAGTGAATCTACCTACGGAATATACAGCCTCTTAGTCCGTAAAGAACTTCAACTGCCAACTTGTATGCTTGTCCGTTTTAATCGTACTTTGTGGTGGTGGAATTCTTCTATCGTGTGGTAGGTATGTTTGTGCCAGGTATTCCGATAATTGTGCCAGGTATTCCGATAACACCAAGCCACACCTGACAGGCAAGTACATCCGATGTGTCCGCAACCTGCACGCCATAACCCCACCAGTGCCGCTTTGGTATTTCTGGGGTCAATGGGTACTTAGAAGATCGGCACAAATCTGACCTGTCGACTTTAAATCTATTGGTAACCACCCGGTATCCTTACCGACGTATTTTTAGGGTAGCGTATCCCTGTCATTCTGTTGTTTTGCGCTCCATTCCTAGCCGGTTTCAATTTTTCCTGGGGCGTAGGCACCCCAACGACTATCTCCCGTCCCAAGGGTGCCAACCAGACTAGTCCCAAGGGCTTGCGCCCGGCCCGAAACATAGCGGGTGCCCACAGCCAATAGAGCCAGAAGCTTGGCAGAACTAGAGGAAACAAAGCATTGAAGCCTCGATGGCGAAGAGCTTATTTCGACCTCCTGTGCTCACATTAAAACTAACATCTAAAAGCCTCCCACATTTTCATAGGCGCACGCTAGGAGCCTCTCCACTTTGTAAAATGTTGATAAAACAATCCTTGAGATTTTTTATAGAAGACGGCGGATAATGGTCATACTTACCAATGACTTTCCTCGTCAAAAGCCTAATCCGATTGTCGGCTTTCAAGGGTATCTTCAGCCGTAGGCGTCTGCTGTCATTGATTCATGTGCATCCCCGGGAATTTCTGCTCACACTAACATTGCCATTGCCAGGAGATCAACGATCCAGCAGCTTGAGAATGCATGTACGGGATGTGTCTCCGAAGATTCAGCCTCTTCAACCGAATGCGACTTTCCGCCGGATTACGAATTCCGTATTTCTGCTGGATATAGGTTTCCTGTAGATCGCAAGGCTCTGAAAACTAAACTGTTCAATTAAGTCTTATAAATTTTGAGCACAAATGATGCTTACATTTCCCAAGCTAGAGATATTCGCCCCTGATATTGCCCTGGACTGGCAGAGCTTTACCAGACACAGGATGACGGTGGCTAGATGCATTGAAAACAGATCTGAAACAATTCCTGTACCACGATCCGTTTCCAGTCATTAGTCAGGACTGGTGATAAACTTTCTTTGGAAAAACAAACCAACGAAGGAAATAATAGAATATGTTTGTGTTCTTACAGATCGGTGGTATCAGCGGTGACCACGTACAAAATGACGTCCTGAGCATCATGAGGGATTAGCCCAAAGTGGAAGTACACGGAAAGCTGCAGATAAGTTAGGGGAAAACGTGTCCTTCTGTTAGACACTGTAAGGTTCTTTGTATGGCAGCATGGTCAAACGACATCATAACCATGACAACATTTAGCAGCTAAAATGGATTTATGTTATCTTGAACTACCACACCAATTTATATCCAATTATGTCCTGCATACGGAATACTTGGCATATATCGCATGTCCAACGGAGATCCACCTTGTGTCAACGCTGACAGCCGTCGCTTCTCTGATATCGACCTAAGGGATGAAGTCTTGAAATAGTCGTTCGCGACATCAGTGCATTGTAAGCTGTGATTTCACAACTGTTTACCACATTATCTGGAGAACTATTGCCAAGGACGACATTTAGTGTATCATCAACAGGTTCTCTTAATAGAAAGAAAGTACAATTTACATGTGAGCGAAGTCCTAATAGCGAAGTGCTAGGCTCAGGAATTCGTGATGCATGCAGAACACACCAACATATAATGATAGACGGCTGTAATCTTTCTTACACACCATTGTCCGCTAGCTCGCGACTGTACTTCCGTCAATACATCGTATATCGACTGCAAATTTGCAGTAGCGCTGTTACACCGGTTATGCGCGAGCAGCAGCTCTGCATACATGTCTTAAAAATTCAAGAAAAACCCTCTACTGTGGGGTATCTGAATGGAGCGATAGATTTCAAATCGTACCGCCAACTCAAGCCCCACAGCTTCCAGACGACTTGCGATTTATACATTATGGAAGATATCGTGTAGAGTAATCCCGGCAGTGGTTTCATTCGATCATATTAAACACAGTGCCACACCTACCTCGCTTGTTGCTTTTGCCAGCTTTGCAGACAGCTGGCAAGGAATAAATTGAATAGAACTGGACGCAAAAAAAGAAATTGGCCGTTCTCCACTATCAAACTGCGAACAGGTATTGTAGTGATTAATTTAATCGATGCCGTATCGACGTAGGCGGGAACGCAGCTCATATTACGGAGTACACCGCAGGATTTGAAATCGATCGAGATTACGGCCCCATAACTAGATACTAAAGCAATTAAACCTTTTTGATATGTATGGCGTAGCGGCTTTTTCTGAGAACGATTGATACTCCCACTTGGTTCAGCCGAGAAGGTCGGAAAAGATAGTTTGATATTAGCACAGAAGTAGAGTGCCCTGCTGTTCACTTTAGCTTCTGATTCTGTCAGTCTCAGGCACCGAGTCTGCGTTTGATGCTTTTAGAAGCGTGTTTTTTCACCCCTTATCTCAGAAGACATTCTTTTTCTAGGGCTTGTACTACAATTGATACAGGTGCTGCTACTGTAGTTCCTTTCCAAATTGGCGTTCCATATCTTAGCTGTCATGGTGGGGTAGGTAGCGGCGTATGTCACCCCGACTCGAGTGCCTAACCCCAGATACTCCAACCTCCCCAACATTTGTGACTGGGCAACCCGATAGGGATGATTGTAGAGACGAGTACCTCGATCCACCGCCGCGTGTACGTGTTGGCATTGTGGTGGAGCTGCGCATGCGCCCACACTCCCAGGCGGTCCACGATCAGATGAGTTGCGGACCACAATGTTGATACTTCGCTATATCATGAATTTTCCTCATTTAAGCCCTTGGTATCCGCAGTATAGCCTGAGATTGAATTGGTAACATCTTCGCATTTTTTTTTCAGTGTCTGAATACAGCTAGCAATTTTGACGACACTATACCCCTGTCGGCGTTTATTCGCCTCAAAACGATGTCAGCCAGTAATTTTGCTTCTGCGACGGCCCCTCTTCACGCAGCCTCACTTGGGGACTTCGCTGGTAGGTGCTGTTCACTGCTTTGATGGGCAATTGATTTGTCGCCGACTTGGGTTCACAAATTACTGACTAATTTCTTCGAGGTTGAAGAGGAAGTAATTTTTGAACCATCTGACACACAAATTGCCCTTTCCCCGCTTGACAGTACCCTCGAGCTCGAACCTGGCATTCTGCTCGAACCGAACCCCGCCGCTTTTTACACTTCTCGAAATCGCGCAGAGCGAACCAGCGCTTCGTCCCACACTTCATCTGGCAGTGATTCGACAAATCTCAATTCACCTGATAGCGATAGCGACGCCTCGAGCGAACCTGAAAGCTTATTCGATAGAAACACCGAGGCCGGTACTACCATTTCTGAGGTTTCTGAGGTACAAACTTGGGGTAGCGGGTCCACGGATTCTGGGGATCACTCCACAAATAGTGTACCATTACTTCCTGCTTATTCAGAAGTTGGTGACGGTGACATGAATTCCACTTATATCCCGAACCTTGACGATCTTGCCGCAAGCCGGAATGTAGGTCATGATCCGGCACCAGGAACTCAATCTCACCTCCCATGTCCATTCAGATGGGATGGCTGTGAGGTGAGATTTGATATCGCAGAGAAAAAGAAATGGCTATATCATTCGTTGGACCACTTCGATAATGTCAGGCCCCCAGCGCATCTGATCTGTCCGTATGGAGATTGCTCTGAGCGGTTCGTGAACGAGAACAGATTGGGAAACTGGAAGAATAGGATGGAACATTATGCTCAACATGTCGAAGAAAGGCTCGAACAACTTCGTGAAAGTCGTGGCTGGGCAGAGGATGATGACCTTGACCTGGAGGGATTGGGTATCCTTAATATGCCAGAAAAGGTTGATATCAACTTCCAACAGTATATGATCCACCATGGAGCCAACAAAATTGGTTTGGATATGCTGATCGATCCCAAGCCCCGATCGGAACTCGACAATATTCCCCGCGGATATATGAACCGAATGCACCCAGCCTATGGTGGGCCTCGCTTCAGAGAGGTGGTTTATCCTCCATTTGATTTTCCTCCTGAGAAGAATCTGGATTCAAGGTCTGCTGGTGCAATGTTTGTCCGTGATAGTCGTAGGACTGGAGAGGCAGGAAAGGTTTTGACTGCCAGAACTTCTGGGGAGCCCTTCAAGCCTAAACTCCCCCGTCAATACAGCTTGGGTGGTCGCAGAGAAGCCTGCGAACGAATCATCCATAAGTGATCTGTTGTCTTGATCATGAGAACGCTATTTCCTTTGTACATGGCAGGGTTTCTGAGCTTAAGGCGGATACCTTCGTTCGGGAGTTAGGCTGTTTTATTTTTATTTTTCCGGTTTTGAATTTGAATTGTTGTCAGTTTGGGTGACTGTTTTTTTCATTCGTTCGGGATTGACTCACTCGTTTCTAATACTTTTGGCTTCTGCTTTTGTTTTGGTTTCCTGTCGCAACCCACTCGGTCAAGTTCCTGGGTTTTTAGCGACCAGAGCCTACCTATATAAATAGGTTTTCGTGGCTACCGGTGCTTCACGTTGTTTTGCTTCCTGGTGCAAACCCACTCATTTTCTGGCGGTTACTTTTGTTGTTTCTGGTTTCCCGGTGCAACCCCATTCGTTTCTCGTTTCTCGCCCGCATAGGCTCTGTCTTCGTTCCGGGAGGATTTCATCATATCTAGTGGGATATATCTCAAGCCTTGCAACTTGAGAAAATATTACCCCTTTGTCAACGGGGGTTGCCCTTTGTATGAAGAGTACCGACAGATAGTACTTGTTTACCAAGTTGGAATCCATAATCTCGCGTTTTATCCTGAACTTCTTATCTCGAGACACCATCTTTACTCCTTGCGACACGTAACTGGCGAGGGACAATAATGTAATAGAGCTTCCATTACGTCTATGGTTGATGGGGCAATTAACGCATAAGCCTCCGTCTCGTAATATTCGTCCCGGCAAGAATCATCCCTTTGCCTCTCCCGAGATTTTGAACTCTCCAAACTCCAGCCCCAAAACCACAGGAACATTTATGAAACGTGTTTAGACTTCCGAAACTGCTGTGCCAGCCTTACTTAAGCCAGGATATGATTGGATGCTTTTTTGTAGCTCTGGCGAGAGACTTGGGATGCCGGAAACTAAAGTGTCCAACAGTGTGAGGTCGTAAGGTACTGTACAAAAGGGTTGGTCACATTCCAAGAAGCTTCGAATTGGTGTGAGATCAAGTTGAGCGCGAATGGTGGGCACATGTGACTGTAGCCTTGTCCTAAGTGCATCCGGAGGCTCTGCTGAAGAATCTGATAGATGCCTCCGAAAATCACAATCTGAACCATGTTTACCCGCAATGCCAAGGGGAGAACCCAACCCGACCAACTTATTAACATTGCTAATGGCTACTTATGTATTCCATTGACATGTTTGGTTGGGGCCGTGATTGTGTCTGCAGCTGTCGCAGAAACAAAATGCTAGCCAACATGATAATTATACATTGGTGTGAGGCCAATATTGTCCTATAGCTGGCCAATTACACTTACACAACTTTGAAGCTGATGTTGAGTAGACGATCGAATGAATTGATTTCATCAAGCTAGGCTCCTCCGATGTCCATGCGCCTTTAGAATGGTCTCCATTCTAAACCCATAGATTATATGCCAAAGTAGAGTTATTATATTCTGTACTTTCATGTCCTTCATAAAGCCATCGGTTCCCTCATATCGACCAAGATCCCCCTGTATCCTGAATACTTTACAGTCGCTATGTTTTACGGAGGCGTGGGAATCGGTCTAATGCCATCTAGATTCGAGCTTGTACGCTAATGTCCCGATGAAGAGCCTCTAGTAATTTAAGATTTATACTCGTCTGAATGAGAAGACTAAAGCTGCTAGAAGGAAAACGAACTTTATTTTAGGTTAATGGGTGGCCATACTATGTCTCTGATATTAAAAATAATCATTTCCTTACGATATAGTTAAGTATCTTCGCTCTTATGCTGATATCTACTGCGAACATTTGCTATCCAACAAGGATCTCTGGGTTATTCGTTCATATGTCTTACCTTACTTACCAATATTCGTTGCATCAGGTTTTCCGTTTTCGCAGTTCACGATTTTACCACTAAGCTACGTAAATGACATTTCCTTGCTAGATACTTACTCTGATCTCATACATATATATACGAGCTCTTCTAGCACTCATGTATCTAGTTATGGGGATAACTAACGAACTCACACATGCTTCTCGAGATAGACTCAATAAGACTGTCTATTCTTGACCGAACATTCCATACGCTGCTCGCACTCACTCACTCGTGCTCTCTGCTTTATTGCACTAATAGTCCACCGCTGCTTCCTCCGTATTACCTCCGCTCAGGAACCATTCAATATTTGAGAGCATCGGAAATTTGCAGAGTATGGGGTTCTAACAGCAGAGTCATCCGCTTGGGTAGGTCCTATATACATTGCTGGTATGTAGTGGGACAACCGTCATTGTCCGCCGCCGCCAGAAGTTCCGCTTGCTTCTTCAGTTCTCTCTCCAATGAAACATGACGGACCATGGTAGGGATACAAAGGCTAGGATCAATGAATCGTTCTGGTACAGTGGTAGAACTAGAACCCTATCCAGGTCAGGTCATACGTGCCAACCAGACTAGATCAGGTAGTTACCATACATCCCAGATAGCCTAGAAGAATGAACGTTAGGCACCCCCCTTAACATCAAATCAGATTATAATCTCTATCGACATATACCGTAGTCTGGTTGCATGACCCCATATACCGGAGGGGTCGTCCCAAGACTATGTATATTCTAGTCTGGTTGTCTAAGGTACGAGACTAATGGTTGTCTTGTATTTTAGATATCAAATACGGTGTAGCACGGATATTTGCGCACTACGGTAGCGCGGAGACTTTTGGCAGGGATGCTTATCGATAAGAATGCCCTCCACCCTAGTTGACCTCCACCCTTCAATCAAAGCTAGTCTTAGGCGGTTTGATGCGCTACAGCATTATATTAAGTTGCAGCCTCCAAAATCTCTACATACAAAGATTTATCTGTATTTTTACGCTTTTCCTTATAGACATTCATATATAAGAATGAGATCGACCGCTCAATGACATGTTTGTATCGAAGCTTCACTGCTCTAAACGTTATCATTAGTATCTCAGTCCGTGAACCTTATTGAAAACCCCTAGTAGGGCACAGCGACATCACTAGCCGTTGACAGATATCCCTAATTGTTTGACAGAGCAAGGATGCCTAGTAGGCTACTGGTAGTCATTATGGCATAGAACCAAATTAAACCAAGCACGTTTACTTAGTGGGGATTGTTGGCGAAGGTGATTGACACGTAAGTACAAGGTTGACGTGTATGTTTATATTAATATATAATCTTTGTGCCCCAACTCTCATACAACCGGTGGTTTGTTATAAATCTCCAGTTGGGTCATTCGTATGCTCCCCCCGAAGTTTGGACGATCTGTGTTTGCGCTCTACTGAATAAATTGGCTCGCAGAAGCGTATTAGTCTCATGCCAAGACTCTAGTCGTTCGCATCCTGGCGCATGCTTGCGGATCCCCCTTTAATGGTACAATGACTAATCGACTCCCGTACCATACAATGCGTGCCAACCAGACTAAGACATGCCGCATGTTGATTAACCTGATCCAGACTAAGCCGCAAGACAAGGCCACGGGACTCCTTCTCGCCTCAACGGAAAGAGTGCCCAAGGTTGCATGAGGCATGGTAGGGGTCCCCACATACTGTACCTGCGCCAGTGGGCGCAGGCTCTACCATTTGCCCCGGCCTAATGGCTTCTACTAGGTACATAGGGGTCCCCACATACTGTACCTGCGCCAGTTGGCGCAGGCTCTACCATTTGCCCCGGCCTAATGGCTTTTACTAGGTAGGAGATCCAGATCCATGTCTTTTTTTATTTTTTTATCCATGTCAGTTTGCGCGCAGACGGGTTCTAGTCAGTACCCTAGAACGACATATATCTATAGGTAGTCTACGGCGCTCTAAACCCAAACAGGAGCAAAGAGGTGAAGTGTAGTCTGGTTCTCTACGAGGATCTAATCGCGACTACTGGTTGGTAGTCTGGTTGGCACTACTGGTTGGTAGTCTCGTGCCTGGTTGGCACATAACTGGGATCCAAAATAGGTCTAGATTTCCCAATTGGGTACTCAACTAAAGTTAAGGTGCGGAGACTAAACTGGTTATAAGTCTCACAACCAGCTGACATACTGACAAGTAAGGTACCTGGGACTCAAGTACTTTATTCTAGGCTCTCGCACGAAGTACCCAGTCGTAGCAATAGTGTTTATGCTGAGTTTGATTTGTAACTGAATTTGTTCAGGCACTCGACAATATTTCTTTTTGCCTGCTTCCTGGGACCAGTCACTTGTGTATCTAAGCCGCCACTTCGTGTAGTTCTGCACAGTGTCTCAGCTCAAAGCCATCAGGTTATATGGGGCGCCCTACAATAACCCCCAAAGCCTCCCTTGGTGTCGTTTATATTCTTACTGTTGCGTAGGAAACATGGGATTGGTGAATATGTATGCCGCAAATTCTATCTTGTAAATGATGTCGTGGCAAGTAATAGTCCTTGGCCCAGACAGGACGTGAAAAGTAATTTTGTTGGTAAGAGATCCGCCATGTCAGGCTTATGGTTTGGTAGAAATTGCCACATTTTCCGAGTTATCATTGCCATCAGGAGGCATATTCTTTTCCGACAGCAAGGCGTGAGCCGAACATCCTCCCAGTATTAAGTCGTCTGCGTTTTGCCGAGAGAGAAGTAGAAGGGTGTAGAGTTGACTACATGGTGAAGCTGTGACGTTGACCTTGATTGACCAGCCAGCAGTGTTGAAATAACAGCTGGGGATGAATATTGTATTGACAACCCTTGTTGGATCATATATCCGTGGGGATATTAAAACGTCTAGAACTCCACGACTATGGGAAATCCTACTCCTCTTCAGCATGTTTTGACTTCTGCACGGGAGGGATTCTTCCAAAGGATATTTCCATCTTTTTATGTTTTTTTTTTTTCATATTGCTTTTCAATGCTGTAATTTCAAAGGTCAAAGAAGCGCAGTTTCTTCCCTTGGCATCAATTGAAAATTAGGTCATAAAATGAATCTTGCCTAAAATCGTCTTTCGAAGGTTGCTCTTATGATAAGGGATGTTCCTTAGATTAGAAGAAGCTTCCGAATGATGGATTGCGTTCGACTGGGCCACCTAAAAGGACAGTGTCGCTGACAAACTCTTGGGGCTGATACCTGCGGGACGGGATAGGTAACACTCTGGTTCCCGATTGTAGCTTATAATTCTAATGTCCAAGGAAAACGAGGTCAGTATTGGTGTACTCCTTGCATTGACTGCTGCCGGGACCCTCCTCATTCCCGAATCCTTAATTTCCAAGACCTAAGCCTAGCAAGGGACTCATTGAATATATGAATGCTTTTGTGAATCATCACCATCCTAGTTCCCTCCCAATTTTTGTTGAGACATAGATTATCTTTGTCTGTTTTAACTCCATTCGTCCCGAAAAACCAATGCGCAATAACCAAAAGAGATTTTCCTACAGACGCAGTGGACCCAATCAGGTCGGAGCTACATAAGTAGTCAGGGAGTCGCACGCTGGAGAAGATATAGGCTGGGTAGAGAAGAAAAAGTTACCGTGTCAGTGTATCAAGTGTCCGTCAACTTTTTGGGGAAACCTCTATATTAACATGCTCCATATATCCTCAACCTGGCTATTAGCATAGATTGGTACTATGTCTAGAATAGCATACCTCTTAACAGCATGTAGGGAATTTTGCTGACCTCAATTAGGTGGCTGTTAACAATCAAACTTGCATGCCTAGTGGCATGGGGACGGAGAAAAATTGATAAATTCACAAACCATGTACTTATACGTATTTCATCTTCATACATAATCCTGCCAGTCTTTTTACGATGGGTACTCCTATTGATTCTAACTCTACAACAGAGACATAATCCCAAATCGGTGCGCAGCCAGGAGGCTGATGCAGCAGAAAGCGAGCATTTCAGTGTTTCCGATGCGTAAGCAAATTCAAGGGCAATGCACAAGGAGTTCGGTTTTTAAAAATACTCAGTACTCACAGTTAGTGGACCATGTTGAGCCACCCGGAATCCCGCGTGGATTCAGGACACAGCAAGTTAATCTGCCAGGTCCGGTGCGCGGAAAGCAAAGAATAATATGGAACTAAAGAAAGACGGCACCCCCATGCTGTCATTGACCGACTCATGTCGGAGGACCTCACGGGGCTTGATTGAAGTCCGCATAAAGCAACAAATTTTCGCAGGTGGGAATGGAAGAAATGCCGCTCAAGTGGAAAAAGACTAGGAGTTGGCAGAGTGGTATAATGTTAAGTTCAAGAAACAAATCAATCAACCGTATCTCGTATGGTGTATCTGTTAGTATGTCCACATTTGAGCACCTCGAAGAGGTCTCGAGATTTACTACTGGCGTCAGAATAAATCGATCTCTAAATCCGCACATGTTGCCATGTAAAACATCTATAAATGTTTAACCCCTCTTATGTATAACATAACAGCTCCCGTTATGCTAATATAGAGCTTTGCCTGCACTAGCTCGAGCACTCTCATACGGTGGGCGGGAAAGGTTCTGCTAGTGAGGTCTTAACGCGATTGGCATGGTCGACTGATATAATAGTAATGTTGAGCATAAGGTCAGGAAGAAATTAGGCAGGTTGAAGACGTAGGCTATAGTTGAAGTAGATTGTAAGGATACCGTATTAATTCGCAACTAAGAATGCTGTCTTATTCACAAACAGGCGGTCGGAGGGGCCTTAAATTTACTGTCTTATATGCGATACTAGCTTAAACACGAGATACTTTCTTATAAAAGAATTTCCGGGGGGAAAAAAAAAATTCCGGAACGACACAGTAGCATAATTGATATCTTTTTACACGATCTCCTCTCCAAGCGTAATTGTAGCATATTGCATGGCCTCTGCTTCAGTAATGTAATCTCCCTGCTCATTGTCACTTCCATCCGCTTCCTCCTCATCATCCACAATCTCAAGGTCGGAACTTTCATCCTCCGTGTCTGTTGGCAGGTCGAGTTGGTCTTCAGACTTAGGAGCTAGTTGCCAGTCAGGCACGAGGTGCCTGTGGAATTGATATATTACTGGGTCCAGCACGAGGTGCCTGCGGAATTGACATTGTAACAAGTGATGGTGATGAGTGAAAGAAACCGGCAGCGCCAGTCAACGTTGACATTCCTTCCCTACTGTCCTATAAGAAAAATTTGCTGTCTTAAAGACGATTCGGATATCTCGGCCAAAATTAGGCTGTTTTACCCCTGTCTTATACACTAATACTGTCCTGCCGAGTGGTACTTTCTTAGTTGCGAATTAATACGGTATTGAAGTACAATCTACAGAGTATATTTACATGAAATTCGCAGAGGTGGGGAAATCAAGGATTGGCAGGAAACTCTTCCATACAATAAAATATGACTGGAACTGCGGCAGGAGGGGTAAGGGCTAAACTTCAATACGATCAATATCACCAGTCCCGTTAGAGGCTTCATTAGGACATGCAAAACACTGTGGCCGATGCACTGGAGCAAATATGGGGTATGCCGACTGTGCGGGGGAAGTGGCGAGTTGTGGATCACATCGGTCCTAGATCGTGAATATCTACCGGCATTGATTTTGTGTTTTTCAAGCAGCTTTGGGTACTTGAGGGGGGTATACCTGCGAGATTCTTCAATTCTTCATTTGCGCTGTTGGAAATGGTAATCATCGCCAGCTGATGTGAGATTTTCAAGGGTTTTTACAGGGTGATAGGTGCTGAAGGAAAGACTTCTTGTGGGGCAGTCAGAATGGAAATAAGATGAGAAAATATTAAGCAATGTTTTTTGATCTCTCGGGGATAAAAAGGCCGTTATTGCTCTCTCTCTCTCTCTCTCTTTTTTGATCATTGAAATCTGCGATGTTGTAAAGGTAAACTTGACACTCGAACTTCCCCTCAGAACAAACTCGCCAGTGAAATCTAGCAATACAACATCTAAACCACGATCCGAGAATTGTGTAATTTTTCATGCGCAATATTGTTATTGAAGATGGTGATATTTTCACTGGCGAGTTTTATTCAAATTTCACCAGCAAATTCGTGCGAGAGGAAGTTCGAGGGTCAAGATTTCTTTCTTGTTGCATCTTCGGGGGTATCTTCTCTTGTTCGTGATATGATGCTGGGAAAGGCCCAGCGGTTGGATGTAGCCCCTCGGGGATGTGTTCCCTTGTCATAAACTAGATAGTATGAATACGAGTACTGAGTTAACCCCCAAAGAAAGTAGAATGTATATGGGGGCTGGTGGAGTTTCTTGAAAGGATATCGGTGATTCCATAGCCTCTGCCGTTGGTTACTGGCTTCTTGGTCAAGCTTATTCTATGAAGAATCTTGGTGAAGTCGAGGGAGACAATGTCATTGTCATGGGTAAATGCATCAATGAAATGGAATCGTTGATGGAGCTGGAGATTTTGCCTTTGGAAAGCTCTGGGAGCTATATCAGGAGGAAGTAATTCAACCCTATTACATCCCCCAGGGTTATTGTGAGTTATCGCCCTGCAGATTTCGTCACTCGAAGTAAGTCTAGGGATTGGAAAATTTTAGGTTTTATGGGGCTCCTATGTACGTAGTGGGATATGAGGATACAGAAAACTGGAATGGGAATGAGTGGGGCCCCCAAGGCACTGTAATCTTCATATCTGTCACGGATGAAAAGGGATGGAGAGCTTACTGTAGGTGCTGGAAGCAGGCTCAGAGGTACCTTGAGCCTGCATTTCCTACTTGCCTTTCAGTGTTCCCCCCTAAAAAGCGTTCACACCTCTCCAGATGGGCAAACTCATTGTATTACATTACCCTCAAAAAGGGACAAAATTTACATCGGCTTAACAGGATCTAGCCGTTTGGAACCATATTGCTGAGGACAGATGCTGCTAATTACAAGGCTAGCACGCCGTGTGTCTGAGAAGAAGGTAGAGTATAGCTGTCCATAAGGATTTACTGGTGGTGCACACCAGCACGGGGAGGTGAGCTGAGAACATGTGTAACTTACTTTTTTTTAATTCTTAGTCTCGTGTGCACCATCCTTCAGGACGGTATGACGAGAAAAAAAAAAATTTAGTGGGCCATTGTGTGGATCGAAAATGATGCATTAGTTTGGGTGAAAGCGGTGACAGAGGACATTCCGATAAGGTGGGGTAGTGCAGGTCGATATCAGAATGACCATTGATAGAAAATCTAAATGGGTAGCTGATTCGTGGGTTGGGTGTGGACACTGGTGGATGCGTAGCAGGTGAGGATATGGATTGTCTGGCCTTCCTAAGATTTACATAGTGTGCATTCGTTGGAGACTGGAGGCAAGTGGACCGGAGGGTGTAGGTGAAGAGGATATCGCTGAGGTAAAGGTGCGTAGGCAGAAGCCTTGGGAGTGGAAGCTTGAACCAAGAACTGTCTGCCTACGAGAATAGAGAAGTGTCGTGTTGTTCAATCCGGCTCGATATTGAAGTGTATCACCGCACAGGATAGCCAGACCCAGATTTTTCCTGACTCTACCCGGGTCAATTGTTCCCTTGAACAGGGCGTGGGACATACAAATTATATAGTGTCACTAAGAGCAAAATACTCTCTCGTTGTCAAAACCGCCTTAAGATGCTGCAAGTCCTCTTTTATCAAAATGTGACATCATATTCTTGAAACCTCCTTTTTGTAGGACGTGGTGGTACTTCTCAGTGCGTTACATGAAGGACCTCATGT
Organism: Terfezia boudieri ATCC MYA-4762; assembly: GCA_003788615.2. Taxonomy (NCBI): domain Eukaryota; kingdom Fungi; phylum Ascomycota; class Pezizomycetes; order Pezizales; family Pezizaceae; genus Terfezia; species Terfezia boudieri. The sequence goes on along the minus strand of ML121530.1, from coordinate 253,266 downwards.
GGTGCTCGGTAAGAGCTCTATGTTAGTGAGTCGCAGTTACACTTGATTGATATCCTTACGTGCGAGGGGAAGGTATGACATCGAGACCAGCGATGATGAATTCTGGTACTGGGGTGTTTTCAGAAAGGGCTGTTTTGATTTGAACTGCAAGTCGAGTGACATCTCCGACGGAACCAAATGTAACTGCCAACGGCATCTTTTTATAAATTGTTTATAGAATTTGAAAAAAAAATATACCCTAGAGGCGAGGTGAATTATCGTTTGTTGATGGCTTCTGTTTACATTGGTAGTCAGTTGACGTTCTATGACGGGTTCAAACTAGGTTTTTGCGGGGGGCTCAGATGTGTCGGACGAAATATCCGCACCGACTCAATCCGGCTCGGAATGTAAACTTTGTACTTGAATCGTATTTAGGGAGCCCATATTTTTGACTTGTCAAAATGCGAGGAATCAACTATTAGTTTGAGTATATGGCTACTAAGTATCCGTATACTGCTATCGATAGTTACCGACCCTCAGCACACTCTTAAAAGTCCATACATTACAACCTCCCAAATACATTAGCACCTTGAACCAAACAAACATTCTACGCCCAATAAGGGTACTCAAAATTAAATTTACGCATTTGCGTGATGTCTTGTGCGGACGCCATACTATGCAAGTCTAGCTGTTTTCAGCTAAAACGCACATTTTTCAACCGAGTACCCAAGACCTGTCACAACTACATGCCTCGAGTCGGGTATAAGTCACAGGTGCTGGAGGAAGTGGAGGATTTTAATCATACTTCAAATTAATCTGTATGATGATTGGGATCGTTGACTTATGTAATATTCATACGCTGGTAGCTAGTTATCCCTCGGTATCTAGCCCCCCGTGGGCATGCTGGACGTCATGATGCTCCACGAGTATTCCAGGTTGGCCGTGGATTTATGGCTTTGTCAGCGAAAACGCAGATACAAACTTAGGTGCCAGAAATTAGCCACCGATTTCGGTGCGTGATTGAATCCATCACTTACTTGTAGAGTCTTGATATAAGAATATATTATATACATAGCCCCAACCGTACAAATTGAGTTATATGTTTTGTATACTTATAATATAATTTCCTAAATTGGTAGTCATTTCGGAATCAGGCAAGCTTATGATCCTTAGTCAAGCCTAGTGCGACCTAGCTGCTAGTGCATTTTCACGCGTACTCCACCCTCAGAAATATATTGAGGATGGAATTCTCGCACATACGCGCCTCTTTTGCAAGGGAAATCTGATCATGAGCACTCTTATTACTCATTAAGCATACAGTTATGTAGCAGCTACATTGCAAGTAACACGAGCCCCAAGCTATTTTTTGTCGCATGTATCTACTTAAGGATTCCGTTATAGCAAGGGCAAAAATATATGTAGATAGTAGTAACTTCTCTGTATTCCGCTATCCGGTCGGATAAGCAAAAATCCGTTATAGCAAGGGTAATTAAGGTGAAAAGTAACTAGGGTATTCCGGTATAGCAAGGTTTCCGGTACAACGAGGTTCGGTATAGCAAGGTTAGACTGTAGTGGTACCTTCGGTATCTCGCGGTTGCAACGACCTCTGGGCTCGTGGCTCGGCTCGCTCCCAGGCCTATCAATGTCTAGTAGCTACTATCAGCCACTAAGGTCCTATGTATATACTTAGTTTCTTTACTTAAGTCCTTTTTTTTCTTCTACTATTTATTTAATGTTTTATATATAATATATAGGTCTTTGTTTCTCTATGCTTACATACAAGTCTCTCATATTTACCTCTTTATTTAGACTCTACAGCCTCTGCTACCTTCTATAACTAAAGGCCATTATATATAGGACCCCTATATACCTGTCAGTCTTGTCGGTCTTTCCCTTAAGCCCCCAAAATCTTATCCTGCCTTACTTTGTGTGAATGTGTAGTCTGGTTGATAGTGAATCACATGTTCCTTTCATAGGCTTAACTCTGGTTTAGGTGCCTCGCAATTTTGGAACGTTGAATCTTATTTTTGTGATGCCCTGCATATGCCTTTCCAGCCTCGCTGGGTACAAGCTGGCTCGTGATTTCACAGAGCGGCTGGAGTTGGCTCGTAACTAGCCGACTTGAGGCTAGATCGGACGTTTCAGTATATTAAAATTAGAGGGAAGCAGGATACAGTTAGGGTAGGGGATGGTAGCCCCAAAAACTTTGCGCCAGGGCTCGTGCTTTTCGCATATCTGGCTCGAACCGAATCGCCCGGCTCGTGCCCAGGCCAAAATACCTTCATATAGTTATATAGTCAGGCGGGCACCGGCTCTTCTACAACAATATATATAACTGAGCCACCAGAGTAATATTGTGTCTAGGTAACTTTCGGGGAACCATCGAGATCATGGGCGCACTCAACCAGAGTTCCCATCCGTCATACGCTTATACAGATGGACGCAGTGGTTGTTCATGTGAGGAGCTATTACCTCGCTATTCCTATTCCTTCGCGCCTTGGCTAGTGACTACCCGGCGTAGCAATCGCCAGTGTAGTCTGGTTGGCACTCGCCAGTGCACATGTATCACTTCCAGAATCAGCAATGGCTATCACCGACCACTCCAGAAGAATAGTCCTTCCCATGGCGGTAAGGAAAGCCAACGCCAACCTGTGCTTCCTCCTCAGAATCCTTCAAAGTCCCAGCACCTCCAACCCTCTCCTACCGTACCCGCTGAATACCAGACTACATCTACACCTACATCTTAAACAACAGCAACAGCACCGCTATGACGGACTCTGCCCCCACCCCAACGTCTATGGCCATCCCGACCTCGGTATTTGCCCGCGGATGGATTATGTGGGATCTGGACGATGCTGATACAGCCAGTCTGGACCCTCATTGTGGAAACCTTATTGAAGTGGTGTTTCAACAGGGTTTCTTCTCAGGAAACATTGGAGGAGGTGAAGATGAAGCGGGCATTGTGGAAGGAGAGATATACAAGGGAGGTTGAGAGAAGAGAGGGTGGGGAATGCGAGGGGTGTGATTGAGGGGAATCTGGGGGTGGAGCGCGCAAGAAGGGAGGAGGCTGAGAAAGCATTGGCGGTGGTGAAGATGGAGCGGGCATTGTGGGAGGAGCGGTATAAGAGGGTGGGGAATGCGAGGGGTGTGATTGAGGGGAATCTGGGGGTGGAGCGCGCAAGAAGGGAGGAGGCTGAGAAAGCATTGGCGGTGGTGAAGATGGAGCGGGCATTGTGGGAGGAGCGGAATAAGCGTCGTGAGGTCGAGAGAAGGGACCAGGTGAAGGTGTTAAGGAATGAGAAGGGCCTGTCTTGGTAGTTGCTTATCGCCCTACAGTCTGAGCCTACGGTGCTCGATATGTGTGTTACAGTGTGTATGCTCGCTAATTGCTCTTTTTTTCTTTTTTTCTTTTTCCTAAATATGGCTCCTATTGCTCGTCTCGCCCGATCGAGGTTCCTCTCGATTGCGATGTCTCTGTTGAATAAGGTAATCCATGTAGGACGACAAGCTTGTGTCTTCAAGTCTCATGGCCGGAACATGACCTTTATAAAAGTCATGCCCAGCTTCTATGTAAGCTAACAACGGATATACAGCCATGTGATATCTATGCTAACTAATGCAGCCATGTGGTATTTACCATAGTTCTAGTATGTACCACTATCCCCCCCAAAAACGAATGAGGCTAATAACATAAGTGAGTGAGTAGCGATTATTGAAAAATTATTAGAAAGCTTGGCAGACAACACTAGGTCACGAACCACAAAAATATTAACCTGGGTACGAGGCTAGAATGAGGCAGATTTTCTCAAAAACAACAACAAAAATATAAAAGAAAGCAAGAAGTATAGCCTCGCCTTCGCCTCATCACTAAGGAAGCAAAACATACTTCTTCAGTCTCGAATTATTGAGAAGATTCCGTGAATATCCTACCTTCTTCGCCGTCACCGCCGCTGATCTGTTCTCAATTGTATACATGCTTGTCAAAAACCGAATGCACCATATATGGCCCCGTCCACCTCGAAGCAAAAACCGGCACAAAACCTTGCGTATCATATTGAGACTCCCTCTTCCATACAATTCGAATTTCATCAGCAAAAAAAAAATCCCGCACCGACAACCTTTTGGCCGTCCTGTGCGTCACAACTTTCTTGTTACCTCCCGTATGCGTCCTGAGATATCAGTAAGTAGATATCCATTCAGCTACACTGGGTGATACGGGTGCCAGAATACAATACTAACGATAAACCAACACGCGAGCCAAAGCCAAAAGACAAACCCTCTGGCACTTTGGCTCCTTCAGACTCTATTGACCATGAACGGCATCAGCTCGCGGAGGAAAATATTCTTCATTGCCAGTCTCGCCGCATTTTACATCCCCGCTATTTATGTTCTCTCTTATCATACTGATCGCAAGACGGATCGGGTTCGCATTATACCTACAACGAGCAGCGAGCCCGAGCATCGAAGCTCGAAAAATGAGATTTAGAATAATTCGACCTTAGGGTTCGAAAAGATCTTCTATATCAGTATGTCAGAGTAAGTGTGGATTTTTGCATTGGGAAGAACATGCTTGCTAATGCCCATCAATGAGGTAGGTACATCAAAGGTTTAAAGCATCTTACATATTGCCTATTATTGAGCCTTACGTCTTTATGGGTAGGCCTGGGCACGAGCCGAGCCGGCTCGAGACCAAGGTCACACAAGCTCGAGCCCGGGCTCGAGCCCGGAGGTCGTTGCAACCGCGAAATACCGAAGGTACCCGGGGAGTGGAAATCTTCAAAATGCGACCGGCTCGAGCCCGAGGTCGTTGCAACCGCGAAATACCGAAGGTACCCGGGGAGTGGAAATCTTCAAAATGCGTTGCATTCCCACCCTTTCCTCTTTTTTTTTTCACCTCAATAACACAACCTCCAGCGACAGTCCAGGAGTTTCATTACCTCCCTTCAGAATTTACAACTACAATCGCTCAATTTCTGACATAACCAACCACGCCTACCAACACAAGAGGAGGAAATTACAAAAATTGATGAAATGACCTGTATCTCGCTATGGTTGTAACCTATAATTTGCTCGGTGGCTACAAAACTGCAGTCCTATGTATCGGGCGATTTCGCTGTGGACTTTAGGTGGGCGATGAGGGTTGAAATTGTTTCTGTCCTATTTCCATGTCTGTTTATATCCGTATTGTTCATATCTCTTCGTCTTTCATATTTTCCATGACCTACACAGATATGTAGAGTACGCAGTTACCTATTCACTCTTGCAATTTTCGCGAGCCGGCTCGTGCCCAGGCCTATTTATGGGCTATCGCTATACTGGCTGCATATCACCTACAACGTTTTCGGGATCTTCCATCGCAAACGAGAATGTCATTTAGGATAGACTAAGTCTTCCCCTAATTGCTGAAAGAAGGGACTGGGAGAGAGTGAGCACCGAGTACTAGGATAAGGCGTTCAATAAAGAGGTAGACACCCACAGCCAGGTATACTAGAAGGGGGGCGAAAGGTTGAAGGGCTTACGGGAGAGTTTCAGAGGGTGGCATCATGAGCATGGGGACCTCTGCTCGAGTATAACAGCGATAGAACTAGCGGCAGTGGCAGGAACTTGAAGAACTTCAATATTCACGGAAACTACGCACATTACGTGTATCCCCAACAGCTGCTACACACCACACCCTCTGGTACTAGGGTTCAGAGTCCTCAAACACACTTATTCATCACTTTTCCCAAACATTTACGGAGTTACTGAGGCTAACTTTGCACTTCGTGCACTCGAAGCACAGACACATCAGTTTGTTTTGCGACATTTAAAATACTCCCCATTAGAATTCCCCTCCACGTACTCGACAGGTGGCTTAGGACTAAACTAGGCCTGCCTTTTGTACAAAGCACGACAGCTTAAGAATTAACTGAAAGAAGGCTCTGACCAATCAATTATCGCACAAGGCGCGGAGGCTAGGGACCTTACGAGCGGAAGGACCCTACGAGAGAAATTGCGTTTGTTCATGAAAAATTTGCAACTCACACCCTGGTTCTAAGTAGCAAGGACAGAATTCTCGATGCCTCTCATGATCGACCTTTGATCTGCACGAAAATGGACAGCTGGCTCCTGCCTTCAATTTCCTTACAGCTACTAGTAATATCATTGATAATGATGAGTGTGCCGTCGATGTTGTGACTTGCTCGGAGTAACCATCTACCTCAAAAGATTTGTGAGGTAGCCCTACCATTCCTAAATATCAAATCTTCAATTATTGGTAAGGGAGTACCAGGCTCGAGTATGGTATTTGGAGAGGAAGCTATCTTTCGAAGATCAATTCCAGAGCTTGCGTGGCCAGTGTTGGAACACAAATTTCACCATTTCAATGAATACATACAATATTGTTTTTTGGTGTATTAGATTACAACGCTACACTTCACACCGCTGTCGATACTATCACAGAATATTATTCCGCTGTATGTACTCTCTCGCTCTTTACACTTTGGTAATCTGAGCACTTCACACAGGGATGTACGGGAGATTGGGGGATGTAGTATTATGAATGTAGGATGTCATAAAACGGATATGTCTCTTGGGGCTATTTTTGGGGAAGCGCTTCGTCTTCTCCTTATCCTATATTCACTATCACGGATGTCTGGATGAACATCTACGACACTATCAACTAAATTAGAATAAAAAAACGCATTACCCCTTGTTCCAATCTGGCTTAACACCAGATACAGATACCATCTCAATATCTCCACCTCATTATACCTCCTCCATGGTCCTCCTTTACAACAACAAATCCAAATGCATTGCACAAGTATATGCACAAATCTTGAGGATGCAATTTCCCATGCCATGTTAGTTTCGTGACAGCAAAAGAATTGGGATATGGAGGTAAATGATAAGAGGGACAGTAGCTGCACATAACCCTCTGCATAAAGACTAATAAATTGAAATTCTCGATTGTTGTGGAAGAAGGTAGAGACGACTGGTTCGGACTCAGGAATATTGTCTCGGGGAAGGAATGTAGAGGTTTTCGGGTCCCTTATTTTTTTGGAAGTAATGCAAATAGCTCAAGCATCCAGGCTAGGTTTTGATTCTGAAATGTGATTTCATTTCTTTCCAAATGGAGCTTTGGTGATTCGTCAGTGTTTAAATCTTGCAGGCTAGAATCACTGGGATTTCAGGGTATGTACTACTTTGATTTATACTTGGTTGTGAAAACCACTCCAACCTCCTTTGCTCCTCTGCTTTCCCGTAGTACCTCCTCCACCGTCTTTGCCTTGCCTTCGCTCCATCAACTATCGTGGGCACAGAATATATCTCGGCTAAAAATTCCGCCTCTTTAAACTCCCAGATCAGGACATCTTCGTCTTTACTCGAGCTCATTTCATTTCAGCTTCGCATCCGTGTCTGATTATGTAACTGCACCGGTCCTCCCTGGGTATATCCGGGATCTCTTCTTCCCAACCTGACTATCTTCTTCTCAAGGGAATTAGTCATCTAACGTTGTATTCCAGGACTTCTTGTAACATAGCCAGATAGACATTTTACGCGTAGGTATCGAATCTCAATGATGGGTCTAGCTGCCCAATGAAAAATTCACATGAGCCTTTGGTACACAACCGCCGCACAAGCATGAGATATTTCATATACGAGCCCTGCACAGTATGTAGATGGAAGAAGAGAATGAGGGGATGGTCAGAGGGATATAGATTGCAGGCTCCAATGGGGTCCTAATGAATAAAGATAAGTGGTGCGTCGACTCCTGAAGTGACTGTATGAAGAGTGTCGTACAAAAGAAAGCGGTAGCGTACCTAGCCATCGGCTTCGAACCAGGGAAATTTCTCGTCTGGTGGGACGACTCAGATAGAGAAAAAACTATGTAAACAAGTTAGCTTATACCAGTGGGAGACTAGGTCATTCATATAGGTTATATATTCTGTTGGGGGGAAAACAAAAGGGTCAGCCCCTCCTGCCGAAGTCAGGAGAGGCTAAGTTAATCCCTACCAGTTGTCCATCACGAGGGACTGGTTAAATTCCCCCATCCGTCGGAGAGGGGAATCGAACCCTGGCTATCCCCCCTCCCCAGATGACTTTAAGCGGGTACTATACCACTACGCCATAGGAGATTGGGATGAGATGTAGTATGAGGGATGGTATTACTAAGCTGTAGCTAAGGGATGGCAACTAATAAGACCAAGGCACCTCTAGCATGCAGCTCGAACATTACTTAAGAATGGGGCAATTCTAAAATGCCCCCATTCTTAAGTAATGTACACGGCAGGGCAATCCCATTCTGCACTAAAATGACTTCTTGGCCCTCATTATGTCTTCGGGCTGGGCGGTGAAGATTGTCGTGCGCCGCCAATTTTAGTCTTCAGTGTTGATAATGAAGACCGCTATGTGCCGTTGCTTATCTGATTCTCTTCACAGTTTTTAGATTTTCATCGGCCCATGGCAATATTCTCTTACAACACATGTTACCATCATATGAATGTATATCTAGGTATACGTGTATACCTTATTCACTCTGCCCATAACCAGACTATCTGCCCAGGCAATCCCAAGTGCAGGTCTTATATATATACGCGCTTGTACGGGACCATACACCTTCATATGGTGGCTTATTCGGTCTTCAGGCGATCACCAGTGCAGGTCTATATATGCGCTTGTACAGGACTATATGCTTTCATATGGTGGCTTATTCGGTCTTGCCAGGCGATCACTCATCAGCAAGAAAAAATTGGCATCCGGACGCAAGAGCACACGCGGTGTGCGTCCGGACGGCAGCTATATTCATAATAAAATCCGGATGCTATTTGGGCTACAAATCCGTCCAGACTCTATTTGGTATAACCTCTATATCGGATATAAGAGCTTCTTCTCTGCGCATCATCAACTCTATGGACGTTGTAAATGCTATAGGTTCCACTCTGGCGTTGCTGATCCATGGCCTCTAATTATTATATACAAAAGTATTGAGAAATAGATATATACATGGAACACGCTCCCTCATACACTTGCTGGGACACTCGCTCTAATACTCTAACACTCGCTCCAATACTCACTCTAATGCTCGCTCCAATACTCGCTCTAATACTCTAACACTCGCTCCAATACTCGTGCTAATGCTAGCTCCAATACTCGCTCTTGCTGTAATATGCCTTGGAAGTTGGAAATTCTAATAACAGGGGTCAGCTATGCGAGTTCATCTTGGAGGCCTAGCAATGCTTCTACCTATGCCATACGAAGTTGCTGGTCACCCAGGGAATTCTATAATAGATGTTAGCGTTACGTGGTCACATCAGTGGTCTGCTAATACTACTACCTATACCGATCAAAGTTTTATTTGCGCTGGGAATCCTGTTAAAAAGAGGGGAAAGCGAAGTATATATACGACAATCCCTTAGCGGCTGAGGCCGCTTAAGGCCATCAATGAGCTAGATAGTGCGATAACGAAAACGAGAATAACGAGAAACTCAATAGAAGTGGCGCGGCTCTCCAAAGCACGCTAGAGGATAACTGAGATACCAAGTATGATAAGAGTCGCGCCAGCAGTGGGCCCATCTCCCAAGTACACTAGAGAATAACTGAGGCACAGCAACCTATGCCGTGTTAGCCAGGCTACTATGCCTGCACTGGTAATAGTCATATTGGGAAATCGTAGCTTGTGCTTTTCACGATATATGTGGACTTCAATCTGGGCGAGATCGAGGCACATATATATTGTAGGAACTCATGCATTCGCGGCTTATATATATGTTGTAGGAGAGAGCAAGTTAGACCAAAAACAAAGATTTTACTCATGCATTCGTGGCTTATACATCTGTTGAAGAAAAAGCACAGCCTACAATTTCCCAATATGAGTATTACCAGTCTAGGTAGCGCTTGCAGCAGTGGGATGAGCGGGTCATGCTACTATTCTCGTTATCTGCTAAGTCTATATTGTCGGCCTTGGCAATTGGCCTTGGCTACGTATGAATTCATACATTTGCGGCCTCTAGATATGCTTGATTTCTCCAAATATATCTCGAAAGCCTGATTCCATGGAAAATATACATATAAGTCACGAAAGCATGGATTTCTCGTATATATATATATAAGCCATGAATGCATGAGTTCCTACAACATATATATAATCCGCGAATGCATGAGTTCCTACAACACATATATAATCCGCGAATGCATGAGTTCCTACAACATATATATAATCCGCGAATGCATGAGTTCCTACAACACATATATAAGCCGCGAATGCATGAGTTCCTACAACAGATGTATAAGCCACGAATGTATAAGTTCCTACAACATATATATAATCCGTGAATGCATGAGTTCCTACAATATATATGTGCCTCGATCTCGCCCAGATTGAAGTCCACATATATCGTGAAAAGCACAAGCTACGATTTCCCAATATGACTATTACCAGTGCAGGCATAGTAGCCTGGCTAACACGGCATAGGTTGCTGTGCCTCAGTTATTCTCTAGTGTACTTGGGAGATGGGCCCACTGCTGGCGCGACTCTTATCATACTTGGTATCTCAGTTATCCTCTAGCGTGCTTTGGAGAGCCGCGCCACTTCTATTGAGTTTCTCGTTATTCTCGTTTTCGTTATCGCACTATCTAGCTCATTGATGGCCTTAAGCGGCCTCAGCCGCTAAGGGATTGTCGTATATATACTTCGCTTTCCCCTCTTTTTAACAGGATTCCCAGCGCAAATAAAACTTTGATCGGTATAGGTAGTAGTATTAGCAGACCACTGATGTGACCACGTAACGCTAACATCTATTATAGAATTCCCTGGGTGACCAGCAACTTCGTATGGCATAGGTAGAAGCATTGCTAGGCCTCCAAGATGAACTCGCATAGCTGACCCCTGTTATTAGAATTTCCAACTTCCAAGGCATATTACAGCAAGAGCGAGTATTGGAGCTAGCATTAGCACGAGTATTGGAGCGAGTGTTAGAGTATTAGAGCGAGTATTGGAGCGAGCATTAGAGTGAGTATTGGAGCGAGTGTTAGAGTATTAGAGCGAGTGTCCCAGCAAGTGTATGAGGGAGCGTGTTCCATGTATATATCTATTTCTCAATACTTTTGTATATAATAATTAGAGGCCATGGATCAGCAACGCCAGAGTGGAACCTATAGCATTTACAACGTCCATAGAGTTGATGATGCGCAGAGAAGAAGCTCTTATATCCGATATAGAGGTTATACCAAATAGAGTCTGGACGGATTTGTAGCCCAAATAGCATCCGGATTTTATTATGAATATAGCTGCCGTCCGGACGCACACCGCGTGTGCTCTTGCGTCCGGATGCCAATTTTTTCTTGCTGATGAGTGATCGCCTGGCAAGACCGAATAAGCCACCATATGAAAGCATATAGTCCTGTACAAGCGCATATATAGACCTGCACTGGTGATCGCCTGAAGACCGAATAAGCCACCATATGAAGGTGTATGGTCCCGTACAAGCGCGTATATATATAAGACCTGCACTTGGGATTGCCTGGGCAGATAGTCTGGTTATGGGCAGAGTGAATAAGGTATACACGTATACCTAGATATACATTCATATGATGGTAACATGTGTTGTAAGAGAATATTGCCATGGGCCGATGAAAATCTAAAAACTGTGAAGAGAATCAGATAAGCAACGGCACATAGCGGTCTTCATTATCAACACTGAAGACTAAAATTGGCGGCGCACGACAGTCTTCGCCGCCCAGCCCGAAGACATAATGAGGGCCAAGAAGTCATTTTAGTGCAGAATGGGATTGCCCTGCCGTGTACATTACTTAAGAATGGGGGCATTTTAGAATTGCCCCATTCTTAAGTAATGTTCGAGCTGCATGCTAGAGGTGGACCAAGGACCAAATTCATAATACAGCAGACCATTCCCTCTAGTCTATACCTGTAGGAACATCCGACGTAAACGACCTATCCGCCCTCTCAGAGACTCGGATGAGCACACTACTGCGCCATGCCAACTAGACTATGCGTCATGGGAGTTTGGATGGATTTTACTGTAACCAGACGGCCCTTATGCGTTAGAGAACAAGACGTAACGGTTTACACCGAGTGGTGCTCTTTGAGCAAACTGCCTCAGGGTACCTAAACTTGGTTGAAACAACCCTACATACTGTATCATGCCAGCATTTGGGGAGCAGAAACAACCAATAGTGACTGGGCAGTTCACCTTCCCTATCTATCTCTCGGTAACTTATCCAATATTGACCTTTTTTTTTTTTTTTTTTTTTTTTAAATATCCAATATTGACCTGTTTCTTTCCTAGGATGCCCAGACACTGGCGTCCGAGGTAGAAGGCGGCCCCTTTTTGTCAGCAGACGAGGCGAAGTTAGAATCGAGTTCATCGCCTAATATTAGTAATATACCACCAGGGTGGTATTCCATCGGCAGGGTAGCACATCGTATACTACTTTTTAGTTCGATTGAAAATGTTTACTGCTTCCCAACAAACCACTGCACCTTCTATCGTCACCGACATCAACTTCTAAGGACTGAGTGATTATGAGAACTCACAATCCAGAACGTCCTCGACGCCGGTTCAAGCTTTATTCTATTCAGCGCTAGGCCGGGCACGAGACGTCTCGAGACTTTTCCATATCGAGCACCCAACACAATCATAATTATATTCGAACACGCTAGCTAGGTGCAGATAATGAGTGGAGAAGGACGAGGAAGAGGAAGAATATCTACCTTTAGGTACCTAACAAATATTTACACGTGAAGGCTATCATCGTGTTCGTCTCAAGGGCTGCTAAAGTACTGTATGTCGCAACCAATGAAAAGTTTTCACAGCCACCGAAAAATTTTCACAGGAAGTCTCGAGACATCTCGTCTCGTGCCCAGGCCTATTCAGCGCGCGCTCACGAGCATAGCGATCTATTTTATTTATCTATATTTGCGAAACTACAAAATCCTCCACGAATAAACGGTTTTACCTAAAGTGGGCGATTTCGCTTCAGAAATCCTACGTGGCAATCGCCCCAATTTCGATTGGTCGGTCTACACTTGGCTACGGACGGACCGGGTTAAGAGCAGGGCTACATCATATTGCTAAAGTTGACTCCAGCAGATGCTGCTTCTGCCGATTCCACTCAGGCATCACAGGATGGTGGGCAGCCAAGATAGGCACGGTCCTAGATGAGGGTTGGAAAGTCTGCTATACAGACGGCACAGGTCGCCTCGGACACCATGCCTCCGTCATGGTCTCCGAGGACAGACGAGGCAACCCATCCACCCCGGGGGTGGCTTATCTAGGCAAGCGTTCCATGGTCGTGGGTCTGAACTGACGGCAGGCCATCGTTCTGGCTCTTAAGGAACACAGAGACTGTCCATTGCTGGCTATCTTGAGCGACTCAACCGCAGCAATACAAACGACTCTAAGGGTCAATGTATAAGTGCGAGTTAATGTATATATGTTCTGGTCCGTTACGGTATGGCTGGATATCGCAACGGACCAGGCCGTTACGGGATTAAATTGTTCAATGTCACGGATAGCAACAAGGATTTACCACAACACCACAGCGGCAACAGCGGCCACAGCGACATTAAAATTACTAAATAGGGACATATCCGATAGGTATGAAGGTTATTTTGTAGCAACATTTGGTCAAAGAACATCGGAGATAACATAGGCGACCTATCCAAAAAAATACTCAGTAGAGGTATACCCGAAATGAAAGTTATTATTAGAGAAATGTTCTGGTCCGTTACGGAATTGAAACCTTTAGTTCGCGAGAATTTTCTTCAACGCAACACACTTGTTCAATGTAACATATTGTGCACACTGACATTACCAGAGCACACCGCGGAATTACCAACATACCACGACATTCCCGCCCTTACATGGTGCTATGATTTGGATCAGTTTCACCCCCTAGGTTTCACTCGATCTCGAAGCGCAATTATTGAAGTAAATCCCAGGTGACCTTTGAGAAGTAATTCCTTAATATCCAATTCAAGTACATGGTGACTAACAAGAACTACCTAGGTATCGCAGAATTAAAGCATACCTGCGAGACCCAAATAACTGCGATGGAAGGAAAGTAATGATGGGAAACAAGTGGCTTTGGAGCATGATGTAACATGTTCGTGATACTTTGCTGCATGCAGAAAAGAACAAGACCTATAGTACTATGAACGAGAGGTATCATGAAATTACTCGTAGTGAAGTTTGAGCTTTTGTTATGTATAAAATATAATAGACCCGGTTTCCACTCAATTTGCCTTCGTTCATCGCTCAGAGTGTAGATATATGCCATCCCGGAACGGCCCGGCAATCTCGCAACGGCCCAGTCCATACCGGTATGGCCCGGGCAATCCCGGAACGGCCCGGTCCATACCGGTATGGACCGGAATCCCGGAACGGACCAGAACATATATACGAGTTACATTGCAGCATTACCTAGAACTAGGTATCGCAACCTTATACAGTGAACTCGCGTTATCAGAATTGCAGACGCTCGATATCCCGCTTTATCCATATAGGAGAGTTCTTCCACTGGATACTGAACGACTTCATCAACAGAATCAATAAATTCAGGAAGGTTAGCTCGCGGAAAACCAGGATCGGCATAGGTAGGATGTGATCTCAAGTGCTTATTTCAAGTGCAACCTGTTGAGAAGAAATTCACAACGATGTTGTTGCTTGATATTTACCTACTTCGCCTTGCAGTTCAAATGCCACACCTCGTTATAAGAAAGGCACACTTTTGTGTGTATTACTAATCTAATCACTTCAGAAACTTTCTTGTAACACGAGTTTCTTATTCTCTCATACGAATTCTCGCAAGACCGAAGCTTAGTTGCTTACAACGCCAGTCCACTGTACGCTGATTACAGTTCGGTGGTAACTACTATTCACAGTTCAGCTATACCTCCACCCGGGAAGCCGGGCCGTTGTTTACCAGGATTCAATAATTCATCCTCTAATGGAAGCACTAGAATTATGCGTGAAGATCATCCTGCTTACACCCAGCCCGGGATGCGGTCGAACATCCTGTATGCCGTGGTCAGAGCCCTACCGTAATGTAGCCTTTGGCCGGATCCAGGTTGGGTTACGTGATCTATAGTTAGAAACTGACTGACGATTGTCCACGAAGTCCTTTTGGGGAATGGGAAATCTACGAGCTTGGGACTGCCACAATTAAAACCCGCCAGGTCAGATATCATAACGCCCCATAAAAAAGAAAATATCAGTCTTCACTGCGGTCCTGGCGAGTCACTGGTAGCCACCCGGAAACCCAGGTGAAAAAAATTGCAAAACATTAACGCCCCATACATACTGTATACCGTTTCTCATTATACGGATATGCAATATTCCTTTTGGAAGATTGGGATATGTTAAGTGAGGGACCGAGAAAAAATATTACTGCAAAACGAGACACAGCACGCTTACCTAGGGGTTAGATCACCGGTTTATGGGTGTTACCCTGAACTCAAATAATCTCCCCTACAGCTTCTCAAACTACCTGCATACACCGCACCTAGAACCTCACGCACGACTCTTCACGTCAGAGCTACGTTGTTCCTGGTCAGCTATGCATAGTCCACTTCCCTAAATCACCTCTCGCCGAACTGTCATGCCTTTCTAATCGAGTTTATAAAAGGACAGTTTGAAGCCGGAAGCTTGATGAGAGCGGCCAACCGGATCTTATGTCGGGCAGGGACCTTAGTACCCGGACTGGGTACTTACTGCTGGTCTTCTGGCAGTAAATCCGTATTTTGCTTCATCATGTTGAGAAATTTTCGTTGAAGCACACATGGTATAGTAGGTATAGTACGAGTACTGAATTAAAAATCACAGGTAGGTTCATACCCCAAAGGCACTGGGCAGTACATAACTTGCTAATATATTGTGTCATTCAGACGTAGTCACGGTGTAAAATCACAAATCAGAAGCCTAAGCGAGGCTTACTCTGAACCGACACATGCCACGCCATACAAACTTTTTAAATTCGCCACGTCCTCAGAAATGAGAACAGAGCCTATCAATCTAACAAGGCGACCGTGGTGCAGTGGTAGCACACCCCATGCAAGCGAGGAGACGAGGGTTCGATTCCCTGCGGACGCACAAAGCGACAGAGTGAACGACTGGGGGTTGCTCACTCTGTGGCTTCTTACTTTTTTGCTCTTAGTCACATTTCCCAAATTCTAATGGTAGACAAGAAAACGGGTAGCTGCAATTTTAAGTTGCCAACCTAGACATGATGTTATGGCCAGAAATACTGTGTAACCTCTCCAGTCGGTTCCAGTGAATAATATTTCACATCTTTTTCTCGATGTCCAAGTGCCGTTGGTAGACTACTACTGTAGCATATGTGTGTGAGAACACAGAGGGAAATTCACGGCTGCAAAATACTATCACCCTATAAGCAACGTCATGGTCCCCCTAACGGTACCTTATAGGAGTAATGAGTATTATAAAATAAAATAAACAAAGAAAAAACCCTGTAAGAAGGTGTACTCATTAAATCCATCCGGGAAACCTTATCCGGATTCAGACTTATTGAAATTCATCCGCAACCGTCCCACATTCCAGGTTTTCTTGTTGAATAAACGAATATTGAATAATCAAGTAGTCAGACTGCTAAAGATATGAAATTAGCGGGCGAAGGGATGAGATAATAACGGGGCTTCAGGATCTGAGTTAGGGAGCAGTTCTGAGTGACGGAGATATAAGAGACCAACCACACCCCCTCCTGCCGAAGTCAGGAGAGGTTAAGTTAATCCCTACCAGTTGTCCATCACATTCCCCGTCTGTCAGATGGGGTATCGAACCCTAGCTATCACGCCCCCCTATGGCTACACCACAGGAGATTGGATGAGATATGATATGACGGACTGTATTATCAGACAATAAGGAATTGTAGTGCCAACAGCGCAGACCAGAGCTTCGCACTTCACTAGGGAAGCTGCACCCCTGAGCAAGTACCACCTCTGCCTAAAGCTCACTATGGGAGTCAGCGTAAGTACCCTCTGAGAAGTTGGCCCAAATTCACATCTAACATACATTGAAATCTTTCTACTCATGGTCCCCTTACTGGGACCATATAGGAGCAATAAGTATTTATCCAAAGATGGTGTGGCTTGGTTGGGTTCGGTTTCTTAGAGCATCCTCGACAACCTGGTATTTATAATATCCCTGGAGGAAGTGATAGATTCTGGCATGTCCCTGAGAGGTTTCCCTGGCCGCAGGGTACTATTACCATATATTCACATACAAGATACCCACCTCTGTTGCTTCTACGAAAAGCACATCGACATCAACCCCCACTGCCACCTACTTTTTAGCCCCTGAGGGCACCATTATCCTCACTCTAACCTACTCATATTCCTCATAACCTACTCTAACTCGTACTGGAACATCTCCAACTCAGCTGGCCAAGCTGGACACCAAGCACCAGAGACTCCGGCCTCCCCGAAAAGCTATGCTGTATATATTCCTGCGGCGGTACTCTTTATTGCTTCCTGGCGTTGAGAGATTGTTGTTGAAAGCACAGAGGACGAGGACATAAGCGTAGCACTCGGATTTGCTGACGCACTGTGTTGTTTAGACGTAATCACGGCGTAGACTCTCTGATCACAAGGCTAAGCGAGCATTACCCTGAACATCACATGCCACCCCATGCAAACTTTCTAACTCACCACGTCTTCATAAACAAGCGCAGAGTCTATTAATCTAACAAGGCGACCGTGGTGCAGTGGTAGCACACCCCGTACAAGCAAGGAGACGAGGGTTCGATTCCCTACGGGCGCACTAAGCGACAGAGTGAGCGACTGGAGTTGCTCACTCTGTCGCCTATGCATTTTACTTTTCGCATTGTTTTCTCACCATATTTCCCCAATTACATTTGCAGATTGGAAACCTCAATGGGTAATTTAAAGTTACAAACCTTCCTCCGTCTTGAGAAAGACATGCCGTTCAGCAGCCAGTGTGGGGGGTACCCGCGGGATAGAGGCTCTAACATAGAGTAAACTAACCTTGTTCACAAAAGGATGGAGCAGAATTATGTTCCCTAACAGGAAAGAGGTAGGGACTTTTAATAAGAGTGGCCAGAGTCGATCCATATTCGCACTGCCGGGGGGGTTAATTTTTTTCCCACTCATCTTATAATAACCTTGATTCGCATCTCCGAGCCAGATATCTTTCTTTATCCGCATAGCTTTAATTCCGCCTCATTATCACTTTAGGGTCACCCACTTCATATTCACCCTCACAGCCATTAATAGGATGAAGAAAATAATCACCGATCAGCACCCACCGCTTCTGAAATCTCTGACAAAGATAACACATCATTTTACAGCTCTAACCACGGTAAAATCTTCATTCCTAAAGATAAAATCATAAATTTTGAGTGGGATATGTGAGTTAACCACCGTAGAGGCTAGGTTTATCACTGAGATATTCCAATATGTCAAGCATTTAGCTAGGATGGCGGATATGGCAAACGGTGATGTAGCCAAGGAATATAAGTACCGAGTCTCCGCATACATCTAGCTGTTGTCCTTAGCACAGTTCGACCATAGCCTCGAGTGGACAGAGAAGAGGACGCGAACTCCCATATCCTTGAGTATACCAGTGTTCTGAGGCCCCATGACCGCATTTTTTACATTAACAACTTTGACAATATACCAGATCTTAATCAAGCACCAAGATATTCAAGCTAATGGCGAGGGACTGTATCTCCCGATCGCTATCCGGTGGATTATCAAACCACGAGGCCAGTCCCTGCCCCCGAATATCCGTGTACAAGGCCAAATATCCCTTGAAAATATAGAACGAAATGACATTCGACAGAAACTCTGATCGCGCGGCGCAGGTGAATTCTCAAAATCCAGAGACTTTCGATCTTATGGGTGAAATAGTCCCAAAAAAATGTAGTCCATACAGGTGTAATACAAAATTCGAGCAGGCAAAAACAAGGGGCAGAAAATCACAACCTTTCCCTGGGATCCTGCCCTCCACACATGAAGCACCTTATATTACCCAATATGAATCGCCCACAAGACATTACCGGTAAGGTATCGGTGCTAGTGGTTTCACTAGTGAGAGGCGTCGCTCTCTATTGTATACACGGTCCCATTTACTTGGTGGTGCATTAAAACCTCCATCCCATTCCCAATCGTCTACAGTGAACTCGCGTTATAAGCAACTCCTGGGGACCGGGGAAAAGTTGCTTATAGGGCGAGTTTTCTGATAACGCGAGATACATACAAAACTAGGAAATGTCCGAGAGAGGTTTAAAAAAACCCGTGATAGCAGTCTGATGGTGTGCCCCCAAGCCATGCCTTGTAGAGTCTCAATATCTCGCTTTTCTCGATATAGAACAGCCTCCACCTTCTCTCCTCGCTGTGAATTGACATGAGGATTTTGAAGACGTAGGGCTCCAAGGCCTTCAAAACCCTCAAGTGCCTCTGGCAACCATACTCGTGTGGCATGAGACTAACTCGTGATATAAGCAACTTTTATTTTTATATGTATTACTAAGCCAATATTTAAGAAACTTGCCTATAACCCGAGTTTCTTATTTCCCCATACAAATTCTGACGGGACCGGAGAATAGTTGCTTATACATATCGCGAGGTTTCTTATATCGTGGGTTTCTTATAACGCGAGTTCACTGTATCTCCTCCTCTGATTTCATGTAAATCATGACGGAGGATGACACTTTTCCGAGGTTGATTCTCCTTCAAGAGCCACTGGATCCCTATGAACTCGAGGACCTGATTATCTTCCGTTTCCGAACTTCCCTCCCCCACTATTTTGATTTATCATAGTAAATCGCACGCACGGCTGCGTGGATGTATCAATGAGTGAGAAGAGATGTATTAATATGAATCACCGTCATTCCATAGCGATCTATCAGGTGCTCAAGGCCTCATTAAATACACAAACATTCAGCAATAACGGAATGAACAAGAGCAGTAACGTGACCAGCGATAGCATGACCACCCATCCATATGCGGACACATCCAACATATCCGCGTATCCACTCCTCCGCATCCGTACTTCACATGATACCTGCTTATCCATCCTTCCGCATCCATACTTCACATGATGTTCGCTTATCCATCGATGTGGGCTAGCAGATTATTATCTTTAACAATCATGGCCCTGGCCCCGCAGACGGGGACAGATATATTCCAGCTTTTTTTTTCCAATAAATCCAGGTTCGGAGTGATCTGGTATAGTAGTACTCTCGTATCCACCTAATACAAATGAAATGGGCCACTTGCACCTTAAGCATTTTACTTAACCTCTCCTTATCTCAAAATTGACTTTGAGACTTCATTAACTGACGAGTACCACCTTATATCCTTGCTTGCATGCCGAACAGGTAAATGCTGAATATTCTTCCAGTAAGAAAGGGAGTTAACATGATTATCGGCCATCTTTATCTTAAGGCCTAGACGTGGGGCGAAGCGTCTCGAGTTGAACTTTGAGTGTAGTGCTGCTTCTGGTGAAAGTCATTCTTCGACCATGGGTAGCACCAATGCCTGAACATACAAAGGGCAATGATAGAATTCGGGAAATGCCATACCATATCAGCTCCGAGTTGCGGTTAGTATTACTTTTCCCTCGCCACCAACCCCGTCAGTAATATACAATCCTTCATGCACATCGAGATGCATGATTCTACCCTTCATGACTTCATTCACTACAAAGTCATCAGAACAGCGAATCGATCGAATCGTACTGCTTGAGCTTCGTTGCCCGGTCAATTACATAGTCAACAGTATTCGTGTCTTCTTCCTGATACAGGATGAACAATTAGTAAGGTAATACTGGACTAGTGAATTCGAGGCAAATATAGATGCGAATATCCAGGCTGTTTTGCTCGCAGATACTAGGAGGCCAATATGGATGCAATTATCCAAACAGTGAATTCGAGGGCTTTACCAATTGATAATGTTTAATAAATCAATAAACATCTCATTTCCAGGCCAATTGAACATAGCGGGATTGAGATGGAACATTGGATGCTGAAGGACTCAATGTTAGGGCGAGCTAGTGATCATGGTGATATTGTTCTGACCCATACAGCTTTGAGGCCGACCCAGCAATGGGCCGGCCGATAGAGCAATGGGCCAACTATAGCTGGGTAGGCCGACCCATACACCTTTGCGTCGTGGGGGCTCGTGTCGTTGGGGTGGAGGCTCGTGTCGTGGGGGCTCGTATCGTGGGGGCTCGTGTCGTGGGGGCTCATGTCGTTGGGGTGGGGTCTCGACGAGTTAGGGTTAACTAGGTCGCAACGAGGCCCAAGGACTAGAACACCCATGCACGGATTAAGGATTATAGTTTAGAAGTATAAGAAGGTGAGTACGGAAGAGATCGAAGTTGAAACCTAGAGTGTTCGTTAAGTAGTCACTAGTGGGAGGTGGCGCGACGACGAGACCGGAGAGTTCGTTGCCTCCACGAAGATATAACACGAACATCGTTGTTAAGGTGGACGGTTTGGTTTGCCACATTCACGAAGTTTAGACCGCGATTTACGTGGTTGATAACGGTGGCCCCGTTCCCACTAGTCCGACCTCGTACAGACTTGGACCGACGGAGGCTCCTGACATTGTGGGCACGACATCAGAGTGCGTGATGTGAACGTGGATGTGAACGCGTAAGAGGAGACAGAGAAAGAGGAAGTCCGAGGTGGAGGTTATATTGAGCAGCAAGGAGGGCAGAAAGACGAAGACAGAGAGTAAGTCGAAGACGGCCGCTCAGACTAAACCTATTAAATTACCTATCATATCATCATGCCTCCTCCTGAACTATAAGAAAACCGAACCAGCAACGCAGACGAACAAAATATAAATAAACATACAATATAAGAGTATGTAGGCGAACCGAACCAAGCAACGGAGACGAACAAAAATAAATAAATAAATATATAATATAAGAGTATATAGACCAACAAAGCGCGAACCAAAGAGTATATAGACCAACAAAGCGCGAACCAAACCAGCAACGCAGACGAACAAAAATAAATAAATAAATATATAATATAAGAGTATATAGACCAACAAAGCGCGAACCAAAGAGTATATAGACCAACAAAGCGCGAACCAAACCAGCAACGCAGACGAACAAAAATAAATAAATAAAATATAATATAAAGTATATCCAAAGAGTATATAGACCAACAAAGCGCGAACCAAACCAGCAACGCAGACGAACAAAAAAAAAAATAAACATATAATATAAGAGTATGTAGACCAACAAAGCGCGAACCGAACCAGCAACGCGAACCAGCACGCGAAGTAATGTACATACGTTTTTAATACGATCTTTCAGCAATGTAACCACTCGGGTTTCGACCTACCCGGTCTGAATCGCGC
>ML121530.1:17369-220116 GCA_003788615.2 Terfezia boudieri ATCC MYA-4762 | reverse complement strand
ATACTGTCCGCTGCTCAAAAGACTCGAGATCAAATGGCCAATCGTTATAATAAACGATATGTCATTGAGTCCTTTGAGCCCAATACAGTTATTTCACTGCGCATTCCTAAGGAAGACCGGGGTACTCTAGACCATCCTAGGTTGTATGCTCGGGTTATAGGTCAGCCACACGGTGGAAGATATCAACTCCAGACAGAGCATGGTATCTTGGATCGATTATATCCAACCAGCGAACTCAACCGGGTTCCTGATCTTGTGGGTACGTGCCTAATTCCTAATATCAAATCTTCATATTCTTCCACTCATGCCTTCTCTAGCTTCAACTTTGGATCTCACAAGCAATTCATCAGTGATCACCCTCCACCGCGCTGCTGCTCTGGCCTCTCAAGCAACGGAGGTGCTTCTATATTGTGCTTGTAGCAACAATTCCACCTGCCAAACCAAACGGTGTAAGTGCTTCAAATCTGGCGCTAAATGCACCAACTATTGCCACCGGGGTAAGGGTGATCAGGCTGGAGCATGTCTGAACCTGGCTGCCTCCGAGGACTGTAACACCCGTGCTGTAGTCTCACGCACTACACTTGCACCTACACTTGCGCATTCTCCTCTGTCTCTTTCTCCTTCAGGCTCCACCTCCAATATAACTCGTCGTTCCTCCCGTCTTTCTGCTTCTGTCTCTCATTCAGCTTCTGCCGGCGAGTCTGATTTGGATAATTTAATGGATAGTATAGTAGTACGGAGGAGGACTTGATATTCTTTTGGCTTGGTCGTTGCGTCTGCTTGTTTTATATTTATTTGTATGTTATATTCTCATACATCCGCTTGGCTTGGTTCGTTGCCTCTGCTTGTTTTTATTTATTTATTTATATATTATATTCTCATATATCTGGTTGTTTCGCGCTTGGTTTCTCATATATCTGGTTGTTTCGCGCTTGGTTTGGTCGTTGCGTCTGCTTGTTTTTATTTATTTATTTATATATTATATTCTCATATATCTGGTTGTTTCGCGCTTGGTTTGGTCGTTGCGTCTGCTTGTTCTTTTTTTTATTTGTATATTATATTCTCATACATCTGGTTGTTTCGCGCTTGGCTTGGTCGTTGCGCTTGGTCGTGCGCTTCATTACATGTATGCAAAAATTATGCTAGAAAGTCGTTACATTGGTGAGCCCAAAGCTGGATGGGCCAGACTTAGCGCGAAAGGTGTATGGGTCGGCCTACCCAGCTATAGTTGGCCCATTGCTCTATCGGCCGGCCCATTGCTGGGTCGGCCTCAAAGCTGTATGGGTCAGAACAATATCTGCCGGAATGTCGTTACAGCTCTCATGTCAAAAATTTTAGAAATTAAGGCTGCTAGATAAACATGAAAAAAATCTTAAATTCAAGAAAAGCTCTTCTCTGATTTTTATACATACCTAGGGGCGCCAAAATTTCTTTGCTGATGTAGACCTCTATCAATTAGATATAAACAAACAAAAAACAAACAAAAATACTTGTTTTGTTGTTTTCGTTACAGTCCTTAAAGTACCCTAGAAACTCTCGGACAAGACTGCAGTCTTATTTATAGGACGGCGGGTTTGGCAAAAGCTGTCTCAGCGTCTTATTCTCGGTTACTTTCTTAATCATAGGAACTTTCTTAATCATAGGTACTTTCTTAATCATAGTTACTTTCTTACTTTCTTAACATACAGTTTCAATGAAAACCCAGATTCTTGCTACTATTCCACCCCGTTCCCCGGGCAACAGCGCCAGCCGCCCTGTCAAATAATTTCTTCACCTAAGTGAATATGAGATGGGAGCCCTGCCCCATCAGGCTCACTTTCACTGGAGTCAGACTCGGAGCATTCAGATTCTTCTTCGAACTCAATTGCCCTAACACTATATCTATCCAGCCCATGAATATTAATGTTTTGATCCTCACTACTATCGAGTGCTACAGTATTACCACATATCTGGAAGAAGCGAATTATAAGTTCCTTATGATCCTTGCAGATACCCTCCCAATCTCCGCAAACCACTGTGGAAGCAGTATTCTGCGTTCAGAAGCAGTAATACGTCCTATGAAATTTGTTAGTAAGAACCTAATATAAGTAGAACTTGTGGTAGTGGTGGTGGTGATGATGTGGTGGTGATGATGGCGGTGGTGTTACGCTCTACTAGCGCTAGAACTTTCTGGCTCTACTACCCATAGCAACTCCTTTCTTATTCGCGATCCATACCCCAAGCAAATCAGGTTGGAGCATTTTGCCTGCCTTATTCGAGGTTACTTTCTTAAACATTATTACTTTCTTGTCCGGCGTTCATTGTGGCAGTACTGATGTGGCTTGTAGCAGGTGAGTAAGCGGGCTGGACACTACAGGAGGCACTAGTAGGAACCCCTATTTTTCTAATTCTTTGTTGAAACAAGGCCAGTTAATCTGTGAGGCCACCGACAACCAACGAGCCCACTTGGTCAATCTCAACAACTAGAGGGTTTCCGTCATCGGAGAAAACAGCGATTTACAGAGCGGAACGAGCAGAGAACGAATAGGTATCTATTTTCGGGCTTATTTGAAGTGAGCAACACAATCCTCCAGAGGGTCGAGTTTTGCTACAACATGGGGCTATTTTTCCAATGTTGCAACCGTGTTTGGTGGTGGATCCAACAGCAAATTGGAGGCTGAGATACAGCAAAAGCAGCGAGTTGCAACCCCAATTGCAGCGCAAGACCTGGGATTCCCTTCGGAGTAGGAAGTCGGATTCTTTTCAGGGAATTTAACGAGACTTTTCAGAGATGCCACGAAACCGTAAGAGTAAGGGTAAGGCTTCTCTGCCAGGCCACTGGCGGTCCCTTACCTAGACAACAGGACAAGGGATGAAACCCCGGATCCTGTGCAACTACCAACACTAGGCCCTACACCCAGTGCTATATTTCCAACGTTCTTTAAGAAGAGATTAGGGGGTATGCTCACTGAGAGCAAGGAGAAGAAGAAGAAGGAGGAGGAGACAAGTTCCAGCTCAAGGAGGAGTCATTTGGGCCTTAGGGTGGAGAAAAGAAATCCTACAGGTTTCTTGATACAGATGGTGAGGCGGAGGTAGATGGATGGCGTAGGGAGGAGAAGAAGGAAAGGTTCAATTTTATGAACCGTGAAGAATGGAAGACAGTGGCACTGTTTTTGCTTGGACATATGGTCAGCTTGGTGGGAGGGGAGGTGGTACCAGAAGGTCCTGACTTTAGGTTTGTTCAAGTGATTCTAGGAGAGGACGGGTCAGTGGGTTTGAGGGTAGGGATAACTTATCTAAGGGTGCAGAAGCAATCCTTCAGGAGAGAGACGGGTATCTTACCGAATTGGGTGATGCACAAGATAGGGAAACTGAGTTAGAGA
The DNA here is from genome assembly GCA_003788615.2 of Terfezia boudieri ATCC MYA-4762. Taxonomy (NCBI): domain Eukaryota; kingdom Fungi; phylum Ascomycota; class Pezizomycetes; order Pezizales; family Pezizaceae; genus Terfezia; species Terfezia boudieri. The sequence continues at coordinate 216,754 of ML121530.1, read as the reverse complement.
TTGAAATTCTTCTGGACCAAGTTAAGAACCTCTCGACAAGGAGAGATGCCGAGAAGGAATAGTGGAAACCAAGAAGACACAGGCATCAACGGTAGTGCTATTGAATGAAGCATGAAGGGAGTTGCAGCAACTGAGGGAGGAGTTGAAGCAAGAGAAAAAGAAGCGAGTTGAGCGAGAGGAGTTGGCAGGAAACCAACTACAGATATGTGAGAGAAACTGGAAGGAGTGGGCAGAGAAAGAGGCAGGAGAGAGGCTAAGGAAGATGTTAGTTTCCGAGCGGAAGAAATGGCAGGCAAAGGGTAAGGCACTACCAGTTGAGATGGTATCAGTCGCAACCAGTCAGACCATGTTGCGGAGGAGATAAAGAAGGCACAGGTAGAAGTGGCAGTACAGACAGAGGTGGAAGTGGCAGTATAGAAGGAGGTAGAAATTGAGAAGAAAGGGGCAGGAGACAGCGAGGATATTGTGATGGCAGACAGGTCAAGTATGTATGAAGACCTGCCTGGGTATGAAGATGAGGATGAGGCCCCAGCAGTGGTACCCCAACTGCAAAAAATCAGGCTGTACCATATCCGGCAGCAAAGGCTGGAAAGAGATCCCGGCCAGTCAAAACAACCCCGTGGAATATACCACCTAGCGACAATAGTTTAGCGAAGGCAATATTGATCCATGGGGTTCCCTGCCAGAGACCCATGGCAGATATTATACAGGATGTAGGAGTGAGAGGGATTATGGGGCACTTTGGCTCCTGAGGGGTAGCCGGAGATTGGATAACGCCACCAGCTCCGTTTTTTTTCTTTATTGACAGGAAGTTAGGTAGCTGTTGGGAGTTACCTAAAGATGAGGGGACGCTGGCTCCCAATTGAGGCTTATGACTTTCAACAGAGGAACGTAGAGGGTGGATTTGTGAATTTCACACCCCCATACAGATTATACAGGCGGCGGGTCTTTTACAGTTCGATTTAGTTGAGTGAGTTGATAGTTGGCCCGCTGTTCCGCTGGCGTACCGAGACTTTTACGATAAGGGAATGAGGCCGCCTCATAGCCTTAGGCTCCATAGGCGTATAAATTCCCCCCCAAAAAAAAATAATCTGCGAGGTCCGGCGCAGCAAAACAAAAGGTGAAACAAGATCCAAGAAACCAAATACACGATTCCTTCCAAAGACGAAGTGTAGAGCACGGAATACACGCTCAAGATGTCAAACCCAGAAAGAAACAGTCCTGGAAATTGCCCTTGCAGTTCATTTATTCCAGTCTACAGGAAGCAGGTATTTCCGAGCGGGAAAGCTATCTCTTATTTAGGATGGCCTCGCGGCACAGGACGAGCACACCATTGGCGACTTGGATTGCCTCGGCTGGAACGTGGAGGGATCAACCGGTTATCAATGAATTATGTTTTCAATTAAAAAAAAGCACAACCCACATGGGAATGTGAGTGGGGCGTTTTTTTTTTTGTTTTTTTTGAAGTCTGTACGTCTATGGAGACTTAGGCTATGAGACGGCCCCGTTTACCGCATCTTTAGATGACTTGGTATGCCTCCACACTTGCCCACGGAACAACAGGCCACCCTAACCCCCAATCCACCACTACCAAGGCCCATTTGGGAATGTCTCAGTATGAACTTCACTGACTAAGTACGGGAAACCTCCGTGAGGACAAACCCGTGCTCCTTGGCTGTTAGAAAATCTTTGAGGGAGGCAGGATTCGAACCTACGAACGCAATTGCATTCACCAGGATGGTTCCCAACTACACCATCCACTCCCCCGTGAGTGGGGCGTAACGTACTGGAAGTATACAAGAAATGAGGAATACCTTCTGGGCCGCGCATACCTACTATGCCCCTCGCGGGCAATTAATTTAAGGACTAAATTCTGATGTGAGATAATAATAGGCCCGACATAAAATATTGATCTGGGGTGGGCAGTTTGTCGATGCTGAGCACGGTATTCATGGTTTAAAAGCTAAGCTAAGATCCCGTGTTGTGAGATTTATTCATTCCTCAATATAAATACATTAAAACACCTGCCCTTGGTTTTTCTACAGGTTTATTTGCCTTTCTAACTTACTACTCTACTATTCGTTTTCGTTATGTATGTCCGCAACTCAGGCATCAGGCAATGCGCTAGGCTCAACTGTAGCTGCTCCCGAGCGCCAGCTAGAGTTCTAGACCTCCGGCCTATGGAACCTTTTACCAGTGGAACACAAGAAGCCTTTCATCAGTACCTACGTGAAACTCCACATTGCTTGCGGATTGATGAAACACGAAGGGGGATGCTTCGCATTCTCTACTTCTGCCGCCTTCCTTTCCTTTTTCCCATGATCAATAGCTCAAAATTCAAGCAATGGTCCAAAACTGAGCAGAAAGCTCGCTTTAGAGTTTTGCAGAAGTTTTATTTGGATGAAGATGAAATACTTTGTTATAGTTTTTTGTTAAAAAAAAAAAAAAAAAAAAAAAAAGGTTATAGAGGTGATACTAGCAGATCATGACTGTGGCAACCTCTTAGTCTGGCTTGCAACCTCTCAGCTCTAGCTGAACGAACACAAATTGGACTATTAGATAATAACCAAATTTACCTGGAGGGATGACCCAATCGACCCAGAGCCTGATGCAGGTGTTATACGTCGCACAGCTCTCTGGCCAGCTTCTGGCCAACGCTGCCTGCCCCGGCATCAATGATAGCCTAGTTAGGTATATTGTTATTAATTCAAGTGCGTTATGTACCAACTCCAATAACTAAATACATCGCCCGCCTAGCTGACCAACTTCATCGTTTTACACAAAATCTACCTTGAAACAATCGACTAGCCCATGTCTCTTAGAGACTACGTGATTCCAACGGTTAGTTGTCGGGTATTTATTTGGGAGCACTAGCTGAAAGCCCAGTCTAGTTTGTAGTAATTATTTAGGATTTCTATATAGACAACATCACTATTTGGGGCACACAGCCGCTACCCCGGTAGTCTTTACATATACCCAGACTACAACGGTCCTAAACGCTTCCAGTTATCCCGCTGTTGCTTCCGGTATTCCTTCTCTTTTGCCAATACATCCGCAGCAAGTTTACAATGTATACCGCTATGGTCTCTTTCTTCGCAAATTGAGCAAATGTTGTACCGAGGGCAGCGATTCTTCATCTGAAGGGCACTGCCATGTGCCGAACAATAGTAGTCATTGCATGCAGTCCAGTGGAGTCCTCGATGTTGTTGATACTTCTCCCATGCTTGTTCGACGGCTTTTTGTTTTATTGCTGTGGCCGACAATTCCTCCTCAGTAGGGAGTGGTTCGTAGCTATATCATCAATGAGTATTATCGATCTTGTGAAGGTAGTTTGGGAGCTCATACCGTTGGACAACATCTCCCAGCCTATCTGTATATTCCCTATCAGCGGATTTTTCTTCTTCCGCTTGAGTTCCTTCCTCTTCCTTTTCCTTAAGTGAGCAAGCCGAGTGGTGTTCTAGGGTGATCGCTCGACCTCGACACTTGTTGCACTCATTATCAACATGACGACAATTGATGTGTTTAAGGGAAGGCATTTGAATAGATTTCGTAGAGGCCATTCAGACTGTGAAATGGTTGACTGTGGTAGGGTAAAAAAAAAAGAAGAAGAAGATTGACTGTGGTAGAAGACTTTCTGTGGTTTGGAGTTACTGTTTGGAGTTACTGTTTGGAGTTACTGTTTGGAGTTACTGTTTGGAGTGACTGTTTGGTCGCTGCTTTGAGGGATGTACTCTTCTTTCTGTGCTGGGGTTGGGAAGGTTTATATGGGCTGTTCTTCCCTTCGGTCTGTTTGTGTACCCAACAAAATTCATTGAAGTGTTCTTGCTAGTCTGATTATTCTCTTACTATTGTTCTGGATTCTAATTTTATTGAGGATGCTTGCAAGTTACTACCGGTAATGGCTTGTCATTGGGCAGGATGGTCAATTGTACTTCAAAATGTTTAAGATCGCGAAGAATTTCTGTTACATGGTTAGACAATAGAGTTGCATGGGTTTGAATTAACAGCAAGGGGTTGTGCATACATTGGTCAAGCTGAGTTTTGTATGTTTTAAAAGCTGGTTGGGTAGTAACAATGCGTTATTCAATGGTTCTCGACACTTAAGTTTGAGAACAGGGGTTGCATTCAGTCTACCGCTAAGGGTTACGTTGGTTTGCTTGGTGTATGAGCACCATACTTCTGGTTTAATATTTGTTGTGTTTAAGTTCCGTAGCACGTTTGGGTTTGCCTAAGCCAAGATGTGGTATCTAGCCTATACATAGTTACATTTGTTGGTAGCAAACGTGGTGCGTATCGAGGCTACCTATCCTCGAATTTCTTTTTTTGTTAATACTCATTATTTATATTCGGTCCCATAGGCAATCAATTTAATCACTGAATTCGGTAAATAAATCTGATGTGAGATAATAGGCCCGTCATACGATATTGATCTGGGGTGGGCAGTTTGTCGATGCCGAGCACCGTATTCATAGTTTAAAAGCCTAGCTGAGATCCCGTGTTGTAAGATTCATTCATTCCTCAATATCAATACATTATAACACCTGCCCTTGATTTTCTACCGGTTTATTTACCTTTCTACATTACTACTCTACCTTTCTACTCTACCTTACTACTCTACCTGGGTGCAGCTGGAAGAACCTAGACAAGCCGGAGTGGAGGAAGAAGGGAGATGAATCCTTTGAGGCCACGGAGGCCTTCTTGAACTACATCTTTCACGAGCTTACCTAATGTATTCTTAATAGTTTCTTTTACCAGTCCTTCGGGAGTCTGTAACAGGTTTCTTTCCGGGGTCGGAGCTCAGTCAGGTCCCTTCTCGGGGTCATCGGAAATTAATCCGTTAATGATAGCATGGGGCCTCATCTTCCCTTTCAGTTAGTATCTTCACGAGTTTCTTTATCACGAGTACTGTTATTCAGCTTTTCACTAGTTCAGTACCAGGGGTTTTCTTTTTCTGTTTCACGAGTAAAAGTTTCAATCCCGCAATGGACTGGACTGTTGTGGACCAGATCATATCCATAGATCGAAACGAGCAGTATATAGGGCACATACAGTATAGCTAGGAAATATAGGAAACCTCCAGAACTCATTCATCAGTCCAATTCGCATGAGCCGCCGCTGAGCCAAATAGTCTCGTAAATCTTACAGTAAGTGAATGTGAATACTCTAGAAGATGTAAGTGGTCTCTTTTGACTCCTAAACTGATGCTTTAAATATAATAATATTTGGGCAGCTTGACTATACGGCACTGTACAATTTGTTTAAAGAACAAAGCCAATAGGTACACTGTTCCTGCTCCTTGAAGCCTATTAGGGGCGGATGTTCTGAATGATAACTTTAAGGAAAGCGCAAAAGGTGAGTATAGTACGGTTCATGCGCCCAAACGGCAGATAGTTAATGCTACGAATATAAGTTCTACCACGATGTTGAAGTATTCGTGGCGTAACTTGTGCCAACCGGACTATATAAAGGGACTGTTCACAAACTCTCATAAAGGCTATTCGGGTTGCATAGGAGCCCGAAAAACGGTAACGCGCTTGACCGGGTTTTGCGGGGAGAAGATATTGAATTTTTAAAGAAGCTTCGAAGTCTATAACTACGAGAACGTGCTACATTAGGTTGTAATATGTACATTTGCAGGTGCTATTCTGAGCCTGACTTCGGATTCTTCAATAGAAACTGCAGTACAATGTAGCCTCGTAACCAGTCATTGGTCTCCTGGGGAAGCTACAGTACTTGGGGTTGTCACGTGCACAGGATCTCACGAATGCTACAAAAATATGAATCAGAAACAGCAGTACTTGAGTGCAAAAGTCTGTGCCGGGTAATGAGTGTCTTAACTTTGTGATGGTGTTCATGAAGTAGGAGGGCCTACTCGAGCGCAGGATGAGGATGACGATAATTTAGGCTGGTAGAGTTTTTATTTGGGCCGGGGGTTTTGTTTCCACCTGCGGGTCTGCTTTTTCTTTTGGGTTGAGGTTTCAGTCGGGAATCCTTGGGTCATCCGGTTCGACCCCGTTAATGACAGTATAGGACCTCGATTCACTTAAGTTCTTTGTATCTAGCATCGGACCTGGCAGATTAACTTGCCTTGTCACTCCATCCATCCGGGTTTTTTCTTTAAGAAAAAAAGGCACAAGCCGAGTCTGTTTCAAGAGTTCTTTTGTTTGAATTCAAACAGACAGAGACATGTAAATACGCAAACGAACTAAAAGACACAATGAGCATCAAAATAAAATATACGATTCCGGTGCTGCCATTCTCTACCAAGTAAACAACCCATTTTTTGTTTTTTTTAATTGTCTATACCCGCAATCGAATGACGGGGTTCCGAAGCCTCCCCCTTTGAAGATTCGACCAATGCTTGGTACCAGGAGCGGATCCAGCCTCCCGAGCCTAATTCCGAAAAACAAAGGAAACCTGCCTTAAGGATACCTAGAACCTAACAATTGAACCAAAAGCCATTCAAACGAGCAACCGAGGGGCTTGCGCTAACCAGGCTAGGAATGATTTGTAAATACCCCAAATACCAAAGTTCTGACTGAATGCAAACCATATTGTCAAACTTAAGTCATTAACTGCGGGACCAAATGACCACCATAGCAAGCCATTAATAGCATATATCTAACGTCCTCAATAAGACCAGAAGCTCAGACAATATTAAGAATAAAATTAGACTAGCAATAAAGTCAAGGCCATACTCTGTCCACAGCCCATATAAACCCCCCAACCCCAGCACAGAAAGAAGAGTACATCCCTCGAAGCAGCGACCAAATAGTAACTCCAATCCACAGAAAATCTTCTACCACAGTCAACCACTTCAGTCTCAATGGCCTCTACCAACCTTATGCAAATGCCTTCCCTTGAACACATCAACTGTCGTCATGTTGAACATGAGTGCAACAAATGTCAAGGTCGAGCGATCACCCTAGAACACCACTCGGCTTGCTCACTTAAGGAAAAGGAAGAGGAAGGAACTCAAGCGGAAGAAGAAAAATCCGCTGATAGGGAATATACAGATAGGCTGGGAGATGTTGTCCAACGGTATGAGCTCCCAAACTACCTTCACAAGATCGATAATACTCATCGATGATATAGCTACGAACCACTCCCTACTGAGGAGGAATTGTCGGCCACAGCAATAAAACAAAAAGCCGTCGAACAAGCATGGGAGAAGTATCAACAACATCGAGGACTCCACTGGACTGCATGCAATGACTACTATTGTTCGGCACATGGCAGTGCCCTTCAGATGAAGAATCGCTACCCTCGGTACAACATTTGCTCAATTTGCGAAGAAAGAGACCATAGCGGTATACATTGTAAACTTGCTGCGGATGTATTGGCAAAAGAGAAGGAATACCGGAAGCAACAGCGGGATAACTGGAAGCGTTTAGGACCGTTGTAGTCTGGGTATTATGTAAAGACTACCGGGGTACCAGTTATGTACATAGCCCCAAATAGTGGATTTAATATTATGTTGTCATGTATATAGAAAACCCTAAATGATTACTGCAAACTAGCCTGGGTTTTCAGGAAATAAATACCCGACAACTAACCGTTGGAATCACGTAGTCTCTAAGAGACATGCGCTGGTCGGCTGTTTCAACGTAGATCCTTTGTGTAAAACGATGAAGATGGTCAGCTAGGAATATTGTGGGATAGATAGGACATACAGATATAGACATGTATTCTACTGGTATGCTTGTGCTGTGTCACGAGGGCATCCTTAACTAATAAGGAATAGTCTTCCGCTGGAAATACCTGCTTAAATGAACTGCATGGGCAATTGCCAAGACTGTTTTTTTCGGGTTTGACATCTTGAGCATGTATTTCGTGCGCTACACTTCGTTTTTGGAAGGAATCGTGTATTTATTTTCTTGGATCTTGTTTCACCTTTTGTTGAGCTGCGCTGGAGCTCCCAGATTAACTGGCTGTGGTGTGATGATGTTCTCATTATCAGTACTTACCTATCAAGAGGCTTAAAGCGCCAAGGTTCAGACTACACAGACTAAGCTATCATATAAAAGAATGGGGCTAATGTGCAGACCCCTCTCCTAAAATCGACGTAGTCGAGAAAGAGACGAAAACTCCCACTATGGTATACGGGTATATTCAGTCTCTTAAAGGCATTACGAATTTGGGTATCAAATAAAGACAGATTCGCAGGGGACCAATCGAAGCCACTGGCCTCTGTGGTGCTCAGCCCGTTTACTCACTTGCTACAAGCCACATCGACAATCGAAGGCATCCTCACACAGAACAACAAAACAAGACCATCCTCTTGACACCGACAACCAGGATGTCCATCGATAATCTCGAACCATAATTTCGAACCACCCCAGCGCCAGACTTGCTGTTAGGGGTCCGGACTATTGGGACTGAATAGGAGTAATGAGTATTATAAAAAAAAAAAATAATAAGGGTCTGGACAGAACCCGACCCTAAGTTGTGGCCTGCTACCATCACTCGTCTGTCCAAGTGGAACTTCATAAAGCATGACAACAACGACAACCCATCCGGGCCATCCCGGATACCTGCAGGATATTTTTGGGTTATTTTGCGACTGAGGCAAGTCCAAACAGCAAGTTCCTGAGTGTATTATTACTGAGGTATACCGCGTGGCGTGTTTGGCGTACATACACTTCCTGCAGGTGTGGAGCCGGTAGATGAAAACACGTACAAATTCTGGGTCAAGTACGCTGTCGGTATCCAGGTCCTCAGATATTAATAGATGAAGTCAAGGATGCCAGGCTCCTGGACCCCACGAAAGTGCGACTCAAGAGGGATAGACAGGCCTGGAGCGCCTGGCCTGCCTTGGCCATTCAGGAGTTTCACACGCAGCTAGAGAGTGGTATCAAGGGAGTTTACACCATTGCAGTGCCCAGCAGACAAATTGGCCTTGGGGATGATGCAGAAGAGACTACATATAACATCCTACAGAAACATCTGTTATTATCGAAAGAAGGTATCACTGTAGCCCTTCACCCGCGACTTGTGGCTTAGGTGGTTTATCGATTGGTTAAGAGAACTTGCGCTGGGAAATCTTCTTTTTTTATTTTTTTATATACTCGTTAGGTACTCCTATGCGGTCCCAACGAGGGACCATGAGGAGGGCTGGGAAATCAAAAAAACCTACTCCGGTGCAGAATGAATATTTTTTTTAAATACTCATTCCTCCTATTCGGTCCAAGTAAGGAGACCATGAGGGGCCATTCGGAAACCTGGATGGATTCGGGACAAGGCAAGTTAATCTGCCAGGTCCGGTGCGCAGAAAGCAAAAGAACAAACTCAAGTGAGTCAAGGCCCCCATGCTGTTATTAATGGGCTTGCGCCCAATGACCCAAAGAGGGCTGACTGAACCTCGACCCAAAGCTGACATGTAGTAACCTCTCGTGAGTAGAAAAACACCAAAAAAACACCCCAAACATCTCGCAGGTAAAAATTCAAACTCTTATTTATGGAAGCGCTGGTAGGAAAATTAGAAGCTCAAGTGGAAAACCGCCGGACAGGAACACAAGTGGATCGAGGTCCCATCCTGTCATTAACAGGCTTGCCCCAATGACCCCAAGAGACCTGATTCAAAAGAAAACAAAGATATATTGCAGGTGGAAACAAAACCCTCCAAAACCTCACCTAAAAAAATACCCGTAGGTGGAAAAGTCAAGTGCTAGTAAGATTATGGCATCGATAGAACAGAGGCTTGATGGAAAACTGAATGATATCAGAGCTGACATCAGAGCAATGTTGGATTACAAAACCCTCGTCCGAGGACATTCTTCAGTAGAAAAATCTTCCCTCATCACTTGCAGTCATGTGCTGTAGTGCGGAATAGTCTTTAACTCATGCGGAGCCCTCGTGTGGGATAGGAAATATAGATAACGAGTGACGATGCAAACTTTCTGATCCTTCTGTCTACCTGCAGCAGGTTGCGAATACCGAGAATTCGAGTCTCTTTGTTGTCTTCCTCGATCCATCGGCGCTTCAAGCCGTGTTTGTACGGCTGTGTGAAATACCACGGCTCGTGCTCCTATTGTTGGTGGTGAATTTTTTGGTGGAGGTTTTGGGAGTGGCGTCAGCTATGCCGGCCCTTTGCCCTTACCCATTCCAGGTTCTGAACTTGTTCGGTGAAGGGGATGGTTCGAGGGTGAGGTTTGTGCTCCCGCCAACGCTTTGCCTTTGTGGTGGATCTAGGTAGCTGGTTGAGGTCGCTGCAGTGCCTCAGCATACGTGCATCCTGGGGGAGTGTCTAGGCCTGGGCACTAGCCGGCTCGAGCTAGTCTGGTTGGCACGGCTCATCATTTCCAAGGAGGCTCGAGAAAAAAATACTACCATAGTCAACCACTTCACAGTCTCAATGGCCTCTACGAAACCTATTCAAATGCCTTCCTTTGGGCCTTGAACACATCAATTGTCATCATGTTGATCATGACTGCGACAAATGTCGAGGTCGAGCAAGTTCCCTAGAACACCACTCGGCTTGCTCACTTGGGGAAAAGGAAGAGGAAGGAGGAAGGAACTCAAGCGGAAGAAGAAAAATCCGCTGATAGGGAATATACAGATAGGCTGGGAGATGTTGTCCAAAGCTCCCAAACTACCTTCACAAGATCGATGATATAGCTACGAACCACTCCCTACTGAGGAGGAATTGTCGGCCACAGCAATAAAACAAAAAGCCGTCGAACAAGCATGGGAGAAGTATCGACAACATCGAGTACTCCACTGGACTGCATGCAATGACTACTACTGTTCGGCGCATGGCAGTGCCCTTCAGATGAAGAATCGCTACTCCTGGTACAACATTTGCTGAGTTTGCGGAGAAAGAGACCATAGCAGTATACATTGTAAAGTTGCTGCAGATGTATTGGCAAAAGAGAAGGAATACCGGAAGCAACAGCGGGATAACTGGAAGCGCAATACAGAAACCAAACATTTACCGTTTAGGACCGTTGGAAATCTGGGAATTATGTAAAGACTACCGGAGAAGCAGCTATGTGCCCCAAATACTGGAATCAGCTATTTCAAGGTAGATCTTTTGTGTAAAACGATGAAGTTGGTCAGCTAGGAATGTTGTCGTCATGAGCCGGGATGGATAGGACATACAAAGATATATGTTCTGGACTGCTCGCAGGTAATATATTTAATTATTGGATTTGGTACATAACGCACTTGAATTAATAACAATATACCTAACCAGACCTATATCAAATATATGCAACCAGGCTATCATTAAAATTTTTTTTTTAGTCTATACGTCGGTGGAGGCTCAGGGCAGGCAGAAGCTGGCCTGGGAGCGGTAATTTTAGTCTTTCTTGGCAGGTATCATTTATTGGCCCACACATACCAAATAGTCTTTTCTTTTTACCTATCTACTCACTCAGTATTTTTTTATTTATTTTTTTTACAACGTAATTATTGTTCTCTATAGCTAATACTATCAATTTTACGTTAAAAATATTCGAGGTCTCTTATGGTGGTGTTGTTGATACGTTAGTGGCACACCCCCTTAAAATGGTACCCTCTAGACTGCCGGCACCATAGTATTTCATCTTTATCCAAAGAACTTCTGCAAAAACACGAAAGCGAGCTTCTGCTCAGTTTATTGCCTGAATCTTAAGCATATAAAAGCCATCCCTTATATTGATCATGGCGAGTTTAATCAAATCGCAAGTGATGTTTCCGAATTCAGTAATCAAATTAATTGTCCTTAGGAATATACGTAAGTAATAAGTATTAATAAAAAAAAAAAAAAAAAAGGATAGGTAGCCTCGATCCTACGTTAGCTACCCAAGTATGCTATTTTCAAAAAAAAAAAAAAATACCCAAGTGTGCCAACCAATGTACCTAACTATGCAATAGGCCTACCATATCTCAAACACAAACATTTATGTACGTAACACAACAAACAAGCTTGATAGTGCTCATACAGTATACCAAGCAAACCGATCATTTGCGCACTGCACAATTCAAACGACCTCCCCCTGATTAGGTTATCTAGGGATAACTCGTAAATAGCTGATTGCAAACCATGTTCTCAAACTTAAGCTTCACCATTGAATAACGCACCCATCAGGGGTATTCAAAACTAAAGTAATCGATCGATTATGTGTGAGCATGGTTTTGACACCAAATCCATTTGCTCCACTCAATAATAAGGGTATTCAAACATGATTTTTTAATTCAAAAAAATTGGTCAGAATGTCATTTTTTTTAAACTCAGATCGGTTTGAATGGTTTGGGCGCCTTAAAAAGTTAACGAGAATTCCTCGTTAAAGTCATTAGGGGTATTCAAACCTGATTTTGAACGATTTTTTTTTGAACGGTAAGTTGGGCGAATTTAACCGTTCTAGGTGTGAATACCCTGTTTTGCGACCGCGCAAAACAGCCGATTAAATGACTGTGGTGTGATCATGTTTATTCTCTCTCAAACACAAGGCATAAGGCCTTCACGAGCGCCAAGGCTCGGATCACTCTGACTAATCTAAGCTAACTAATGATGGGGCTTATCCGCCCCACAGATCCCCCTCCTAAAATCGACGCAGTCGAAAGGAAGAGAGGGGAAGAGAAAAAAAAATGTAAGAACATGCACGAAGAATATGGAAAAAGACCTCGTAGACCAAGGAAAGAAACAACACATATAGAAACCACCCGAAGAAAAAAGAATTAGAACTAGAAACAACCTATTGATCATACACATGAAATAACACAGGAAATAACACAGAAACCTTAGAATATCCTAGTGAATGTAGTAACAAAGGAAACTGGAGTTTCGATAACCTCCGTGCCCTTGGCTAGCCCTGCCTTCTCTACCACCGACTTGAACTCCTGCTCACTCACCCTCTTCAACCGCATGCCATTGATAGGGTATTGCAACGTGGTTGTACGCTTTCCAGACACAACCGGGTCTGTTCGAATCCGGTATACATTCTTATCCAACCTTTCCTTTATAATGTATGGCCCCTTCCACCTAGGGGCAAAAACCGGGGGAAACCCAATATCGTATTTCGAGTCACGAATCCAGACTCTGTCGTTAGGTTGGTAAGTCTCCTTAGGTTCGACTGTATCTTTAGGGGGCGGGCGATTGCGCAAGGTAGGGATCACATTCGTAAGGTACTTCAACCGATTGAGAACTGCTTTCTTGTGGTCAAGGGACAATAAGTCTGCTGGCAAAGGGATTGTTCTATCCCCCGGAAGCTTGAGATCCCGTCCCAATAGCAACATGGCGGGAGACAACCCCGTAGCCGAATGGGGTGTACAGCGATATGCATAGAGGACCGAGTCAACCAGATAAGCCCAATTTGGAGCTGGTTCATCGTCCAGGCCTTCCGTCCCATGTATTTGATCCATGATAGTTCGTTTGAGTGAGTTTTTGAAGGTCTGAACTAATCGCTCCACCAGGCCATTGGATTGGGGGTAATATGGGGTTGACCGGTGGTGGTTAATGCGCAAGATCTCCACCAAATTCTCCATGATCTCATTATCGAAGCCAGAACCATGATCTGTACGCAGCGACTCTGGGATCCCATATCTGCAGCAGATATTATGATAAACAAAGTCTGCAATAGCCGGCGCATCGATCTTTTTAGAAGCTCTAGCTTCTGGCCACCTAGAAAGCCACTCCACAGCCAAAATAACATAGATATCTCCAGTAACCGGGTCCGGGGGAAACGGCCCTGCACAATCAATAGACCAATGGCTCAACACATCTGAAGGATTAACCTGATATCCAGGTACTTCAAACCGATTTGGGGCTGAAAGCCGCTGACAGCTAGCACAACCCTCAATGTATTGCTTGATTACCTTCGAAGCGCAAGGGGCCCAGTATCTAAGCTTGAAGTGGTTGTATACGGATGCCAGCCCACGATGGCCGAATCCGTCATGTAGTTCCTTCAGAACAGGGTAGACCTCCGTAGGGGATTCCAGAACCTGCAGCTTCAATGTTTTCTCCAACTTCCACACCATACCGTCCTCCAACTTCAACTTCTTTCCTAACCACCTAACCCACCTAGCGATCGTCTCATCGGGAGGCACAAATCCAGTCTCCAAGAACTTCCGCACATGGGGCAAAGTACTAAGCTTAGCTTTATCCTTAGCCGAGTATGCTAGATCGTGCAAGGTATGAATATTCCCCATTTCTATAGGGTTGCTGGTATTCGTGGGACTGTCAGTATTCGGGAGATTGTCAGTATTCGGCAGATTGTTAGTATTCGTGGGATTGTTAGTATTCGGTAGTGCAGTTAGAGGCATGTCAGGCTGATTGACCAATAACTCCACCTCGCACTTCGGCAAGCAAGATACTACCTTCGTCAAACACCTTGAAGACTCGCTGATCTCCGCTGGGAATGCCGACATACACCAGGTAAACAAGACTAATCTAGGCTCGAAGCCAGGATTACCGAAGCCAGGCTTACCGAAGCCTCCAAATACCAACTGGCTGATTGTCGCCTTAGTATCCAAAGCCACCCCTCCGTCTTCAACTACAACCATGCGAGAAAATGTATCAGCAATCATCTTTAGCCCTGGAATCCACTCAACCTCAAATCGGAAGGCTTGCAACCCTATAAAGTAATGGTTGAGCACTGGGTTAGAAGAGTGCCGATTATCCATGATATACTTGTGTGCTTTGGCGTCTGTACGCCAAATAAAGTCCATTCCTTCCAGCCAATCATAGAACTTAGACAGGACAAAGATGAATGCTAATGCTTCTAGGCGTACTGTAGGGTAGTTACGCATAGCTGGAGTCAACCCAGCAGAAGCAAATGCACAGACATACTCCTTACTGTCGTCCGGATTGACTTGAGTGATTACTCCACCAAGGCCACCAGGCAATGTTGCAGATCCAAGGCTAGCATCGCTATAGACATAGGTTTTTCGGCGTTGCTGGAAAACCACGAGAACAGCTGGAGATATCAAGAACCGCTTGATCTCTGCAAGCTCTTCTGCCGCCTCCATTGTCAGGGTTATATTGCCAGTTCGCTGTCTTGTCAGGTAGGTAAGGGCCTGAACTCGAAGTGCATACCCAGGTATCCGATCATGGAATTGGTTGAAGAGGCCCAGGATAGATCGAACTTCGGTTACTGTACGGGGTGGACGGATGTTGCTCACAGCTTCTATGGACTTCGATGTCATGCTAATGGTGCCGTTCTTATATATAGCCCCCACGGCCTCAATGTCCTCCCAACCAAAGTATGTCTTCCCCGGCTTAAACTTCCAACCATGCTTTTTTGCCTGACCCAACAACTTAGCAAATGATCCCAACAACTCATTCCACCCTAAGCTACCCCCAATGATATCATCAAAGAAGTTCTTAACGGATTTCTCTATAAACTTCAGCTCATACGCCATGACATTCAGATTCAGCTCGAAAAACGCCGGCCCATTAATCTGGCCGAACAACATCCTCTCAGAGACCCATAACTGGCCGAACATCTCGAATCCTGTGTGGCGAACTGCGTCTGGGGCTTGCACTAACTGTAGGAATCCCCTGTCCGCATCGGTCTTCCAGAAGACCTTGAACCGGGGTAAAAAGCCGTACATTTCTTCTCTAGTAGCCATTGGAACCGGTAGCAACACAGCCTTCTTATTCTTGCAGCGGAAATCGTGGGCTATGCGAGCATATTTGGGGTTATCCGGCTCGTCAGGCTTGCTTCGAACCACAACCAGCTGAGCCCGGTCAACCACACTGGGATCCGCCAGTTTATATACCCCCATATCGATTAGGGGCCGGGACTTTGCTTCGATAAGGTCTGCATTTCTAGGCAAATAATTATGCCTTCGAGACTTGCAAGTGCATGGGGACTCGTCTGTATATACTGTATCATAAGGTATGTCTTGAATGTACCCCAAATCCATTTCATGCCAGGAAAACTCAGTCCAATGGGAAAGCACCAGGTCAACTACCTGCTCGACAATTGCCTCTGGGCAATTCGGGCCAAAGTGAATTGTTGACTTGACGAATTCCCTAGTTACTTTAGCTTCTGCCTGGAAGTTGGTTGGTTTTGGCTGATCCAGCTCGCTGACTAGATCCCTTCGCCCAACCTCCATAGGACCTATAGGAATCGTGAAGAGCAAGTCAGTTATAGGCTGGGTCGGATCATCGTCTTCGCCATATCCACCTATTTGCCTCCCAATACCATCCAACTCGTCCGTCACCTCCGTATTCAACCTATTCCAGCCTTGGGGCCTGTTAACAGAGCAGCTTATCTCCACCCTCTTTGGCTTACACAGCACAACCTTCGCCCATGGTACAAAAATTCCTGCCCAATGATGGTGTAGAAACTTAATACCCAACAACAACTGAAAGGGAGTAGACTCCACAACATACACCTTTTCCATAAACTTATAAGTATCATCTTCAGGAACAGAAAAACGCATGTCTAAGCAATAACCAAGAGGCTGCATCTTAGAGCCATTTGCCACAACGAAGGCTACATCAGAACCACTAACAAACGTCAAATTCAAAGCTTTAACTGTGCTTATAGGTACCAAACTCAACAAAGCGCAAGTATCCCAAACAGTAAGTAAGTTTTGCCCACCGGGGGACTTGGTAAGGGAATGCAGGATGCCCACCGGCTCTGCAAGCATAGAATCAGATGGAGAAGGGAGAGAAAACACTTCGCGCTTCTCGCGATTTTGAGTAAGAACATGATATAAGGGTAACTCGATCTTTTGATCACCTTCCGCTACAACCGTGGATTGCTCATCCACTTCTTCTTCAAAAACAACTGCAGAAACAATAGGGGCGGAAGGGCTAATAGGATTGGCAAATGAAGGAGGAGCAGGCAAATTAACAAAAAGAGGGTATGTATCTGTGTAGTTCGCCGGGGTAGTGTTGTTGTTGTTCCGGCGGTTTGGGTTATTCTGGTACCCGGCATTCACCCCAGCCTGCTGCTGTTGAGGCTGTTGTTGTGGTTGTTGTTGTTGCCGCCTGGGCTCTGTGCAGTTGGTGGATATGTGCCCTGGCTTTAGGCAGTTGTAGCAGGTAGGTATCTGGGGGCGAACTTGACTCCACTGTTGGAATGCCGGATTGGCTTGCTGATTGGCTTGTCGGAAGCCCTGTGGATTAGCTTGCTGGAAGCCTTGTTGGTTGGCTTGCTGGAAGCCTGCTGGTAAGAGTCGGCCATTGTACTGATTTTGCTGTTGTTGTTGTTGTTGGCCTGATTGGCCTTGGAATGGCTGCCGTAGCTGCTGTTGTGCAGCCTTCATCTTCCGACACTCAGCAATCTCGTGCCCTTCAAAGCCACAAAACTGACATTGCTTCTTCTTTCTATCTTTACTACCGTCCTTATCCTTCGAAGCTTCCTTTGACCCGTCCTTCTTTCTGCACTCATCTGCTGTATGCCCTGGCTTTAGGCATATAGAGCAAGATCTGTCCAGTCGATCCACCAGTTCAGTATTAACACTCGCCGTTACATCCCTCCAGAACTCCTCTTCCGTGGCTGTCATCCTTATTTGCTTTTTGAGCCAGTCAGGAAAGGTGCTCCTGACTGCCTTGCATTTAGAGCCCCACGCAGACTTGCCGGCCCTTGTACAAAGCCTGGTCACATGGCCGTGGAAGGGGACCACTCCCAAAGCCTTTTTATCGAGTGGATTCCAGCGGTAGGAATCCAACTCTAGCTCAGCCTGCTGAGCATCAACCGTGGGGTCGAATTGTTGTGTCAGGAGATCGAATAGGGATACTTCTACAAGCTCGTTCGGGACATGAAGGGCATTTGAAGCCTTCTTCCAGCAGTTAGGTGCTGGTTTACCTGCTGAATCATAGTCGTCCCACCACTGTGCAGCTGCTCCAGTGAACTTATTGGAGATACCGGAACAGAGGTTCTCACCCAACTTGTAGTTGGGCTTAGCCTCTACAGTGGCAGCAGGTACGTACTGGTATCCTTCGTCTTCGTTGCCCACTACTGACCCGCCAAGGTATACAGGAATATCTAGCCTTTTGAGAGCATTACGGATTTGGGTATCAAACAGAGATAACCCAGAAGGAGATCCGTCGAAGTCCTTCACTTCCTTAAGGACAATATCTTTTGGTTTAGGCAGTCTAGTAGGCATTGGGGTTGGTGGGCGTAGGGGAGGTATAGGGGCTTGAGGTATAGGGGCTTGAGGTATAGGGCTTTGAGGTATAGGGGCTTGAGGTATAGGGCTTTGAGGTATAGGGGCTTGAGGCTTAGGGGTGTGAGAACGTAGGATTGTAGTCGTTGGAGGAAGAGGAGGGGCTCTGACGAACTGGCCGTCCTCAAATATAAGGTCGAAGTCGAGAGGGCGAGCTTCCTCGACGTCCTCGTAGTGTTCAGGGAAGGCTTCCCGCAGATCCTTTAGGACTTTGCGGAAAGAACGAGGCTCAATTACCCACTCTGAAGGAAAGCCTAAGCCAGGGACTGGGGAAGGAAGAGTGCAGGGGCTCGTCAAGAGCTCCCTGCAAGCGTAAAAGTCCTGTACGGTAAATCGCTGTCGAAATTCACGATTCCCAGTCTGGCCAAACGACAGTAATGCCAATGCCAAGACGTTGAAGGTATCCAGTTTGGCTGAACGAGCGGGGTAGATATGAGAAGAGACCGAGAGAAACTGAGAGAACTGAGAGAAGTGAGAGAAGACTGAGAGAAAGAGAGTTCGGAGAGCTGGTCGAGAGTCGAGACAGACAGAAAGGAGAATAATACGACGCTTACGTTCCTGGAGAACTGGTCAAGGCACAAAGAACAGACTGATTAACTCGAACACGGGATGGGTGCCATTGTGGTGTGATCATGTTTATTCTCTCTCAAACACAAGGCATAAGGCCTTTACGAGCACCAAGGCTCGGATCACTCTGACTAATCTAAGCTAACTAATGATGGGGCTTATCCGCCCCACAATGACCGCTTATGCTCATTGATTTATGGCTCGCTTGGACGCCAAGGCTGAAACAGCTAGGCTCAATTGGGGTAGAGGCCGAATTTTTCACGTGTTCCTACACTAGGTCAGATGTGGCATAAGACCCCCTTGGCATGCGTAAGCTCCGATGTTCTCCGAAACCTTGCGATAAAAGCATCATCCTCCGAGTCCCATTCGCTACTTAGAAGTGAACTTATGCTATCTGAATCTTCCGTCTCGCTGAGTGTCACGGTGACAGTGAGGGTCATGCTTGAGCCATCATCTCCGTAATCTCCTCTGTATTCACCCATGACTACATCCATTGCATCACCTAGCTACTGCTGTAACTGGCACATAGTTCGGTGTAAGAACTCCTCGAATCTTTCCTGATCCAAGTGAGCTTGATGTCTTTCAATACCTCATAGGAACCATTCGATAAGAACCTTCCGTTGGCTGACTCGAGGCATACTTGATGATGAAGTAGAACTGCCCTGCGGGGTGATAACTATGAGGCTACTGCGAGATTAAGGCTGCTGAACACTGGCTGACACTCCCCTTAGAGACTCTTTGGCATTTCACGTGCACTCTCTCAGGTGCACTTGGCAATGCACTCACGTGCTGCTGCCAGCCACTAGCGATTTCCTAGTCTGGTTGGCACGAGACTAGCGATTACCCTGATATATCTATACCGAATTGGGCTAAGTCCAATTTTAGCGTGTCGTTCAAAAGGCCCCGTTTAAACGGCCCTTTTAATCGGTTTAAGCGTGACCATCCTCACTTAAAATTTAGTACGCGCAAACCGTTCAACCCACTTGAACGAATTCGTTCAAGGAACGGTTTAAACGGCGTTCAAAATCAGGTTTGAATACCCCTATTATAAACAGCGTTTAAATGACCGTTCAGGGGTGCTTTTAACCGATCTCGTTATGATGCCCCGGATGATGCCAAGTGGGGTTGGGGTAGGTGACGCTCAGGTGATATGATGGATCATGTGCTGTCATGTGATGTCGAGTATGATGTGATCCCGCAAAGTTGTTTCAGCTATCAAAATCTCAACAAGCAACAGCAACAAGCATGCCTCGCAAAAGCAAACGCAAGTTCCTGATAGAGTAGTTCCTGGAAGGGACCGAGAAAGACAAGTACCATCTACAGGCAGAGTCCTTCTAGAGTTTTCTGCAATGGTATCGAGAGAGGGTAAAATGGGGGTGCATAAGCCAGAAACAGGGTTCGGAGGTTTTAATATTTTAATGAAGTCTATACACTTATGAAGCCTAAGGCTATGAGGCGGTCCCATTCCCTCATCTTAGAAGGCTTGGTATACCCAACACACAAAGATTTAGTGCAGTGGGAATCCATCTCTAAAGTGAAAATTCCAACACAAAGAACGGCGATTAAACGGGTTTTTGATCACTCGTCATGTCGAACGATCAAACATTCTAAGATCATGTATAGTTATGCCAAGATCATGAGGACACTTGGAAATTTGGCAGGAGCGACTAAAAATTAGACTGGATTATCATCGGAAGAGCTTTTAGAGACGACTTTCAACATCAGAGCTATCTTCTTCTTCAGCACCGCCATCTTGGGTTCAAGATGAGGATAACACCTTCAAGGAAACATGGTTCGATATTCTTATATCAAGAGTTCACTGTAAGGATTTTTTGTATAGAGCACTAGGACCATAAGCTTCAAGACTTATAGCGATATTTAGATAGCTCCGTTATTAAATATACGAACTCTTCTCTCTTTTCACAGTTCCTCCGCTTAATGTTTTTGTAATCTTATACTTATTCGTGGCATTGTTGATGAGTAGAGGTATGAGATGAGTATTTTAGCTAGTACCAGTATGTACGGGTGCGTAGAGTATGCTGATTAGTAGAGGTATAAGATGAGTATCTTAGCTTTACAAGTACTTGTATATACAGGTGCGAGACAGGCGTCTTATTGAAATACTAAGTGCATTATAACTACATGTAATCTGGACAATTTGATCGTTCGATCATGACGAGCAATCAAGAACCCTTTTGATCACTATTTTTTTTGTTTGAAATTTTTCACTTTAGAGACAGGTTGTCCCTATGCTAAATCTTTTGTCACTGATCAAAATCTTTGTATATAGCAAATAGGTTTACAACCACCTAAATGAATTTGGTGTCAAAACCATGATCGCATTTAATCGATCGATTATTTTAGGTTTGAATACCACTAGTCACTGCAGTACTTTCCAGTCTACTGGCTAACGAGTAAGCCAGATACAATATGCGTGGTCTTTTTTTTTTTTTTTTTAAATACTCATTACTCCTATTCAGTCCCAGTGAGGGGACTATGAGGAGCCACCCGGAAACCCGGGTAGGTTCAGGACAAGCCAAGTTAATCTGCCAAATCCGCCGCGCGCAGAAAGCAGAAGACAGAAGACTAGATACAGACATAGTGTGAATCAAACTGTGTAAGTCGCAAAAATAAAAACAGATTGCGCGAGCTGGGATGAGACAAAAGTGTAATGAAAATCATAATACGCAGACCCCCGTGCTGTCACTAACCGGCTGTATGCCAGATGACCCCGAGAGGCCTGACTGGGGCCTGCGACGCCATATCCTGCAACTCTCCCCCTGCCTCGAGCATCCCCTTAGGCGCCCCTTCCGTAAAGCCTTGTGTATAAAAAGGCGAAAAAGGCCTCAACCACGTCCCACTCGTCCTCCTCTTACAATGTGATGCCCATCCTCTGTGTGATATCCGCACTGGCAGGAGCTGGTATCAGCCTTGCCGATTCGATGGAGCCAATACCTCTGGGGGCCCCTGTCAGTGCGAAGCCATGTGTACGCCGACAGCGCATGGCGGTTCCACTCGCACCGTCTACGCCGAAGCCAGGAGCTGTTCTGCTTTTGGCGCGGAGGGATTTGGAGGCCTGTCTTATCCCCCCTTCCGTTACCATGGGTTCTTCAACAGCAAACTGCCCCCGAGCAGATGCAAGTGCAGCCAGCTCATCGGCCTCCTCGTTGCCTTTAATATGCGTGGTCAGTTTGGTGGCGGGGATTCTCCGATGAACATGCTAGGTCGGTAGGATCTATTGTTAACAAACCATGCTTACATAGGGCTACCTGGGTGATATGGGGATATATCTTAGCATGTTCGGTAAAACTCCTAAATGTACATTCATATTTTATTTTTTTAGCCTACACTAGCAAGGAAGACTCACTGTTACCCTGATATCTCATATCGGTATTTTGCTCTAATGTAGGGGAAGCCTTCACTTGCACACTACTACCTAGTGAGCTCTGTATATTGACCATCCACGAATCATGCTTCGCTACACTGAACTTAGGTAGACCTACACTACACTATACAGACAGGGAGCTGGAAACTCTAGTATCAGTATCCGATAGAGAAGAAAGAGGACTGGCACTGGCCTTCAAGACCCCTATTGATAAACTTCTCATCTTCACTGACTCCATAGCAAGTCTACAAGCTCTTCGGAACCTGGCAAATAGAGGCCCACCCAGATCTGGAATTGAAAGGAAGCTCTAGGATTAGTCTGGTTGGCACAACACCCTCGTAGAGGGTCTGGTGCAAACCCTTTTTTTTTCGTGTGGCGCCCGGTTCACGTTGGTTTCTAGGCAATGTACATAGAAATAACTCTACAATCTCAACAGAAGTTCGTAAGACAAGAATTATAGAGATGTCCGAGAATCCGAAAAAAAGGAAATACACCAGCAAGGCAAAATTCGACAATGATGGGAATGCATTCTCGGTGGAGGCCTCGCAAGGCTCCGGATGAGGTTCTACATTGGCGGACAACCAAAACACAGGTAGAACAGGCGCCCCACTTATTAGAGATACAGAATCAAATCACAGATAAATATGGAACAATGCGCGAGTTCCTAAAGGCATGGAGTATTAATGATGTATCTTCTTCAGTGAGCGAATTTCATGAAAGCAAGAGCAAGAGAACTAATCGAGATCTGGCTACCAACCATAGAAGAAGGACCTGTAAGCTCGATTGAATATACATACTCCTTACATCTCTATTTTGCTGCTCGCTCATATCCAATTCTCACTGTGCTCGCTAAGCTAAGCCCTACGCCAACCTCCGTCATCTCTTTGCCACTCGCCAGCTCACGAGCTAGCTAAGTGAAGACATGTTGAAAAGTACGTGAGCTAATCCAGTATATGATATTGTGGCGATATTGTGGCAATATGAGTGGAGATGCCACTCACGTAACCTCACGTAACTCCAGCACATACCTGCTTTCTCGCAATACTTACCTGTAACAGCAATGCTATTCGCATTATCCCTTCATGTATATAGAGCTCTCCTATTGCTTCTCTAGAGAGGTAGAGGAAGAAGGAATACGCACTCGTATACATACTCACTCGCATACATACTCACTCGCATATATACTCATATACTCATACGTTCACATATACTCATACGTACATTCGCCCTGTCTTACCAGACATACGCATATCAAGTGAAGTGTCCCTTGATTGGCCATTCATCTGTTCATTCGCTGTCAAGTGTTGCTATGCAAGTATTTCATGATCTCTTATTTCAAGATGTTCTCGATAACTAGCCTTCAAGCCTAGCTAAGCTCTCTGGTTTCGAAGTAGGCCCGGACTAAGAAGCCCGCTCTATATCAGATATACAGTCGCTGTACATGCCCCAAACTTGAATGGAATATTAGGGAGATGATATCTGAGTGCATCCAATTTCCCAAAGGCAGGGCGGAATTTTTCTCCCCTATCACAGTTCATATTAGCTAAATAATTCTCATTAAGATCGCACTGATGTTGTAGTTCAGCAGAGCAGCATAATTGATATCTACACTCCCACTGGAAACCAAGGAAGGGTCGCTGGAAACCAAGGGAGGGTCGCTGGAAACCAAGCTGAAACCAACGCAAAGTCGCTGGAAACCAAGGAAGGGTCGCTGGAAACCAAGGGAGGGTCGCTGGAAACCAAGGGAGGGTCGCTGGAAACCAACGCAAGGTCGCTGGAAACCAAGGGAGGGTCGCTGGAAACCAAGGGAGGATCGCTGGAAACCAACGCAAGGTCGCTGGAAACCAAGGGAGGGTCGCTGGAAACCAACGCTAAGTCGCTGGAAACCAACGCAAGGTCGCTGGAAACCAACTTATAGTTGGGAACTTACCAATCTTCAACGATGTGACTCTCATCCATCATGAGAAAGGCCATTTTCTTTGCAATTGTATTTCCCCCTTTAAAAATTAAACGCTGAAATGTACTGTCTTTCTCCAGGAGTTTTTTGGGGGAAACGTATACTAATAACATTTAGTTATAATCAAGAAGGTATCCCTAGAACAGTACCTACCTAGTCTGTACATTCCGGCCAATATATCCTTCATTTTCCCGGAGTTCCCATCTATATCATCGTCAACCAAACAACAAGCCTTGATCCTAAACTGCTCACATGCACGCACTTGGTCTTCCCCCAAAGCTTCAATTGGTATGATAATTATCCCAAACATGATCTCCTTCAAGAAAGTCGCCATCTGGAATGCCAAACTCTTCCCGAACCCTGTAGCATTATACAAGTTACATCTTGACTCATAACCAAAGCTATTGCAAATCGCAATTGTGCTAGCTTGGGATTGAGACCAGTCTTCACCTTCGTCCTTGCCTCTAACAACTTCAATTGACTGATATACTCTTCACTCTGCTCCCACGGCTGAACTGGTGAAGATTCATTCCTTGCAGGCAAAACAGCTTCCTCGGATCCCCCATCCATAGCTCCGTTTGACAGTACGTGAATGAAGCAGGATGAATGAACCAGGAGATGTAATAATGTTGAGGTTGAGGTGTTGGAAGCAGAACAAGTTGAGATGTTTTTTATTAAAGATCAGACTTTGTCAACAATGGATATCATTTGTAACTCCGCGAAAATGAAGGATATATTGGCCGGAATGTACAGACTAGGTAGGTACTGTTCTAGGGATACCTTCTTGATTATAACTAAATGTTATTAGTATACGTTTCCCCCGAAAAACTCCTGGAGAAAGACAGTATATTTCAGCGTTTAATTTTTAAAGGGGGAAATACAATTGCAAAGAAAATGGCCTTTCTCATGATGGATGAGAGTCACATCGTTGAAGATTGGTAAGTTCCCAACTATAAGTTGGTTTCCAGCGACCCTCCCTTGGTTTCCAGCGACCTTGCGTTGGTTTCCAGCGACCCTCCCTTGGTTTCCAGCGACCCTCCCTTGGTTTCCAGCGACCCTTCCTTGGTTTCCAGCGACTTTGCGTTGGTTTCAGCTTGGTTTCCAGCGACCCTCCCTTGGTTTCCAGCGACCCTTCCTTGGTTTCCAGTGGGAGTGTAGATATCAATTATGCTGCTCTGCTGAACTACAACATCAGTGCGATCTTAATGAGAATTATTTAGCTAACATGAACTGTGACAGGGGAGAAAAATTCCGCCCTGCCTTTGGGAAATTGGATGCACTCAGATATCATCTCCCTAATATTCCATTCAAGTTTGGGGCATGTACAGCGACTGTATATCTGATATAGAGCGGGCTTCTTAGTCTGGGCCTACTTCGAAACCAGAGAGCTTAGCTAGGCTTGTTTAGCGATTGAAGGCTAGTTATCGAGAACATCTTGAAATAAGAGATCATGAAATACTTACATAGCAACACTTGACAGCGAATGAACAGATGAATGGCCAATCAAGGGACACTTCACCTGATATGCGTATATCTGGTAAGACAGGGCGAATGTACGTATGAGTATATGTGAACGTATGAGTATATGAGTATATATGTGAGTGAGTATATATGTGAGTGAGTATGTATGCGAGTGAGTATGTATGCGAGTGAGTATGTATGCGAGTAAGTATGTATACGAGTGCGTATTCCTTCTTCCTCTACCGCTCTAGAGAAGCAATAGGAGAGCTCTATATATATGAAGGGATAATGTGAATAGCATTGCTGTTACAGGTAAGTATTGCGAGAAAGCAGGTATGTGCTGGAGTTACGTGAGGTTACGTGAGTGGCATCTCCACTCATATTGCCACAATATCGCCACAATATCATATGCTGGATTAGCTCACGTACTTTTCAACATGTCTTCACTTAGCTAGCTCGTGAGCTGGCGAGTGGCAAAGAGATGACGGAGGTTGGCGTAGGGCTTAGCTTAGCGAGCACAGTGAGAATTGGATATGAGCGAGCAGCAAAATAGAGATGTAAGGAGTATGTATATTCAATCGAGCTTACAGGTCCTTCTTCTATGGTTGGTAGCCAGATCTCGATTAGTTCTCTTGCTCTTGCTTTCATGAAATTCGCTCACTGAAGAAGATACATCATTAATACTCCATGCCTTTAGGAACTCGCGCATTGTTCCATATTTATCTGTGATTTGATTCTGTATCTCTAATAAGTGGGGCGCCTGTTCTACCTGTGTTTTGGTTGTCCGCCAATGTAGAACCTCATCCGGAGCCTTGCGAGGCCTCCACCGAGAATGCATTCCCATCATTGTCGAATTTTGCCTTGCTGGTGTATTTCCTTTTTTTCGGATTCTCGGACATCTCTATAATTCTTGTCTTACGAACTTCTGTTGAGATTGTAGAGTTATTTCTATGTACATTGCCTAGAAACCAACGTGAACCGGGCGCCACACGAAAAAAAAAGGGTTTGCACCAGACCCTCTACGAGGGTGTTGTGCCAACCAGACTACTCTAGGATGCACTCGCAAGACATGCCTCCTTAGTTACAGCCGTTAGGAGCCACATCGGCATCCCATGCAGTATACGAATCAGCGCTAGGGCATATTGCTGGGAGCAGCTACTAAATAAATTGCAATCATAATTTCTAATACTACTGGCTTGCAATGTGCAAAGTAAAAGGCAACAATAGGCAACAAACAATCTAAAAAATAAGATCTGCAACACTAGAGATTCCCAGTGGTTACCCTAGTACTGACCTGGCGATATGAAGCTTAGATATGGCAGAGCGCACGTGATGCCTCGTTTTCTTCAGTCTAGGGTCACAGATGCTAACTTCTTTAAAATAAAACTTATGTCAGGCTCATGCGTGAAATAGTCATGTAACTTGATAAACATTATGATAGTGTCACAGTCAGTAATCACAGTAACTCAATAATCTTTAGGGTACCTCTACTAGGAATACCGTATTAATTCGCAAGTAAGAATGCTGTCTTATTCACGAACGGGCGGTCGGAGGGGCCTTAAATTTACTGTCTTATATGCGATACTAGCTTAAACACGAGATACTTTCTTATAAAAGAATTTCCGGGGGAAAAAAAAAAAATTCCGGAACGACACAGTAGAATAATTGATATCTATTTACACGATCTCCTCCCCAAGCGTAATGGTAGCATATTGAACAGCCTCTTCTTCCGTAATATAATCTCCCTACTCATTGTCACTTCCAGCCGCTTCCTCTTCGTCATCCACAATCTCTAGATCTGAACTTTCATCCTCTGTGTCTGTTGGTAGGTCGGGTTGGTCTTCCGACTCAGGAGGTAATTGCCACTCAGGGACTGTATAGTTCGGGATTCCTTCAATATGAATCTCAGAGTCCGCTGTGCCATCAATTGGGACAGTGATTCCACATTTGCGAAATGAGCGAGTCTAGGAGTGTTAGCTAAGTATACATGTGGGAGGATTTATAAATTGAGCTTACAATCATATCACGGTTGGCAGATACTAACTTCCATGCCTCGGCTACCCATTTGGTCATAAGAATTCGCCATTGGGAAGCAGTATATTTATTCTCCATCCAATTGTCAAGATTGGCGGCATAGTGCGATTGTGATATCTCATCAAGTTGTTTCTTGAATGGTGCATGAACTGATACATCTAGTGGTTGAACTAGACTTGTACATCCAGGAGGAACCATAATGGGAACTGTATGCATATCCTTCATCGTTTTTTTGACAGTTGAAGTCTTTTGAGGTTTGTGCACATCCAAAACTAGCATCCGAGGTAATGTACTGAAAATCCCATCTGCACCAGCTGCTTTCCACTGGCGTTTAAGCCATGTTAAAGTTACAGCTTCATCTACCCATGCATTGACTTGAAAGTCAACTACCACCCCTTTATCCCAACTTTGTTTTTCCAATTTCGTAATCTTCATACCTTTACCTTTAAAAACAATCAATGGCTTGATTTGAGGAACACCATCCCCAAAAATTGTAAGTTGGACTGTTGCTTGGCGCTTGTCTAAACCACTACCAGTACTCTTAACCCAAATGGTCTTTTCACCAGTTGTTGCATATGTACGACCATCCATGAATTCAAACGGCAATGGTGTCTGATCCATATTGGCAATATTCCCAAGCATATATACGCCAATATCATGTTGAACCTCATCATAGTGTAGCTTTGGAGTAGAGATTCGACGAATGAATTGATGAAATGCTTGGATCTTTGGTAGAGAATCGATTGGCTTCTGTTGAGCCTTATTTGTTGGAGCTCGGTAACTGATGCGGTTGCGTTTTCGGAATCGCCGAAACCAGGTTAAGGAGAACTTGAAATGATATCTAAAATTCATTAATTTCCAAAAGTATAATAGAATAAATTACTTACTTACACTTTAGCTTTAATGATATAATCAAAGACCACACGCTCCGGATAATGCTGTTCATACAACCTTCTTGCTTCTGCCATGAACCAAGATCGTGTTACCTTGCGACCTTTGTTTCTAAGGACAAGAAACTTTGCATGAAGCTCATATTCTAGTTCAGGATGTAAAGCACCATGTCCTGCTGTATTTTTCCGCTGTCCTACTCGCATCTGCATAATGCTGCGCTCATTTTCCATCCAGGATTTAAGCATTTTTTCTGAAATACCTAGAATCTGTGCAACACGGTATTTAGAAAATCGCCGAGGTATAACTGCCTCTGTAATCGGATCGATAGAGGGGGAGGTATGTTCTTTAGCATATGTGATAGCTGCCAGTTTGAATTCCCGGGTGTATTGATGTCTTCGGACTGGAGTATTCAAAGTGGGGGCTTCCTTTCCAGCCTCACGTAAGGCATTGAAGTGTACAATATCTTGTGCCACATCAGGTCCTTCGGAATCTACCTTTGATAGTGCTGGAATCGCTGTCCGCCTCCTAGAGTTCTGCAGTTGCAATACTGAGGTTGCGCGAGGTTTTTGACCAGTGTTTTGCGCACTGGGTCCAGGACGAGGTACCTGTGGAATTGGCATTGTAACAAGTGATGGTGATGAGTGAAAGAAACTGGTTGCGAGTCAACGTTGATATTACTATACTACTGTCTTATAAGAAAAATTTGCGGTCTTAAACACGATTCGGATATCTCGGCCAAAATTAGGCTATTTTACCCCTGTCTTATATGCGAATACTGTCCTGCCGAGTAGTACTGTCTTACTTGCGAATTAATACGGTAATGCCCATCCGTGAACAAAGTCATTGCTAATACCTCTAAGAGGCTCCGAAAGGGGTAAGGGGCAAGTTGTACCCTAGGCCATAAATACAATTAACCTCCTGCAGCAATACAGGAAGGACTTAAAACACCATCAGGGCATGTCCTTATAGAAGACCCCTTCTGGTTTGTAGACGTTTGAGTCTATGGAGGTGTTCTTCAGTTATATTATAGGGAGCTCTTGAGGGTGTAGTGAGACGAACTTCTTTCAGCTTATTTATTTTGTTCAGACCTAGGTACAGGGGAGTTGGAGAAGTAGGGGGAAAGAACTTACTGCAATACTTTCTGGTCCACTAGCTAACGAGTAAGCCAGATACAAGATGTGTTATCGGGTTTGGTGGAGGGAATTCTCTGATGAACATGCTAGGTCAGTAGGATCTATTTGTTAACAGACTATGCTTACCTAGGGCTGCCTGGGTGATATCGGGACATATCTTAGCGTGTTCGTTAAAGCTCCTAAATGTACATTCGTATTTTTTTTTTTTTCAACCCTCTAAACTAGCAATGAAGACTCGCTGTTACCCTGAAAACTCATGTCGGTATTTTGTTCTAATGCAGGGGAAGCCTTCACTCGTGAACCGTCCACACTACTACCTAGTGAGCTCTGTATATTTACCATCCATGAATCCTGCTTCGCTACACTGAACTTAGGTAGACCTGCACTACACCATACAGAACAGGGAGCCTTCCTGGGAACCCTAGCACCTGGAGCCAACGGAGAGGAAAGAGGACTGGCACTGGCCTTCAACACCCCCTCTGATAAACTCCTCATTCTCACCAACTCCATAGCAAGTCTACAAGCTCCCTGGTAGGCCTGGGCACGAGACGAGACGCCTCGAGACACTTCGGTGAAAATTTTTCAGTGCCTGCGAAAATTTTTCATTGGTTGCGACGTACAAGTTTAGATACTCTATGTTAGTGTTATTCGGTACTAACGGTAGTCTGGCGACTTAAAGGTAGGTATCTATTCCTCTCTCCTTCTCCGCTCATTACTACACATTCCTCTACAGAGTACTTCATCTACAGTGAGCTAAAATTTCCGTATCGGCTGCTCGTACACCAGATGAATAGATCGCGGCTTTGGCAGGGCGCTATGCTACCTTGCTTGCAAGACTCACGTACTCTAGACATGATTTTAGAGCGAGGGTTGGCGGAAGGGGGAACAGAAGGGGATATGGACATCGAAGGCGAAGGTGATGATGATTAGGTAGCTAGCTTATGATTTCGAATATAATTATCTTGGGTGCTCGATTGGCATAAGTCTCGAGACGTCTCGTGCCCAGGCGTACTCTCCGGATCCTGGCAAAGAGAGGCCCACCCAGATCTGGAATAGAAAGGAAGCACTAGGATTAGTCTCGTTTCTACTTACAAACATGCCTCCTTAGTCACAGCCATTGGGTGGGTTAGGAGCCACATCGGCATCCTGGGGAATGAGAAGGCAGACCGCCGAGCAGTATACGAGTCAGCGCTTCGGCGCATTGCTGGGAGCAGCCGCTGAACAAATTGCAATCTTAGTTCCTAATACTACCTACCGGCTTGCAAAAGTGCAAAGTAAAAAGCAATAATAGGCAACCAACAATCAAATAAAAAAAATAAAATCTGCAACACCAGGGATTCCCATGGGATCTCCTACCGTAGTTAATTGGCACTGCTAGCGTAGTCACTACCTCGGATGGTCTCAATGTTGGAAATTCTGTATCTAGCGTCCTTCACATGCTTCAAGAATAATGCTGTATTTCCAGCTGGGTTATATGTACAGTACTATCGTATCTGTCGGAATATCGATATTTGGGGCCTACGAGGGTACAATCACTAGGCTTGGGCCTAACTGGGCTGCACGGAAAGGTACGAAGCATATAGCAAAGAATATAGACTGATTCATTCAGTAAAAAGCAACCCAGCGATATAAGACAAGACAAGACAAGACTTCACCCGAGTGTTAGAGAACAATAACTAGATACAAGGAGTTGGAGGCAGAGGCGGAACAAAAAACAATTAGTAGTCCCAGTTTCTAAAACCTTGGGCTTTCATTTCATCCGGATTGAAATGTTCCCACCATGTGTTGGGATGTATGGGCTTCAGGGTGGTGCGTACAGATTGCGTATGGTGAGCAGGCGTATAGTGTGTACAAGGAGACGAAGGAGATTGAGTATCTTGAGTATCTTGAGTATCTTGTGTAGAAGGAGGTTGCGTATCTTGTGTATCTTGTGCACAATGATCAGGCGTATAGTGTGTAGAATGTGCAGAAGGAGAACTTGGTGGCGCAGGCAACGTAACAACGGATGCTCCAAACGGTCTAGTGGCCCGCACGATGCCTTCGTGGTATGCAAAAAGCACGGCCCATGGGGCTCGTGGATCGTCTGGATCAATCCTCACGTCCTTGTCGTTCCAGAGGGCGAGGTCGAGGTGTTTGGAATGATTCACAAAAACATAGGCCAGACGCTCTGGAATGTATCTATGCAAGAAAGTCCTAGTCTCAGTAAAACATCCCAAACTCCACGGAAAGACGGAACCTTATGTAGAAGTAGAAACAGTCAAAGGCAGAATGATGATTCTTGCACATGAGTATGCCATTCCGGCATTCATGCGCAACTGACTTGGCTCTGAGTGGTATTAGCCCTTGCTCGCGAAGCTCTTCCCACGTTGAATTTGCTGTCCGTGGTATAATATGGGCATGGTCCACGCAACCCTCAACCTTCCACCCACACACAACACATGCGTTCCTATCACGTGTGTCGATGCCGGTGTTGAACGCTTCGGTTGCGGACCACGCAATGGTGCTTGAGGGGCTGGGCAAAGGAAAATTGGTAGTAGTGATTTCAATAGGAGCAAGGGGAACCATGTGATCCTCCATATCCAAGTTCGAATCAGAGGGAGGGGAACCCCGAGCCTCAAAGGAGTTAAGTTTGTGTAAGTTCGAATCAGAGGGGGTGAGTAATGAGAATAGATAGGTAGTGTCTGATCCGACGTCTTAGGTGCAGTGGCTTAATGCTACAGCACAAGAGTACTGAAGATAAAAGAGGATCACAGTCAGTGTCTATGGTATTGATGATGATGTGCTCTTCCTCCACGGGAAGTGGGCTCCTTATATACAGAGAACAACCTTTGCCAAGCCCGCCAAATTTCCCTTTCCAGTACCATTGACTACAAGTACCTTATATACAGAGAACAACCTTTTGCCAAGCCCGCCAAATTTCCCTTTCCTTTACCATCGACTACCTAAGGATGACCGACCACGGTGGTCAGCACGCTAGCCATTTTCGGGAATCCCGTGACACTAGGCGAGCAGAGTGGTAAGGCTAAATTGAGATCTATGGAAACAAGTACGCTCTATAACATGGTAGCACTCATGCCTCGTCAAAGACCAATACCTCCGGTTTACAATATGACCTCCCCGTCAACCACCCCTCGACCCCACCCTATAGGCCCAATATCAGGCAGGTGAGCCTATGAGCACTAGGAAACCTTTATCAAGTATCTATATTCGTATTAAAATAGCTTTTATAGAAGCAGCCTACAATATCGTGATACGGTATGCTATCAAACAAGTCATTCACCACTACAAAATAAGTTTATTTGAGAATTCGCTAAATTTCATCATTTATGCTACCCTAAACCTCCTGATCTTAAATCTGCTGCAAGATACTCATTCACAGTATTCACAACCACCGCGGAGAGGCTCACCAATATGTCCCTGCATTAAAATCCAACCCAACGACGCTCCACCCCCAACCCCCACTCGACCCCACCATATATGCCGAATATCGGGCAGGTGAGCCTGTGAGTATTAGAAGACCTTTACCAAGCATCTATATTCATATTAAAACAGCTTTTACAGAAGCAGCCTACAATATAGTGAAACGGTATGTTAAACAAGTCACTCACCGCTACAAAATAGGTTTATTGGAGTATGCGCTAATTATGCTATCTTAAACCTCCCACTCTCAATCTGCTGCAAAATACTCATCTCAGCAACCACGGAGAGGCTTCCAATAGCACCAATATGCCTCTGCATTAAAGACCACCGCCTCCAATGACCCTCCCAACAAGATCCCCCCTCCTCCATTACCCCCAGGGGCTGAATATCCCCCTTACAGCAAACGTGGCTCAAGCCCAAGCATACCCGATACTAGTCTGGCTTGCGCCCGATACCAGTGTCAGAATGAATGCCCCGTCACCCCATCTCCGTTAAGCTGTTAGCTACCTTTTAACCTTTCTCTCGGTTCACTCTATTTACTGCTTTCAGTATTATTCGCAATACTTCTTATGATACACGCAATCACTCTGCTCATGGTTTAGAGCATTTACTGCTTGCGGTTTTCCATGTTCTTTTCATTCATGTGATAAGCTCGGTCTTTCATGTATTTAAAGCCCTCGTTCTCCCAGTACAGATCTATTGAATCAATACATTCGAATATACTCGTTCATCTACTCAGTGCCACGATAAAGTCTCTGCTTCACACAGTTCAGCTCACCTCTTCCACCTTGTTCAATCTAACCTGGGCACCTCGCACAACCAGTAGGAGATATATAAGGGTTAGGCGCTAGGGTAGACTCGCCAGACTAGGTAGGTGGTGACGCGCTGGAAAAGTGGATTGCTTTAAACGGAAGTCTGGTTGGGCTTGGCGGATTGGCGGGGATTCCCTATATGAGGTTCTCGCTCTTGTCCTTCAGATAAATCAACCAGTCAATCGTTGTTAATACATATTCGCAGTCCTCACGAGAGAGTGAGTTGAGCTTTATTCTGTGTGTCTTTTATTCCATAGTGCATCAGTGGCGGTACTGGAAAGACCGGTTACTCTATCCCTCTCGGAAAAGCTGGATCTTCACTGCGGTGACATTTGGCTACGACTGCTGCGGTGGTCTTCTTCTGTGATTCGTTTCACTGTCGGTTCTGCGTTTACTGCGGTGACATTTGGTTACGACTGCTGCGGTGGTCTTCTTCTATCATTCGTTTTCACTATCGGTTCTACTGAGAGTCTTTCTTACAATCAGTTCTTCTGTGTTTCTTCATTGACGATCTGTCTTTGTTTCTTTATTGTGTCTGATAAGTTATTGGGACTCCTGTTATCCCGAACTTACTGTGACTTCATTGATTTGCCTGCTTCTCAGAACTTTCTGTACCTGTTTTCTCATATTCTTTATCACATATCTGCTTTCGCTTCTCCACCTTGTTTCTCTTCATCGGATCTCCGAGACATTCATAGGGGTGACGAACTGGGATTCGAGTGGTTCTAGAACAGCTGGAACAGTCGGAACAGCTCATCGATCGGGATTCGGAATGTCTTTCTTTCTACTATTCAGACCCAAACGATTCAGTGGGGAAGGAAATACAGTATGCATTGAAGATTTCCTGGATATATTAAGGTTCTGTTTTATGGATTGGGATACCCAAAACTTGGAACCGGCCATGAAAGAAAGAGCAAAAGTGTTGACCCTCCAAAGCTATCTGGATGGAAAAGCCAAACAGTACTGGATGACAATGACAGCGGATAAAAAGACTACATTTGAGATTGCTGCTGGCGTCCTGACACAACGATTCACTCGTCTGGTAGACGACTTTGACGAATTGGCAGAAAAATTACAACCTATCTTGGATTTGAATAACCTGTCATAAGGATCCCTCACAAGCGAGAAGTATATAGAAAGGGCAAATGAGATATTTGCTATATTGGGAGCTGAGTGTTCTTCGGTATTAGCTACTAAGTTTATTGATGGACTTGCAGATGACAATGTCAAAGTCATAACCGATTCTCAGCTTGAAGCAGCCTATACCTTTCCAGAAGTAGTCAGGATATATGCAAATTCTACCAGATTCCTTCGGCGAAAGGAGAAATCCACCCAACAACTACATAGGGAAATATGGATATCAGCCTATTGTAGGCTCGATTGAGGCTCCACAATCTCGGAGTTATCCACCAAATCAGAATAATCAACCTATCTCTCCTCGTCAACCACAAGGCTGTGAGTCGCAGTGTTATCCACCAAATCAGAATAATTAACCTATCTCTCCTCGTCAACTACAAGGCTATAGGTCGCAGTGTTATCTACCAAATCAGATAAATCAACCTATCCCTCCTCGTCAATCGCAAGGCTGTGGGTTACAGATGGATATATTGAATTCAGATGAGGGGCTAGATCTAGTGTCAGAACCGGACCCAGAAGGAATAGTTAATATATCTACAAGTATGGTAGAAGTGGTAACAAAGACTATAGAGGGTGAGAAAGAGCAACAGATGAATGCTTATGTGCCAGTGGAAGGTCTGAATGAGGAAGAAGGGTCTTATTTAGTAGCAACGAAGGTGATAGAGGAGAGAAAGAGCAACAGATGAATGCTTATGTGGAAGGTCTGAATGAGGAAGAAGGGTGGCAATGGCAGATGAGAGCGAGCAAGAATCGAACAATAGACAAGAGAAATTGGAGGCCCCGAAGTATGAGGTTTCGAATTATGCCAATGGTGATGTTGTTGTTCTGACAAAACTCGCCCAATTCATTTCTGCACGAAGGTTGACCTGATTATCACCGGAGTGATAGGTGACATTAAATTACTCTAAAATGGTTTTGCGGATATCGGATTAAAGCAAGAAAAGATAGATGCCATTGTGAATCGGATCATCTCAAAGGCCGAGATGCAGTCCCGAACTCGGAAGTGGGAATCAGAAGGAAATAGTGGACAATCAGAAGAAAATAGTGGACAAGAATGTGTGGAATGGGAATCGGGGTCAGAAGATAAAAATACTGGAGGCCGATCCGAGCAAGGGAAAAGAGACATGGTAGTAGATATGGGCCAATCGATTGCCTCAAGGAAAGTACATGACCCTGGAGGGAGCGTACAAGCCCTATTTATTCGGATGCTTGCAGCTGGAGTATCTTGTTTATGTTATTGACATATACCTTTCTTTTGTTTCTTTTTTTCACTTCTGTCACTCTGTGATGATGGTCGCTCATTTATATTTTACCTTTCTTTTGTTTCGATTTCGCTTGATCTCTGGAACCAGAGAAAGACTCGGGGAATGGAGATAGATG
Organism: Terfezia boudieri ATCC MYA-4762; assembly: GCA_003788615.2. Classification (NCBI taxonomy): domain Eukaryota; kingdom Fungi; phylum Ascomycota; class Pezizomycetes; order Pezizales; family Pezizaceae; genus Terfezia; species Terfezia boudieri. The sequence continues at coordinate 180,472 of ML121530.1, read as the reverse complement.
TGGAAAGATGGAGGAATTCTTATTTTGCCTTTCTTTGATTTGTTGCGGGGGTGATATCACGCGCTTGTTAGATTTTTCCTCTTATATTTCCCCTGTGCCGGAGCTTGGTGAATCATGGCGAGGAAAACTGGGGTGATGGAAAAGTGGATTGCTTTAAACGGAAATCTGGTTGGGCTTGGAGGATTGGTGGGGATTTCCTATGAGGTCCTCGCTCTTGTCCTTCAGATACATCAAACAATCAGTCCATCGTTGTTAATACAATATTGGGAGTCCTCACGAGAGAGTGAGTTGAGCTTTATTCTGTGTGTTGTTCTCTCCATAGTGCATTCAGTTGATGTGAAGGACAAGAGCGAGGACCTCATGTAGGGAATCCCCACCGATCCACCAAGCCTAGCCGAACTTCCATTTCAAGCAATTTTCAATTTCCCCAATAAACAACAGCCTGGTTCTACGAGGCTAAGTGCAACCAGACTAACGGAATCCAAGCATAGGTATACTAACTCGGATAATTCAGATAGCATACGGAATTCAGACATCTCGAGCATGGGAATTCAGAGATCTCTGAATTCCACTTGCATGAGATCTCTGAATAACATGCTCGAGATCTCTGAATTCCCATGCTCGAGATGTCTGAATTCGCATGCTCGAGATGTTTGAAGGCACATGCTTAAGATGTTTGAAGACACATGCTTAAGATGTTTGAATTCTGCATCCTCAGGATGTTTGAATTCCGCATGCTTAAGATTTTTGAATTTGCATGCTCGAGATGTCTGAATTCGCATGCTCTAGATGTTTGAAGACACATGCTTAAGATTTTTGAATTCCGCATGCTTGAGATGTTTGAATTCCGCATTACTTGAGATGTTTGAATTCCGCATGCTTAAGATGTTTGAATTTGCATGCTCGAGATGTCTGAATTCGCATGCTCGAGATATCTGAATTCTGCATCCTCATTTGAATTCCGCATGCTTAAGATGTTTGAATTTGCATGCTTGAGATGTCTGAATTCGCATGCTTATGATGTTTGAATTTGCATGCACGAGATGTCTGAATTCCGCATGCTTCAGATGTTTGAATTTGCATACTTAAGATGTTTGAACTCGAGATGTCTGAATTCCGCATGCTCAGGATGTCCGAATTAGCATATGCTTGCGAGTGAGGTCACATTCGTCACACGTTTTGCCACCACTCGTTCCACACTCCTCACTCGTCACCCAACTTTGCCTTTTATGTACTGTATATAATGGTTAGAGCTTCCAGCACATATAGATGTCTACATACATATACACCTACATATAGGTATGCACCTCTCCACACATACATTCGCACATGCTCTCATACGTCCGTACATATTCTTCTTATTCGTTAGATGAAGTGATTCTGACTGGTCATACATCTGTTCAAAGTTGCTACTCATGAACCTGTTTTTATTTGTACAACACCAGAAGAACTCCATAAGCTTCGAATTGATTTGGAGTTCAAGTTTGTTTACAGCGAGCACGGCATAGTCTGGTTGGCATAGAAAACTAGGTAATGCAATTTGGTTGGGGGTATCGATGATGTAGTAATGATGTATCTGGCCTAAGAAACGGTCTTTATTTACATGTGGTTGCATACTAAAAGCCAAGACGCCAGTTTGAACTTGTCGCCTCCCAAAAAATAAAAGGTTTGGACCAGACCCTCCTTCGAGGGTTTGTGCCAACCAGACTATCTAATCAGCGATTTCCCCTTCGTCTCTCTTCTCTGTTTCAATTGTTCCTTCGTCCTTTCCTTCTATCTTTCCTCCTGTCTTTCCTTTTCCTCATGATATGTTATTTATATGTCCAAGTATGAGATGGGCAGTGCGTGTTCCGAGACTGGGTTTATTCAATGAGTACTATATTACAATGCATCGTATCTGAAATCTATATGCTAGCAGCAAGTACTATATCAATCGTGAACGGTATATAAATCGTGAACGGTCTAACTTTGCAATCTGTGTCTGATGCATTGCCCTGAGATTGGCACTGACATGCATCCGTTGACAAAGTTTAATGACCTGGGAGTACGTCATGATTGAAATGTCATCGTGACCAATTAATTGATTTTCGAGAGATGGTTGTAATGAGAGACTGCAACTGTATTGTAATCCAATGGTATTATGGCTTAAGGCACGAACTTTTTCTTTAAATGGAAACGTTATAGCGAGGTCACGCCACACCTTAAATAGAGCTGTGCTAAAGAGGAGTTTGGCTTGCACTAGCGCCTCCTTAACTGTTGGGCTTGAAGCACTTCCATTTAAACATTCTAGACCTTCAGTCTCCATCTCCACCGCCATCTCTTCAGTTCTTCTCGCTCATACTCCCCTACTGATCCCCACTTATCCCTCCATCTTCACTCCTTCCTCCTCCTCTTCGCTGCTGTTCCTCACCAGCCCGAAGCCCACAACCCTCCATGAGCAGCCAACTTCCCGACACGATCAAATTGTTCTGCTGGGTTTTAGGCGATGAAAGTTCTTTTTCTGTCAAGATTGGGCTAGACCAGACCGTTGATGATCTCAAAAAGGCTATCATCGCCAAGATTCCCAACCTTCTGCAAGGCATCGATGCTCACAGACTCGTGCTTTTCAAGGCAATTGTCTTGATTAAAGAAAAATATAAGATCCAACTATCAGACTTAAAAGATGGGCTGGAAGAGGGAGATACCCTCAGGGAACATTTTGAAACAAATCCCCCACCCAAGAGCATACACATAGTCATTGTGCCTCCTGGTAAGTGAGACTTATTTCGTTTTTAACTACGCATATTTGTTAACACATGTTTGCTAACTGCACTGTCCTAATTGAAGCTCCTCCTCCTGTCGGTAAGTGATGCTCGAATTTCGTTTTCCCGATTTCATACTAATTCTCTGACTCTTTTAAATAGTCCCTCTCCGCCTCCCTCTCCGCCGACCTCCGGAAGATGACGATAGCGACAATTTGAGGAAAAGGGTATGTCACCTTGAGCAGCGACTGGAGACCCAGGAGAGGGAGCACGAATATGAACGCTTGAGAGCACGAAACACTATCATGTCCCCGCTAGACATTAGGAAGTTTGTCCTAGATAGGACCGGAGATGCCGATGTTGATTTTTTCAAGAAGTTATTCGACTCGAGCTGGAACAAAGTGCCTGAGATATCTCTCCCCCCAGATGTACTGGTGAACTGCAGGAACGAAGCCGATGTACAAAAGAATTTTAATACTTTTTTTTCGCTAATACCCCAACCGGAGAGGGAAAGAAGCCCTGGCGTTGTCAAAGACCGAGATTACCCTTGGGTAATCCATGATTCTTCGTCGAAATCTTATTTCAAGGATCCGAATGCGAAGGTGGACTTTTCGATACTGGATGGGCCGCAAGTTTTATGGCCACAGTTCGTGACGCCTATTGAGTTAAAGTTCAGCATAGCTTCCGATCATACTGAGGCGATTGGTCAACTGAGTGATAGATTCAGCCGTATTTTCGAAAAACAACCGTGGAGACCATTTGCTGTAGGAGCTATCGCCAGTGGCACTGAAATTGAAATTGTATGGGTGGATAGATCATTTCATTACAAACGATCTGGCCCAATTAGGCTTGACCTCACCGATAAGAGGTCACCAGGTGTCCGAATGTTGTTAGATTTGGTGACGGCCCCAGGGGATTGCTTAGGATATATACCGTTTGATCGAGAAAAGGATCTAGTCCAGACCATTAATACCATTAGGTACAAAGCACTTATCCAATGTACTAAGACCGGCCGTGATGCCAATTCTCGATATACTTTCGTTGCCCTTGGTATTATGGAAGAGGAAGATGTGGTTATCAAGGGTTCGATCAATGACTATGAATGTGTGCTTCTTAAGAGACTTGCCAGTTTGCAAGTTCAGCATATTCCCAATGTCTGCCTGGATGGACAATTTGAAAACGGTCTAAGGTAAGTGCAAGATTTTTTTGGAAACATTGTCTTCGTTTGGTTTTAAATTAATATTTATAGGTATATGGTTATGAAGCCATATGGGAAACATTTAGAGTTGTCAAATGATGGCATAGGTGTTATCCTTGGTTGCTTGTATGACGTTGCTCGAACGATGGAGCTTGCTGCTTCATATCACATTTTTCACCGTGATATAAAACCATCGAACATAGTCATCCACAATGGTTGTGGCTATTTGATTGATTGGGGTGTGGCAACGGAAGGCTCTGAAGTTAACAACTTGTCAGCCACGTTAGCCTATTGTTCCATAAAGGTATGCTCTTGTTGCAGATTGTAATGTTTTCTCTGCGCCATTAACATAAGGCAATCCTCTTCAAGGTTTTAGAGTATCTCTGTGCTCATGAGCGAGGTACGCTTGAGGGCAAAGTTACATATATACTTGATCACGACGTGGAGTCTCTCTTCTATACCTTCGTAGGCATTCTTTGTGATGGCGTATTGGTGTGGGATAAAGGTCGAAATCCAAGAGATGTGCAAGCGTATAGAATGAAATCGTTGCATGATAATTTTGAGGACCAGATTAAATACGTTCCTGCTGAATTTCGGGATGTGGTGAGAGAATTCCGTGCTCTCCTCTTTGGGAATAAAGACCGAAAGCGAGTTGCTATTGGTACTGTGATTGACTTTCTAGATAGCAAGGCCTATTATTATAGGGGGATGTAGCTTGGTAAATCTTAGCTTCGGGTGTCTTTATAGTTCTCTTTTTTTTTTTCTGGGGTCAGGCGTTGTATAGATAGAGAACAGCAAGCTTATGGGTGGATAGTATTTGATTCTTTGATACTGGTTCTGTTTTTAAGGATTGTAGCTTTGAATTACAGCGACTTTGTTTAGGGATTGGTCACTCATAGATTGTGGTGCTTCGGGAATGGCCTTTATGGAAGCTCAACTGGCGTGGTGTGCCAAAACAGGAGTAGGACGATTCCTAAAATGGTAGTCTGCGAGCCCAGAAATGGTAGGGGCCAAATCGGGACTGACTAGGGTGACTTACCAAAAAGGTAATCAAACAATGCCAGGGAAAATAATTGCAGATTACCTGTTTAGTGCTGCGATGGGAGACTTTATCGCGGGAACTCCCATCGCAGTAAATTGGCACTAAACCTGCTAGCGTAGTCACTACCTTTTATGATCTAGTACTAGGGAGATGATCTCATGCCTCAGTTAATTGTCACTAAACCTGGTAGCGTTAGACCTACTAGAATATTCAGTCCTGCCCGTAAAGATTATCATTACAGAGTTTCGATTTGATACTTCAGAATTCCAAAACTCTAGGGGTATTCAGAGTAGAAGTATCCGGCGAATAAAACCGGATATGAAAAACCGAATAAAAAAAAGTTTGTTTTTTTTATCCGGTGGTTTACGATGAAAAAAAGAATTCAGGTCGGGGAAAAAGTACTCGGAAAAATCACAACTAGAGTACCAGATATTCCGGTGGATATCGCCGGATAACGTTTTTTTTATTCGGTTCATACATGGGTTTTCATATCCAGGTAGATATATGTTCTGGGCCGCTCGCGGGCGGCATACCCACTGTGCCGGCCGCGGGCAATTAATATAATTCCTCAATTTGGTAAATCTCAATCGTACAAAACATTCTGCGACATTGAAAAAACACCCTAAGAAGTTATTTTGACCGCCCTATCCACATCATATACCCTTCCTGTTGTTTAGTGGGAGACGGCAGACATTAAACAAGGGAGGATTCCGGAAAAACTACCTCAAGCCCTTCAGATGGTGAAGTACATGCTGGTGACGTTAACATCAATGGGTATTTGGAAATTAGTTTCTTATCCGCGGGATTCAGGTAAGGTACAAAGCGGTACTTTCTTAATCGCGGGTCCCTTTTATATGTAGATTGCTAAGGTACTCCAATTTCTTGATTTTAAACCAAAACGAAGCAGATTCTACCTAGAGTTATACAACAGGTAGATGCTATTTTACAGCGTTGCCGGAGATCAAATGGCACAATGCTACAACATCATATTTTTGCAGTTGTGATATTGCCAAACCCGATAACCTTTACCCAACTACTGACCTTAGTTACAGGCTTAGAGAATGATATTTTAGATACTCTAACCGCTCGGTAAACCATAGTTCACCAGGCATCTATAACTACCGGTGTTGGGAAAACTTCTACTCAAATTGTTGTCACCGATACTTTAAGAATAGTCTGAAATGCTTAATTTATTGCCATACGAAAGTATTAACAGATCATGACTATATTGCTCTAGGTGAACCAAATTGGAATGTTAGAGGGGGGTCTAATCGACTGGGAAATCAATGAATCTTTTGCAGTCGCTGGGAAATTATCAATTCTGTTTTTTTTCTAGTAAATCAGTACTCGTAAACCTTTATCAATACACCAAATTGAGTAATTGTTTAAATTGCCCGCGGCCGGCACAGTGGGTATGCCGCCCGCGAGCTGCCCAGAAGATATATCACGAGACTGCATAGCTGCTCAGGGGACTGCATAACTTGGCGTGTTCAGTATAGCTTAGGCACAACAAAATGAGACTTGAAATTCTCTAAGTCATTTTTTGTATGAGCGCCTACTCAACTTATTTGAACCAGCATAACAACTCATCTCAAGCAGCACCTCGAACCCGGCATAACAACTCATCTCAAGCAGCATGTGACTCGAACCCTTCTGAGATCATAAGGCCTGAGAAACGTGGAATAGGAAATGCCACGTGTAAGTGGAAGCTGATTAGGGGGTATTGAAAAGAGTTAGAAGAGAGGAGTTGTATAGAGGTGTAGCGAGTGATAGCAGGAACTGTAGGGGAGGGTTTGGAGGAAGTCGATGTGGGTTTGGATATCAGTATGTGTAAGATTACGAGGTTATTAAGCGGAGGAATCTTGGAGAGAAGAGTTCGGTATATTCGAGATAATCAGAGCTATCTAGATATCGCTTATAAGGCTTATTGCTTATGGTCCTAGTACTCTATAGAAAAACCATCATTCCTGTCGACAAACTCCAGCTCTTTTATCCTTCCTCGAGATATTCCAATTAGCCATATTGGGACGACTGGTTTCATACCATGAACGTCCCAATTAGCCATTTCCGTCTGCCTGCATTTCCCGTGATCCATCCTTGCACATCGTGAGGGTGTCCCCTGTATGCACCACGTGAGAGTGTTTCCTACAGCATACTACCAACTTATCTCCTTGTGCAACCTCTGAATCCTGAGTTCCCCCCCCCCCTTCACCTTCATTCAATTCCCCTGGCCCCCCCATTCTTATTCTCAATTGACCTTTTAAACCTCCCATTCCCAACCCAACTCCATCTCCCATTACAACTGTCACACGTGCTCCAAGGAACTCATCTAGGATATCAAAAGCCGGGCATAATTTCTCCACCTGCTGGTCAAGCGTCAATTCTTCCCTCACCACCTTACCCCCAACCTTATACTCCCTGATTTTTGTTCTAGCCCCCATCTGCCTTAGCAACTCTTTAGCTTTACTGTGACATGCAACCAAATATGTAACATAAGCCTTAGTTTTTTCCCTGCTTGGGTCTTGATGAAGAATTCCTAGTTTTTCTGCCCACTTCCAACACCAATCCATTTTACTTCTGCACGACTGATAGATAGACCAATTATTCTTTATCAGCAATGCCAGTAAGGTATCTAGTTTCCCTGCCTATGCAATCTGGCTTCTGGCTTGTGAACTCGGTAGATGAACAACTTAAGATGCTGCACTAACAGCCTTTTTGCTCCCTATCTATTATCAAACCTGTTAGCCCCTCCTAACTCTATTACCTCATTTCACCTGCCTATGCTTACCTCTGCTCCTTGAATAGAATGATTCTTACACTCTTTATACCGAATATCCTCATAAATTCTAGCCAAACATCGATTTCATGTAGTGTTGAGTTGCTCGCAAAATCGGTACCAGTGATGATTTTACTAGGATCCGTCACTAGCATGACAAAAGCCATTAGCGTAAATTTTTTGCTGACTCATGACATGCTACACACGTGATATGCACCCTTATGTGACATGTGCATGCTGGCACGATCCGCCAAGACCGGATAAATGGTCCCAAAAATCACCGTAGAAATGCTCAAATATTCGACCCGGATATTTCGCAAAAGTATCCGGTATTTTTTGAGGGGTATTCAGACTAGCGGACTTTTACGACCGGATAAATCCGGATGTTGTCTGAACCGAATACTTCTACTCTGAATACCCCTAATAACTCTAATACCTACTTTAATTACTTTAATATTGCTGAATATGCCTTATAAAATTATACAAGACATTGGATAAAGAGGGAAGTATATATACAGGAAAACCATAGTTGCCAAGGCCAATTGCCAAGGCCGACGATATAGACTTTCTGAAGACAATGGTATAGCAGATAACGAGAAAAGTGGCATGACCTGCTCCGCCCACTGCTTCAAGCACTGCCTAGACTGGTAATAGTCTTATTGGAAAATCATAGCACTGCGATATGTGTGGAACGTATGAATTCCTACAACATATATATAAGTCATGGATATATGAGTTCCTACAATATATATATAAGGAGTGGATGTATGAGTTTATACAACATATATATAAGGTGCGGATGCATGAGTTAATACAATATATGTATATATAAGGCGTGGATGCATGAGTTCCTACAATATATATATAAGCCGCGGATGCACGAGTTAATACAATATATGTATATATAAGGCGTGGATGCATGAGTTATGAGTTCATACAAGCCGTAAATGCATGAGTTCCTACAACATATATATAAGCTGCGGATGCATGTGTTCATACAACATATATATAAGGCGCTGATGTATGAGTTCATACAAGCCGCGAATGCATGAGTTCCTACAACATATATATAAGCTGCGGATGCATGTGTTCATACAACATATATATAAGGCGCTGATGTATGAGTTCATACAAGCCGCGAATGCATGAGTTCCTACAACATACTATGTATATATAAGGCGCGGATGCATGAGTTCATACAAGCCGCGAATGCATGAGTTCCTACAACATATATATAAGCTGCTAGTGCTAGCTAGACTAATGCGATCCGTACATATCGCAGTGCTACGATTTCCCAATAAGACTATTACCAGCCTAGGCAGCGCTTGCAGCAGGGGCGGAGCGGGTCATGCCACTTTTCTCGTTATCTGCTATATCATTGTCTTCGGAAAGTCTATTCGTCAGCCTTGGCGATTGGCCTTGGCTACCCATCAATTCATGCATTCGCGGCCTCTAGATATGCTTGATTTCTCACATGACCCTCGAAAGCCTGAATCCCTGGAAAATATACATATAAGCCACGAAAGCACAGATTTCTCGAATATATATATAATGCGTGCAAGCATGGATTTCTCGCATATATATGCATAAGGCACGAAAGCATGGATTTCTCGAATATATATGCATAAGGCCTGAATGTATGAATTCATATGTGGCCAAGGCTGATTGCCAAGACCGAAGATATGAAGCGTCAGGACGCTGTGGCATCCCCCGCGGCGTGCTGGTGGCATCTAGATTGTGTTGCTACTGCGCGGGGCGTCCGGACACACCAGAATTTGCTCTTGTTATCTATATCTCATTGTCTTCGGAAAGTCTATATTGTCGGCCTTGGCAATCGGGCTTAGCAACTATGGTTTTTGTTGCTTTCCTTACTCGTGCTTTTTCCCTTTGCTCTTTATCCAATATCTTGTATGATTTTATAAGGCATATTCAGCAATATTAGAGTAATTAGAGTGATTATTAGAGTAAGTATTAGAGCGAGTATTAGAGCGAGTATTAAAGTGAGAGTAGAAGTGAGTATTAGAGTGATTAGAGTGATTAGAGCTAGCCTGCCAACCAGACTAGATTAGAGCAAGTATAGAGCGAGTATTAGAGCGAGAGTAGCAGCGAGTAGAGCGAGTATAAGAGCGACTATTGGTGCGCACATGTTCCATGTATATATCTATTGCCCAATACTTCCTCTGTATATAAGTACTTATGTACATATGTGTACTCACGTGATGTGAAGTATTCCTTTATATAAGTACAGCAAATAGCAAACAGTTGTCCGTTGCCCATACTTCATATTTGTGACATATTCGTAGCCATCTGTAATATATTCTAATCTTCTTGGCATCTCTGCTGCACTGCTATTATATTTAACCAACTTCATGTATCAACATCACACCGCTAATATATTTAACCCACTTCAGGTCTCACCAAACTACGGAGTTATTGCGATCCAGGATTGCTGTGGTATTCTCGGAAGTATGTGGTATGACATAACTTTATTCGTAAGGCCGATAAAGTTCAGCCACCCGGACAGTACTGTACTCATGGTAATCACGGAATCGCCACCCGAGCGATAATATCCACCTTTTTGGTACTGTAGTCTTTATAGTACCACCACTGATGCACCATGAAATAAACAGACGAAGAATGTAGAGCTCAACCCAACCTCATGTGGGGAGAAATAAACTGGACTGTATTCTATATACGACTTGATGTTTGTTGAAGAACAGAATCATGCAGGACCTCCAATGTCTGCCAAGCCCCGTCCCACTTTTCCCCGCGTCAGCATGATGCTGTAACCAGACTAGCACGCTGACGCGCATCTGATGGTACAAGTACTGGAAGTGGTAATCCGGTCGGGCTTGGCAAATTGTAGATTTTCTTATATAAGGCCCTGAAGTTTGTCTCGTAGTCTATCATCAAGCTTCTCATCTTTAGAGAAAAGACCTACGGTATTCCATTTGAACGTTCTCAAAGAACAGGATGTTTTCGGTTTTCCCTTTCAATGCCGGAGCCACCATTACTATTGACTATAACAAGTCGATGACGTCTACCTCGACCGCAAACCTCTCCTGAACAAACTCGAGGTTTGTACTATCGTTAGATTCATCAATAGAACACACATTAGCACCTCACACACATATGCACAAGTTTGAACTCGATACATCGGAGGAGCCAAAAAGATTTCTCCCTCCCCATAATATCACGGTTTCACCTGGCTGGATCTCGTGGAGATTACCGTCTCCCCCTCCACAATCCAAAGGTGCTCGAATACTATTAACATCAGTACACGAATCATTAAGAGAATTTCAGAGAATTGAGAATCTTGACGCAGCTGCTACTTTAGAATGGTTGAAGGAGCTAGCTCTATCAAGCGGCCAGGGAACGGTGTAGGAGACCTTCTTCCCTCCGCAGGTGGTGACGTATGCTACCACATCAGCCTTCCACTTCATTTCGTGAACAGTGCTAACCAGCTTCGTGTTAGGCAAACACAAACATTCGTGATAAAACCCCATTTTCTACGAAACTTCACTCAAGTCAGCACCCCATGCGTAACAATACATTGTGCCATAACCATAATTTTGTCTGCAGCAATAAGACCACCACCTTCGGACACAATTACGGGCCATGCCATAGTTTACCTGAATGCAGTTGTTCGTCTGGCAAAGATTGTCATTCTAACAATTGCCAAGCGACAGAGGCCAGCAGAGGTTTGTGGAGTCTTGGGTCTCACAAACACAGGAAGGACCTTTCTCGTCATATCTTGCACGAAGTCGAAGCCATAAGCGACACTTCTATCCCACCTCCAGAGAGATGTATGGAGGAAAAGGCGGTCGCACTTTGCCGATCGGAACCTGCCTCACATCTTCCAATTAGCGCCCAAAACACAAGGACATACCGTATTAATTCGCAACTAAGAAAGTACCACTCGGCAGGACAGTATTAGTGTATAAGACAGGGGTAAAACAGCCTAATTTTGGCCGAGATATTCGAATCGTGTTTAAGACAGCAAATTTTTCTTATAGGACAGTAGGGTAGGAATGTCAACGTTGACTGGCACTGCCAGTTTCTTTCACTTATCACCATCACTTGTTACAATGTCAATTCCGCAGGCACCTCGTGCTGGACCCAGTAATATATCAATTCCACAGGCACCTCGTGCCTGACTGGTAACTACCTCCTAAGTCTAAAGACCAACTCGACCTGCCAACAGACACGGAAGATGAAAGTTCCGACCTTGAGATTGTGGATGATGAGGAGGAAGCGGATGGAAGTGAAAATGAGCAGGGAGATTACATTACTGAAGCAGAGGCCATGCATATGCTACAATTACGCTTGGAGAGGAGATCGTGTAAAAAGATATCAATTATGCTACTGGGTTGTTCCGGAATTTTTTTCCCCCCCCCGGAAATTCTTTTATAAGAAAGTATCTCGTGTTTAAGCTAGTATCGCATATAAGACAGTAAATTTAAGGCCCCTCCGACTGCCCGTTTGTAAATAAGACAGCATTCTTAGTTGCGAATTAATACGGTATGACTGTGTTACTGAAGGCTAATGTACCGAGAATCCCCAGGTGGATATGCCGTATGAAAGCAATACCCGAGGCCAGACGTTGGCCCTTAGTGAGATTCCAGGAGCACGGGGATTGTGCGGAGCCAATAGGACTAGCGATCTCTTCACAGTACAGATGCAGGTACCACCTGATATCTACGAAGGGAATTACATTGAATCAAGCGAAGGAGCAGCAGGTGGGATGACAATTTGGGATCTGGGCATGTTATCACCAGTGGCCGACAGGATGATACCACTTCAGCTTTCGATGTCCAGACATCGAGGATATTAGCGAGAGCCTACCAAGATTATGGACCTTTGGACCTAGATGAGGACATACTAGACAGTATTACTGAGGACCACGAGTTAACAGCGATCCCCAATCATCAGTATCTGTACGATCGCTGCAACCAAACCCACATCATCTATTGCCGGGAGGGAATTTACGAGTTCAGCATAGGCTTTCAGGGATAGAGGTTTGTCGGTAAGACTCTCGAAGATGTTAAGATATGGGAGAAACGGCGCTCAACAATACCCTGGATTCGGGGCGTGATAGGTAAACTACTCCTGGACATGATTACTCCTCAATGAATCACTAATATTACCTTACAGGAGCTACTACTAAGGCAATAGAAGATGAACATGATTCTAATGATGAAGCAGCATGGAGATTGGCAGACACAGAAGATCTTTTGCAGGCAATTGCTCTACATCAAGAAGGATAATGTATGAATGTATGCCCCGTCACCCTGTACTCCGTTAAGCTGTTTAACCTTTCACTCGGTTCACTCTATTTACTGTTTTCAGTATTAATGCTCTGCTCATGGTTTAGAGCACCTACTGTACTCGCAATCACTCTGCTCATGGTTTAGAGCATTTACTGCTTGTGGTTTTCCATATTCTTTTCATTCATGTGATAAGCTCAGTCTTTCATGTATTTAAAGCTGTCGTTCTCCCAGTACAGATCTATTGGATCAATACACTTGAATACACTTATTTAGCTACTACTCACTGCCACGATAAAGACTCTGCTTTACACAGTTCAGCTCACCTCTTCCACCTTGTTCCATCTAACCTGGGCACCTCGCACAGGTTATGAGCCCGGGCTGACCGTCACTCTGAGCTTTCTATTCCCCACTAGTGTTGTCAGAATACTTATCGTCTGAGTCAGCCTTTCCCCGCGTATTTCGAACCCCTCATACACGCATCAGTCGAACCCCTTATATAGGCATCCATATCATCATGTCGTCACCATCGTCATCGCAACTCCCAGGTTCATTTGCTTCTTCAAATACCCTTCCTTCTGCGAATACCCTTTCTTCTACCTCGTCGACCGTCCTGTTAGGGGCGAGCCGGGTGATCAAGGGAATGTTGTCGGAATAATAAGGATTTGGAGGTTATTAGCGAGCGAAGGCAAGATCACACAACTCGGGCCTAACTGCACGTACGGGTGCAGGTTGAACTTAGAACATTGCTCGAAGAGCCAAAAGCTAGATACAAGAAGTGGGCATATATATAGGAAAGCGGGGTTCGTCAGGCCTGCCAGCTACCAATTGCAACATAATACCTGACGTTATCCAACGGTATTCCACCCCTATCAGCCTTGTGCCGTAATACGTCCTTCCTTCTGTCCCTCTAAAGGACCTAGAAAAATTGGCTGGTCAATCCAATTTTCTCCGATGGCGGTCGACCATTCAGATGGTCCTCAAATACCAGAAGGTCCTGGAAATTACCAGGAACAAGCAGGAAACTCCGAACGATGAAGCAGCTGCCGATACCCTAGATATGAAGAACTTGCAACCCTTATTGGGATTGAAAAGGAGTACTGAGTATTTAAAAAAAAAAAAAAAAAAAAGAAGAACTTGCAAGCGCTACTTACGATACAAGCTACAATTTCGCTCGATCAACAATACCTTATCAGCGAATGTGAGACGGCACATCAGGCATGGACAAATCTCCATCATGCGTTTGACTGCCAAAACACAATATCTTCATTCTACCAAATGCATCTCATGAATGACCTTCGACAATCAGAGAACGACACCATTCCTGAATACGTTCATCAGTTTGGTAGCTTATGGACGCAAACTCATAGCCGGTTTTCCAACTCAACTGACACACTCTCCAAGGTACTGAAGCCAGTCTATGAGGATGATACCTTTAAGACTGCTATGTTCCTTACTGCTCAACTTCTCTCCATGCGTTCTTCCAACGTTGATACTGCTAAAGCCTTGAATGCTATCCAGAAGCGCAATAAAGGCAAATCAACCAACTATACTTCTTCCACCTCCAATCGAAAGCCAAATCCTCCCGGACAAGGCAAGACCGCTCCTCCAGCGAAGGGGGAATGTTCATGGTGTAAGAAAAATAGACATCATTATACTGGACATGTTCATACTCAGTGCAACCGCCTGAGAGAATATAAAAATAAGAACACGAGTGGTACTGCGAATCTTGCAAGTGGCGAGTCTAGTGAGACTGTTGTTGCTTTCCTTACTGAAAGTACGAGCTCTGGCAAGTTAGTTGAATATGGTATTACTTCTATAGCTCGTACTACTCCTCTCTCTTCTGCTCAGTCAGAATTAATTGAACATGGAGTTGCTTTAGTTGCTCATACTATTTCTCCGTTTGTTGTTCAGAATAATGAAGGGTCTGCTTATTTGGGTACAGGTACCGATATATATTAGGTATGGATCCTTGATACCGGTGCTTCTCATCATATCATAGCGATCCTGCATCACCAACTTAGTCTCACGCATAGTGGATATTAAAGTTGGTGGTGGACGCACTCTTAGGAGTATCTATGCGGGATCTGTTAGGTTGTCAATGGTTGTTGCTGGTTTAGAGGTCTCCTTTATCCTTGATGATGTATTGTACATCCCCGATTGGAATAATGCAAACTGGATTTTCTGGCACAAACTTGACTCGCTAAATGATTACTATCTCATAGGTCAAGATGGAGTACTTGAAGTAAAATTCAAGAAAGATCATAAGACTATCCTTCATGCTCCTCTTGGTGCTCATGTGTATACTCTAGAATCTCGGATTTCTAAAGGGCAAGTATATCTCTCTGCTATTCAGTTCTGGCATGAAGCACTTGGGCATTCATCTCCGAAGTCATGGAGTAAAGCTACTGACTTATATTCAGATTTTCAGGTTCTATCGAAGCCTTCTTCTGAATTCTATTGTCACAAATGTGCTGTCTCCAATCTCAAACGTCATGTTCCATTGCCAGTCAACCATTTATTAGAAAATCCCTTCAATCTTATTCATGCTGATCTTTCAGGGCCTATTACTCCAACCTCTATTGGTGGCGCCCTCTACAATTTCTCTCTCCTTGACGATTGTTCTCGATTTGGATTTACTTATTTTCTTACGCAAAAATCTGAAGTGGTAAAATGTATAAAGGATTTTTGTATAAAGATAAATACTCAAACTGGACGATATCCTTGCAATCTGCGAACAGATGGAGGAGGTGAATTCTGCAACAATGACCTACGATACTACTGCTCTAACAATAGCATCATCCATCAAGTCATTTCAGTATATCAGCATGAGTTTAATGGCGTCCTTGAACGCTACAATCAGACCCTACAATATATGGTTCGACCCACACTGGCAGATCTACCCAAATTCTTATGGGCTGAATGCTACAACTGGGTAGTTTATGTCCGCAATCGGCTTCCCCATTCTACACTCAAAGGCTGAACCCCTTTTGAAGTTCTTAATAAGACAAAACCTATTATAAAGCATCTTCATCCCTTTAGTTCTCCAGTTTTAGTTCATATTCATCAGGAAAATGTTTACTAGAGACACAGGAGACACAAAAGAGGCACAGGACGCCACTGGATGCCACTGGATGCCACAAAAGACACTGGAGGCAAACTATTTATTTTTTCCTGATGAAGTAGGACGAGGAAAGTTAGTATGCAGATCTAATGCCTATGTACCATAATATAACAAACTTTTTTTTTTTTTTTTTTTTTTTGAAGTCTAAACGTCTATGGAGCCCTAGGCTATGAGACGGCCCCGTTCCCTCATCTTAAAAGACTCGGTACGCCCACGGAACAACGGGCAATGAAAGAACTGTAGAAGACCCACCGCCACCTTTAACTGCGCAAACCCACCTTCTTCCTACCTCTCTCAAAGTCATAAGCCTCAATTGGGAGCCACCGTCCTCTCATCTTTAGGTGACTCCCAACGGCTACTAACCTGTTCAAAAACACCACAACGGAGCTGGTGGCTTTCCCCAGTCTCCGGTTACCTCCCAAGAGCCAACGTGCCCCCATAACCCCTTGCACTCCTGTATCCTGTATGATATCCGCCATGGGTCTCTGGCAGGGGACCCCATGAATCACAATCGCCTTCGCCTTTGTGTCGCTAGGTGATCTGGTTGGTGGGGGTGTTTTGGCTGGTCGGGTTTTCTTACCAGCCACTGCTGCCGAACGTGATGCAGCCTGTTTTTTTGTAGTTGGAGGTGCCACTACCGGGGCCTCGTCCTCATCCTCATATCCAGACAGGTCTTCATACATGTCTGGCGAAGAAGCCAAAACTTTAGCGAAGAAGCCAAAATTTTAGTAGCTTGCTATTGAAGCAACTACTTTAAAGAGATATAGCTTCTTTAGTACCAAGCGACTACTTTCGCGCTTTATATATATAGTAGCTTTGAGCTCAAATTTGTACTAACTACCTAAATACTATGACATAGGCCATAACATATAACTGCTGAATATAGCCGAGTCTAGCTTCTCTATAGTATGACGTTGATAAATCAATAGTCTCAAATCTAGAATAGAGTTGGAAATGCCTAGATAGAAGCAATGGTGATGATATTACTACTATTAGTCGACTCTGATCGCTTAAAATATCTGAATTAGCTTATATTTTCTATCAACCAGACTAGGTTTAATAGGTTTCTAAGTATCTTCGCACTCTTCATACCAAAGGAAAAGGTTTCACAGGTTTCTTAGGTATCTTCGCACCTTTATCCTTTTGCCTATTCTTCTCCTTATAGAGAATATCTGGTTTGTATATCTATTGGATTGTCAGGTTCATTGCCAGATGTAGCTATTTTAGTATTAGCTTATGCTCGCAATGTCTGAAGCTTAAGTTGTCTGAATTAGCTTATGCTCACGATCTCTGAAGCTTGAGACATCATGCTCGAGTTGTCTGAATTAGCTTATGCTCGAGTTGTCTGAATTAGCTTATGCTCGAGTTGTCTGAATTAGCTTATGCTCACGATCTCTGAAGCTGAGACATCTGAATTAGCTCATGCTCGAGTTGTCTGAATTAGCTTATGCTCGAGTTGTCTGAATTAGCTTATGCTCGTGATGTCTGACAGTCTGAATTCGTATGTCTGAATTGGTATATATGCCTTGCTCGCCACGAGCTTTCTCTACTAGTATATCTAGCTCTATTAGCATGCCTTGTTCGCTACGAGCTTCTTTCTCTACGAGAGGCCTGTGCCAACCAGACTAAGAGCTTCTTCCATACCATATCTAGCTAATTAAGCATACCTTGCTCGCCACGGGTTTTCTCCAGTATCTAGCTTAATAAGCATGCCTTGCTTGCTATGAGTTTTCTATATATCTAGCTCTATTAGTATGCCTTGTTCGCTACGTACCATATCTGGCTAATTAAGCATACCTTGCTCGCCACGGGTTTTCTCCAGTATCTAGCTAAATAAGCATGCCTTGCTTGCTATGAGTTTTCTCTATACTATGAGTTTTCTATATATCTAGCTAATTACGCATGCCTTGCTCGCCACGAGTTTCAATATTAACAAAGAGTAAGAGTGACATGTGTCAAATGAATTGCTTGACCGAATTGCAGATGCAAAGTAATGATGTCATGTGCATATATTCATGCGTGCTTCATAATATGTTCTTATGTAGGACCGCCACTACTTATGAGCATATGTATGTGCGACATAGTTTAGCTACGTCTCAGTACTTGTTACATTTGATGCAGTTTTGCCAAGTGGCCACTCATAAATTAGCCTGCATACCAAAATAAATGGTTTCACCAGACGAGCTGTGTTTATGTTTGGTGATTATTTACATGTAGTTGCATACTAAAAGCCAAGACGCCAGTTTGAACCGGTCGCCTCCCAAAAAATAAAAGGTTTGGACCAGACCCTCTTTCGAGGGTTTGTGCCAACCAGACTAGGAATATGGGGAATTGGGAGAATTGGAGCGAGCGATATCACGATCACAGACTCAGACCTAACTAGCTGCACGTACGGGTGCGGGGTTGAACTTAGAACATTGCTCGAAGAGCCAAAAGCTAGATACAGGATATGTGCGTATATATAAGAGAGCGGGGTCGTCAGGCCTCCAATCCATCAAATTGCGACATAACACCTGATGTTCCCACCCTCGTCAGTCCTGCACCATAACACTTCACCTAACAGCTCTCAAGGTAAATTATCAGCTGCTACTGGGGTCTATGGCAAATACCCACTTCAGTAGCAGCAGCTTCAATATCGAATATGGAAACAGAAAGAGATAAATAGGTTGAAGTCACAAAAGATAGCATGGTTCACTGGGGTTTTTTCTTGGGGAGGGGGGTTTCACCAACAGATTTAACTTTTGTGTACACAAACATTAAGGAGGTTGAACAATTCATGAGTTCTTGACTCAGTATCTTCTCATCTGGGGTTCCTATTATAAATTCTCTTATAGTATATGCCCTCCGCTCCAATAGGAACTGAAAAACTGATTTAAAACCACCAGCGCCACTTATCGCCTCTAGGATGCACTCGCAAGACATGCCTCCTTAGTCACAGCCATTGGGTAGGTTAGGAGCCACATCGGTATCCCGGGGAATGAGAAGGCAGACTGCCGAGCAGTATACAAGTTAGCACTAGGGCGCATTGCTAGGAACAGCCACTGAACAAATTGCAATCATAGTTCCTAATACTACTGGCTTGCAAAGTGCAAAGTAAAAAGCATTAATACAACATATCTACCGGCTTATGATACTGCATGGCTAGCGTACTTCCTAAGTCCAAATTATCTCTATTAATATGGAAGCCTAATGTACGAGAGGGGGTGGATGTTGTTAGAAGAAAGTAGAGTAGGAGGTTAGTATAATGGGAAGTTTTGGGCGTATCTCAAGCCTACTAATACCAGCAACTATCACCAATAATAACCGGACTTCCTAGTAGTGATTGACATTAAACTCCCCTCTAGGTCTGAACAAAATGAATAAACTGAAAGAACTTCGCCTCACTACACCCTCGAGAGCTCCCTAACTGAAGAACACCTCTGTGGACTCGAGAGTCCACAAACCGGAAGGGGTCTTCCATAAGGACATGCCCTGATTGTGTGTTCAGAGTCCTTCCTGCATTGCTGCCGGAGGTCAAAGTTGTTATTCGTGGCCTAGGGCACAACTTGCCACTTACCCCTTTCGGGAGCCCCTCGGAGGTACTGTATTAGCGACGGCTTGTTACCGGACGGGCATTATTCCTGGGGGGGGTCCCCTAGAGATTATCGGGTTACTGGGATTACTGACCGTGGCACCATCATAACGTTTATCAAGTTATATGACTGTTTCACGCATGAGCCCACTCAATAAGTTTTACTTCAATAAAGTCAGCATCTGCGACCATAGACTGAAGAAAACGAGGCATCCCGTCCGCTCTGCCATATCTAAGTTTCAGATCGCCAGGTCAGTACTATGGTGGGTGACCACATGGGAATCCCTGGTGTTGCAGCTCTTATTTTTTTTTTTTATTGTTTGTTGCCTATTATTGCTTTTTACTTTGCGCTTTTGCAAGCCGGTAGGTAGTATTTCCCAGCAATGCGCCGAAGCGCTGACTCGTATACTGCTCGGCGGTCTGCCTTCTCATTCCCCGGGATGCCGATGTGGCTCCTAACCCACCCAATGGCTGTGACTAAGGAGGCATGTTTTGTAAGTGCAAGCTAGAGGCACGAGACTAATCCCTTTGGAGAGGCTAGTGCTAGCCAGACTAGACTAATCCTAGAGCTTCCATTCTATTCCAGATCTGGGTGGGCCTCTCTTTGCCGGGATCCGGAGAGTACGCCTGGGCACGAGACGTCTCGAGCTCTGGCCAAAGGGTCTCGAGACTTTTGCCAATCGAGTACCCAAGATAATTATATTCGAAATCATAAGCTAGCTACCTAATCATCATCACCTTCGCCTTCGATGTCCATATCCCCTTCTGTTCCCTCTTCCGCCAACCCTCGCTCTAAAATCATGCCTAGAGTACGTAAGTCTTGCAAGATAGCATAGCGCCCTGCCAAAGCCCGATATAATCATCTGGTGTATGAGCAGCCGATACGGAAATTTGGCTCATTGTAGATGTAGTACTCTGTAGAGGAATGTGCAGAAAATGAACAGAGAAGGAGGTGACGAGGAGTTTATTAATGAGGGTGTTGAAGGCCAGTGCCATTCCTCTTTCCTCTTCTTCGGCTACCGATACTAGAGTTCCCAGGAAGCCTCCCTGTTCTGTAGTGTAGTGTAGGCCTACCTAAGTTCAGTGTAGCGAAGCAGGATTCGTGGATGGTAAATATGTATACAGAGCTCACTAGGTAGTAGTGTGGACCGTTCGCTCGTGAAGGCTTCCCTTGCATTAGAAAAAATTACCAAGATGAGATTTCTGGGTAACAGCGAGTCTTCATTGCTAGTTTAGGGGGTTGGGGAAAAAAAAAAACGAATGTACATTTAGGAGCTTTACCGAACACGGCTAAGATATGGCCCCAGGTAGCCCTATGTAAGCATGGTCTGTTAACAATAGGTCCTACCGACCTAGCACGCTCATCGGAGAATCCCCGCCTCCAAACCGACAACGCATATTGTATCCGGCTTACTCGTTAGCCAGTGGACCGGAAAGTACTGCAGTGACTGAGTCCTTTCCCCCTACTTCTCCAACTTCCCTGTACTAGTAGTACTTAGGTCTGAACAAAATAAATAAGCTGAAAAGGGTTCCCCTCACTACACCCTCGAGAGCTTCCTACAGATGATCGCACAAGTATACCTTCGCCGGTCCCACATAGTAAATAAGCATATTTTGGATACTAGAATATTCGTATTTTTTTTCGCTTAGTCACCATACATATGCTTGTATCTAGAGATGCACTAAGCCACAAAGGGAGGCTTATCGATAAGAAAATAACCGGCTCAGCAACGCCGCTCGAACCAACAGCTAACATCATCGAGATACAGGATGTGCTCAACCGTGAGAAAAAATGTATCGAAAACCTTGAAATTCAACACCGGCGTCAACATGTTTAGCGCAAGATCACTGACTTTCTTGGTCCTCTCGGAACCCCTGGCTCTTCCTCCTTGACATTCTGGCCCCTCACTTCGGTATATCTGTTTATTTGACTCTTGTATGCTTCTGTCATATTCATTGATGCTATTCCACAACTTTTCCGAGTTTATTCTATACTTTCCTATTTTCTTGTGATATAAGAATATATTGGTTATAAGCATATCCACCCCCGTCCGGACGGTATGCTTTTTTTTTTTATTTTTTTTTTTTAAATACTCATTACTCCTTTGTATCGAGCGTCATCTGCATAATGCAACTGAAGGACACCTCTGTGGACTCGAGAGTCCACAAACCGGAAGGGGTCTTCCATAAGGACATGCCCTGATGGTGTGCTTCCTGCATTGCTGCCGGAGGTCAAAGTTGTATTTGTGGCCTAGGGCACAACTTGCCACTTACCCCTTTCGGGAGCCCCTCGGAGGTACTGTATTAGCGACGACTTGTTCCCGGACGGGCATTATTCCTGGTGGGGGTTCCCTAGAGATTATCGGGTTACTGGGATTACTGACCGTGACACCATCATAACGTTTATCAAGTTATATGACTGTTTCACGCATGAGCCCACTCATAAGTTTTACTTCAAAAAAGTCAGCATCTGCGACCATAGACTGAAGAAAACGAGGCATCCCGTCCGCTCTGCCATATCTAAGCTTCAGATCGCCAGGTCAGTACTATGGAGGGTGACCACATGGGAATCCCTGGTGTTGCAGATCTTATTTTTTTTTAATTGTTTGTTGCCTATTATTGCCTTTTACTTTGCACTTTTGCAAGCCGGTAGGTAGTATTAGGAACTAAGATTGCAATTTGTTCAGTGGCTGCTCCTAGCAATGCGCCCTAGCGCTGACTCGTATACTGCACAGGATGCCGATGTGGCTCCTAACGGCTGTGACTAAGGAGGCATGTCTTGCGAGTGCATCCTAGAGGCACGAGACTAATCCTAGAGCTTCCTTTCAATTCCAGATCTGGGTGGGCCTCTATTTGCCAGGTTCCGGAGAGCTTGTAGACTTGCCATGGAGTCGGTGAAGACGAGGAGTTTATCAATGGGGGTGTTGAAGGCCAGTGCCAGCCCTCTTTCTTCTCCGTCGGCTACCGATACTAGAGTTCCCAGCTCCCTGTCTGTGTGGTGTAGTGCGGGTCTACCTAAGTTCAGTATAGCGAAGCAGGATTCGTGGATGGTAAATATACAGAGCTCACTAGGTAGTAGTGTGGATGGTTCGCGAGTGAAGGCTTCCCCTGCATTAGAACAAAATACCGACATGAGATATCAGGGTAACAGCGAGTCTTCATTGCTAGTGGTTCGTATTTTTCTATACCATAAGAGAATTTATAACGCTAAAAATTCCTACAATAGGAACCCCCAGATGAGAAGACCGAGTCAAGAACTCATGAATTGTTCAAAAGTTAAATCTGTGGGTGAAACCCCCCCCCAAAAAAAAAAAAAAACCCAGTGAACTATGCTATCACTGACGAGCAGAGAAAAAAAAAAAAAAAAGAAAACCCCTGCCATACTTTCCCTATTTGTCTACAGGGGAAAACCCCGTTGCACCATTGGACCACAGGGATAACTTTGAATCCTGCAATTGACGTCATGACCTCCCCCACCCAACAAAGTCAACTACGGGAACTCTTTTGAAAGTACTTTCGTGACCTCAACCTATTTATCTCTCTCTGTTTCCGTATTCGATATCGAAGCTGCCGCTACTGAGCTCCTTCATACTCCACGTTGAACTAACTATTTGTGAACCTATTAATATACAGGTTGAGTTTGATTACTGCTTGAACATATTATGTGTGAGGAATGATTGCTGCCAAAGTTAATAAGTCAGGGTACCTATCTCAGTACCAGTGCCAGCGATTGTAGATATAGAGCGGTCGTCAAGGGAGACTGACTTATACCCTGATAGGGCAACGGAAGCTTGTAGCAATAAGCCACCGAGAGTTTCAAACTCTATAGCTCCCTCTTCGTGCTACAAAAAATGCGTCAAAGGTACGGTAATCCTGCTCCAAAATATTCGACATTTCATATTCAAGATTACATACATCCGAGGACAATATTCTAAGAATGGCCATCGTAAACATAATGTTTCCCGTAGGCTGCACCGCGTTCCCCAAAAGCCATGCAGTGGCGGCGGCAATATGGCAAAACCTCAGAATCTCTCTGATTCCGGGGTTGAAGCCCCCCTGTGGTGCCGAACGCTCCGGCCTCCTGTTCCCCCCCAACACCGGGGACAACTCCCCTTTCGAGGAGCACTCCTTCACCATCGAATACCTCACCTCCATCGAGCTCCGCTTCTGCCGCGACGGGTACTCCGTGTACATCGAGTACGCCAACTTGATTATCAAGTACGTGGCCAGAAAGAACCTCGCATACGAAATAAAGGAGAGAGAAGTGATGATGAAAGATTTAGTTCTGGCGGCGTGGGAACATTATCGGGCTTGGGCGGAGGAGGTTCGGCTTAGGAGGAAGGAGGTGAGGGAAAGTGGGATTTGGAAGGAAGGGGGTATGGAGGCGTGGAATGTGGAACGGGAGATGGGTGAGTTGTGCCGGCAAGGCAGATGGGGCTGATTGACTGGCACAGGGAGACGCAGGAGTTGGGACATCCGGCGAGTTGAGTTTTTGGAGCGCCGATACAGTAGGAGAATTGTCAGAGGTCATGCCATGTGTAAACTGCTATTTGGGGAAGCAGTAGCAGAAGTGGGCCCGGCGAATTATTTGGTTTAAATGCGTTTCTTCCTTCCTTCCCCCCCCCTTCTCTTATTTTGCACTTGATCTTTTGGTTATAAGAGAAGCTGGGTGGTATCCTGTATTGGGGAGAGCGGGGGGGAAGGGGATTATAATTATTTGGCTTTACAACTGGAAAAAAATTTCAAAAAATTTAATTATAAGTTCTATTTCTCTTCCATCAATCAGCGGGAGCACGGGAAACACAAATGAAAAATTTATTCGACTCGAGACGTCTCGTGCCCAGGCCTACTCCCTCCCCCCCAACTCACTAGTACCAACGTGTCCTGACCAGTGACCGACCATCTTCACCAGACGTCTTTGCTAGTAGTACGAGGACTTTAGTGTACAAATAAAATATATCTATCCCCAGCATTTCTCTCAAAGGATTTCCCCTAGCTGGTGTATATTCATACTTACAGCCACGTTACCCTTAAATGGTAGGCGGCGAGCCACTTGCGTTTTCGCTATACATCCTCAATTTTCCAGATTGCAAGGAGGGTTTGGCGGCGTCCATAAGCTAATACTTCAATCCGCAACATTTTTTCTAGGGATATATTATCTTCTTCGTTGTGAGGTAAAAAGGATACCTTCACCGATTATTTATTATGCTTGTGACTGCCAAGATGAGTACTTTTTTTTTCTTTTTTGGGGGGGTTGGGCGGACGGACAATTCATGATTCATTACTCGTGTTACTTAAGAGCGAGGTACCATATTCTGGTTGCATAACTGGCCACATCCCAGATATGTTCCAGATGCCCCCTCCCAACTGTTCGATGGGGTTCTTGAGAAGCTCGATAATTTAGCCTCTGTTGTCCGATTCTGATGACAGATGCCCAAAACCCATTTGTTGCATATTTCCCCAGTCGACTTGGACACTATTGGTTTATTGATGTATCAACTAGGTGCACTCGAAGGGTATGCAAAAGCTGACAAGCATGCCAGTAATTGCAACCCGGTCACTGAGGGCCTTTACGTGTTCAGCATGCCAGTAATTGCAAACCGGTCACTGAGGGTCCTTTACGTGTTCAGCTCTCACCTGAAAACATCGCGGAAAAGGTTAGTCTGAATCCAATGCTTATAGAAACCATGTATACTCCCCTAAATGATGATCCATTCTCAGGCGAATTCCTCTATAATTCCCCTCTCAACGCACTTATGGGGGCTATATTTTTTTTTTTAAAATACTCATTACTCCTATGCGGTCCTGTTAGGGGGACCACGAGGAGCCACCGGAAACCCGGGTGGATTCTCGATGTACCCTCACTGAGAACCCGGAGATCGTGGGTAATGTCGATATTCTTGCACATTGTGTGGTTGGCTATTGGTTTGCCGCAGCCGGGGTGTGGTAGATATACAGCTAGTTCAGAAAGTGTCCGGGACGCATAAAACCAGGGTGGGCTGCATGCAGGCTGGGCACGGTAATTCTGCATATGGACGGTGGACCTGGCCAATCAGACAAGGGCTTGGATGTACGTGAATAGCCTATCCAAAGATGTTGGGTGCGTTGGCAGAGCTCTAAATAATAAAAATCGAATATTCTTAAGGCGTCGACGAGCTTCTTCGAATGATGCTGGTTTTGGGTCGGGGACCTGCTGTGTCGTGAATGCCGGTTGACGATATGCGGTTCCGTCAATGTTGCTTGTTCCAACAAGTATCGTAATGGAGTCACAGGTTTCTGATATTAACGACTGAACGCATAACAAACAACTTAACTAACTCCCATCCAAATATAATTATGCAAACCGGTACTTCAACACCCGTTTAACGCTACCGTACCCAACATAACAGTCCACCCATAATTTATTCACATTAACCACCAATCTGCTATAACTTGATACAATTGCAACCAACAATCTCGTCACTGTTCATTGTTACTTATACACATGGTAAACATTCTCTCCTTGATTTAATAGCCTGGTTGGCGCAATGCCCCTCCTGGACCACCAGCGAAAAAATATTCTGGACCTTCGACTTGCGCTTTTGTGACAATTATCGTTTCGCTTAAACTGGCCCCTTCCGGTTGAACCTGAATACATTGCCAGACAAATTAGGTATCCACAACGCCCATAACCTGCCATGGCAAAACAATCTTACCTTCAAGTTACCATCTTTGAGAATACCCTTAATAGTTCCTTTCTCCGTCTCGTTGGCAGCTAAACACGCGGTATTTCAGTGAGTTAACCAGCGATGCTTCAATTTATGGCTACATGTCCCCCCATTCACCAACAAACTTACATTTGGTATAAACTATCTTCGTTCCAACTTCTGGCTTATATTCATTCATCTTCTGGTAAATGTCTGGTAATACTCTGTGAAATAAGACCTTAACAGTTAGCAAAGTGATAACAAATATCTCAAAACAAAATCATACAGAATATTATTCAATACCTCACACCCAACTGCAATTTGAAAACTAACATACCTATGGGAAACCTTAGTGCACTAATACCACAACCAACTGAAACTTGTATTCGTATTGGAGCAAACAGAGCCTGCTAATAGATCAGTATCCTGACAACAAAAATCCAAATTTAAATACCACTGAAACGAACCGTAACTGAAAGGGGTTGAAGTGAAGTATAGAGGATTGGGAGAGAAATGTAAATGTGGTGGGGATACCGCCTGGAGAATATATAGAATTGTGCAGGTGGCTGGCCTATCTGGCTGGGGGCCTGGCTGGCCTTGCGGCTGGTGGCCTGGCTGGCCTGGCTGCTGGTGGCCTTGCAGATCCAGGAACAATTTGCATACACTGCCAAGCCAAATAGGAAGGAGGAAAAGACTTTTGGTATTAGTCTTGATCAGACATTCGTGTCCGATCCAGACTATCACCAGAGTATTTTATGGACCTCCGTACGGAGGCGCAGTATAAAAGTCCTTTCCTTCTCCCGATCTAGGAGTTGCATATGCATGAGTATTCACGCGTCACTCAATATTCAGCATACCCGATATATCCCTATGCACTCCTTTCCGTACGCGATACGATGTCTTCCACTGCCATATATGGCATATTTATGGACCACCGGCTCAACTATTAGATGTCTTATTTTTCTCTCCTGCCCCAACCTCTCAATATACCAGATATCGCGACATCTCAATTGGCGGATATGAAGTGTGGGTATGATCTTGCATCGTATGTACTTTAGTCAGAAAACGCCGGAATCTGCCTACGAGGGGCTTGTGCCAACTAGACTCCTGTAGTGCCAGAACATGAGTCATCCTGTTGCAGAATAATATGCAGAGCATTCCTCCCTCGAGTGAGGTTCTTCTCTTTTTTTTTTTTTTTTTTTTCCTATAATATTACTCCTATTGGGTCCCAGTAATTGGGCCATGAGGAGCCACCCAGAAACCCGTGCTCTTTGGCTGTTAGGAAATCTTTTTTGAGGGAGGCAGGATTGAGGTTCTTCTCTTCATTCCTTAAGCTTCGCTCCAGTCACTACGTTACGAAACATGTTTATTCGGTTCTTGGTAGTATTCTTGTTGCGTTGGTGGATGCGCCTTCATACGGCAATCAGCAAAAATTATATCTGCGTCACGTGCGTCAGAAGCGAGGAACCTCTAGTGGGTGGATGATTAGATAGACATGTAGTCTCATGCCTATGGACATGGTTTCCGACAGAGACATAGAACATGATCACCTCAGACAACCTGGATCATATTGCTCTATCATCGTGACAACCAGACTAACTACCTTTCTGTAATCTCATCCTCCTTGTTCCTAAATATGACGTTCTTTTACATAACTGCCCATTCTGACGCAAACTGTAACATCGCTCCTTCCGACGGAAATCAGTTAAGCTTATGCGTCTTGACGCATACCCATCTTATCATGCTTACCCGACGTAACTTCCGTCCTGTACTCCTCCCACTGCCAATAGTTCCAGTTTGGCCAATGTAATATATCGGCGTAATAAAAAATAAAAAAGGCCCATTTGGGGCTAGTCTGAGTCTGAACTTCACTGACTAAGCATGGGAAACAACTCATTGCTTTTTTTATTTTTATTTTTGTACTCTTCTTCGGTCCCAGTAAGGGGACTATGAGAAGACAAACCCATGCTCCTTGGCTGTTAGGAAATCTTTTTGAGGTTGGCAGGATTCGAACCTAATTGCATTCACCAGATGGTTCCCAACTAGACCTGCATTCAGTCAAATATGCTTCATTACCCGCAGCCAGGAATATAAGCCATCGTCGGCACCGGTGCACTTTGGATAGCACAATGGAAGACTCAAGTCCTCAAATCACAGTCTGATTCACGTCGAACTGTTCCATAACATGTATGCATGGTGCACTCCTAACCAAGAAGCCCTCGGAGTCCCTACCCATGTTACCCGGATTCATGTATATTATCTTTATTATAAAAATACTCATTACATACTCCTATACGGACCCCTTCGGGGGACCAGCCAGTCATGTATAGGATTGACTGGTCTATAAGGTTCTAACTTTGCGAGAGAAGCTCGGGCTTTTGGGAACCGGTGACTGAGACAAAGGGAGTGCTTTTGCACATGTGACTGAAGTAAATATAGAAGTTTGACTGAAGAGGAAACCGTATCACATGATGTAGTCTCGAGACCGCATATTAGGTATGTGGATACAGAGGATAGAATTATAGCTGTTTGACTCCTATTGAGGGGGTATGTGTGAAATTGAGGATGCAGTTGTAGAGGTCTGGGAGGCGTGTTCATTTCGAGTTGGAAGGTGTGGAAATTGAAAGGTAATTCACTCAGCACCAACTCACTCATATCAAATGGGCATCCCACTGAATTCCGAGCCTAGTTCTTCTTCAACGTGTCTTCGTGGTGCACTTTGCATAGACATCGTATCATGTATCGTTTTTGGTACATTCTGGGCCTGAAGAATCGAGAATTTCCCGTTGACTGAGAAATGCGCTGATGAAGGTGCTGGAAAGGTCCCGGCCCGAAGGGGGCGTGGGTAAGGGTATGATGAGAGAGGACTGAATGCACCTTGCTCAATAAAATGCTCGTGACATTACTAATGAGAATTGTTGTAATGGGCATTCTTGGCAACCAATTCAAAACACCCCCTCCGTATATCTACCTCCCTCTTGCATTGTCTCCCCACACCCTCCTTGTCTTTCATCATTGTCTTCCACAACCTCTAGCGAGGAGTAGTGCAATTAATCCTCCCCACAGCGAAGTAGTAAGTCCTCCTGCGCCGTGCTATATGCCCGAAATTCAAACTAACGCAAATCAAGCTCCTCTGTGTTCATAACATTTCGTCGTAGTCTACAAATCAGTTTCACTGTTAGACAGCCTAACGGGACGAGATTGAAGCCCTACCTCTGCACGGTTGCCCGCCTGGCCACTCCCTCTACTTAGTAAATTTGGCTCTAGGCTGCCCTTTGTAGGTCTCGATGTAACAGTCATCGCCCACGGCATAATTTGACATTTCTGAATGCCCAAGCTAATATTGGCTGATTGTACTCAGGCCTTCGTGTCTATATCTTCTCTTCGGTTCCAAATCCTTTCCAATCATACATTTCCAGTCCTCCAGGCCAAAGCTATCTCGATCACCAAGCCAACCATTCCTGGGAATAGCCGTAAAGAAAGGATAGTGAGAAAGAACTAGGTCGTCATTCTTTCTGAGCAACTTCAGGTAGGAGTAGTCCGACGAAGAGATTAACACTCCAAACACGTTTCTATAAAAGTCATTCTAACATAAGTTTAATTTGCACCAGGAAACTTTCACATCATTGTTACTCGACAGTTGCCCGAACAACTTCAACTCACTCGTAGCCGAAATATCTGCGTAATGAAGCAAAGACAGCCAATCAAGGCATATGCGCGAGCGACCAGCTCAGCCCAACGAACCACCAACTCGGTGTGGACAGCCGGTTACGAAGGTAACGACAAAATGCCGGACACATGGCGTTATCGGGGTCGTCTTCTACAACCATCCCCTCCCCTCTCACCGAAATCTCTTCCATTCAAAGAAGTTACAGACGGCAAGCCTGCTAAAAATGCTCTTCTTATGGCTGGGCGCACAATCCAACAGTTGTTCAAAGGCTGTAAGTCTGCAGCCAAGATGGCCAAGGGAATCGCTGCCAATGATCCACTGCATGCCCCTTATGTCAATGATGCAGCCGCGCATACTGTAAAACAGGAGCAACAGGAGCAACCATCGTTGCCTGTTTCTCCAGAGTCATCTGTAATCAACGCCTGCGAGTGGCTTCATAGCCGTCTCACACGACAGGCTACTAGCGCAGAGGATACCAAAACAAACAAGACCAACAAAGATGGATATCGTACTCATCATCACCACGAAAGTGAGGTTCAGCAACAGCGACCTTCATATGGGGAATACGAAAAATACGAAGAAACACCGGCGCCGGCTATTGCTGAAGTTGCAGAACACAAGCGCTTTCAACAAACTTCCGCAACATCCTTCACTGACCTCGAGCAGAGCATCCCACGAGGTCCTACCTACTCCTTCCAGTCCGGCGATCAGCAGAATGGTGGCCATACCTCTAATAAGCCCCATCGAGGACATGATGAGGATATAAGACAGACTAGACATGTTCCCTACCCCGCACAGAAGCGTTATCAGCGATATGTTCCATACAAATCCTGCCAACCCAACAAAATGACTTATCAGAG
This sequence comes from Terfezia boudieri ATCC MYA-4762, assembly GCA_003788615.2. NCBI lineage: Eukaryota > Fungi > Ascomycota > Pezizomycetes > Pezizales > Pezizaceae > Terfezia > Terfezia boudieri. The sequence goes on along the minus strand of ML121530.1, from coordinate 149,537 downwards.
TGATCCTCCTCATCACCATTACGGGCGCCAGGACCCCCATCACAACGTCCAGAATCCAGGTCGAGGTAATGCCAGCAGGCAGGACCATCGGCGAGGAGAGGAATATGTATTCCGCAATCCCAAAATTGAGAATCAAAACCATAGCAATGCCAACTATCTACGTCATCAGGGAGGAGTAAACAACCAGCAACCCGCAGCTGCACCTTTTTTCAATAATCCACTCCAACATGAAACACTCCCGCAGATAGTCGGAGGATACAATAGCAAGAATGTCAATATAGGGAATGGAGAAGCAATGACTTCGTCTCATCAAGCGCACGTTTCGAATTACCGAGGGGTATCTCACATCAACGACCAAGAACGTGGGTGGCGTGCCCACACCATTCAGAAAAGGGATCAACATCAGGAAACTCACGACAATAGACGTGGTGGAATCCAGTACGATGACCAGTACTATAACAGAATGAAGTCTGAGCAGAGACACCATGAGAGGCAGTACGAAGGAAAGGAATATGGGGAGGGAACGTATGAGCGAAGGCAATACGAAGGCAAGTACTACGAAGAAAGGAAACTTTATCAACCGGACTATGACGGAAAGTATTATGGAGCCAAGCAGTACTCCTTTGAGCAGAAGCACGATCTGCAAGAGGGCTACGTGCGAAATGACTCCGAGGTCAGTAAGCCGGATAAACAGTATGGAGGGCATCACTACAAAGCTGGGGAGTATACTTCTGAGAAAAAGAACGTTGAGCCAAAGGACAACGAAAAGCACTGTGGTGGAGGTTATGAAGAGAAATGGTCCCATGGAGAAAACATCTATGGTGAAAACGAGCATACACAACATAGCGGCCCCAAAGCCGAAGAAATCCGTCAACTTGAGAGAGAATCAATTACCAAACAGGGACCAATGTTTGGAACTTTCATACCTCAAATCACCACTGGTCGCAGGTCTCAAATTGCCAATACTGTCAATGCTCAACGTACTGGATCGCCAGGTAGCCATGCAAAAACACGATATAAGCATGATTTACCACCTTTCAGACTACGCTACTACCCAGAGCACATGAGGCCTCTGGAGCATTACTCCTGCCAAGATGAGACACCCAGCGCAAATTGGTCAGTTCGTGGACGGGAATCCACTGTGGCAAACAGTCCATTCGTGGTTAACACAGCGCCACAAGATCCTTTCGGGGTTGGACATTGCGAGCTTCCCAAGCGTGGGGGGCCCAACGGAGGACATGTATATGGGCGCGCCGTTAAAGAGCCAACTCCAGGACCTGCCCCCGAGATGGGTTCACTTTTTCAAGCGACTAGAGGGGAAAAGAGGCAGCGAGACGAGCCTGAGGTCTGGGGAGGCATTAAGGTCTCCCGATTCGAATGGGACGGGCGTGCCGTGGGCAAAGATGCCCAAGGGGGGGAATTTGTCTTTGGAACAAGGGAGCAAATCAAATGGCAAGGGTAATAGGGTATTAGGGGGTATATAAAACCCACGGGGGTCTGGGGTAGGCTAAGGTAGTTTGGCGGGAGGAAACGAGCGGAGTAGCATCGGACCGCATCTAAGAAAAGCTAGCTAAAAATAATGTGAGAGCATATTTGATTGTGCAGTACTTCAATAGTTAGTTTATATGTTTTGCTATGATAAAATTTTAAAATTGGGATGCTTAGTGCAAGTGATGAAGCCGCCGTACACAAGTACCCAAACTAACTGAGCTAAGGTTTTCGGTGTGCCCTACAAAGTCCAGGTGTGGTGGGGCGACTCTAGCCAACAGCCATTAGCTATTGGTTCCTCCTCACCCCAGCCAGCATAAAGGCAGATCCTACGAACTGCTCCACAAAACTACTACTGCTTCGCAGGTGTCGTGTTATAAGAAACGGTGCCCTGGTCCGGTCAAAATTTGTATGGGAAGATAAAAAACTCGTTATAGGCAGTCTTCGCTTAGTGATATGTACAGTACATAGTTTCTTTGCAAAACAACTAAATATAGTACCCATGACAAAATCTGGCGCTCTCCTTGTATTCCGTGTCCCTGGCGTCTTCTCCAGCAGCCAGTAAGTAATTGCAGCTTAATGTATACCGTTCAATCTCTCAAGCTTGATTTATTTAGCTACTCCGCATCAACTTTCTCGTTGTTCATTCCATGCCCAAGTTTGCGGCCGCCTTCGTCGGGCTCTACTTTCTCAAGGATGCCTTCTGTGCATTTATCCCATCTGTAGGAGGGTATATGTTCTTGTACGTGCAAGCAGCGGTGCAGTGGTTGGGCAATCGTCCATGGGGAATGTCAGAGCTATAGGTGCCCAACGGGTGAATGAATTAAAAAAACAGAGCTGATTTCAGGTGTTCTGGCTTTCACTGCTGAGATGGGGTCTTCTTTCCGGTAACAGATGACAAATGATACAGGTAGGAGGTGGTGAAAAGGTTGGGGGGGGGAGGGGGGATTTTCTGATGTTCAAGCATCGTAGACAGCTGTTCATATGTGTCCGGCGTTATTTATTTAAAACCACCGTTGTTCAATTTGCGATAGCAACCAACGTTGCCATGTAAACAAAAGTTCGCGAGTAGAATCAGATTATTATGGCTTAAGCCGATGTAGATAAGACAGATCCGTGGTGGTCACGAGACTGAATTGCTCGTATCCTCTCGACTAACTCCCCCCCCAATTCGACTACCCCCCCCCCCCTCTCCAATTGAACACTTAGGCTGACCAGAGTGAAAAAAAAACGGCACATATCTGTTGCTCACCACAATTTTAGTTTTACACCTAGGATGCATTATTGCTGCTTTCACAGGATATATTTCTCACCATCCTCAGCTCCCCCTTCACTCTCACTGACTCCATTGTGAACTTTAATATCTTCGCAGCTAACAATCGCCCGGATCTGATATCGCTATGTACATATATCACTCTAATCACATATTCACCATTGTCCCCTTGAATACGAGTATCGAGTTTATAAAATAAAAGAAATGTACCTTAAACCATCTAGGCTACAGCCCACCCAATTGTTTTTCAACCAGAGTGCGAGTACGGCATTCTTGGCATTCCTCTAGCTATAAACCCGCTGAACTCCCCTCACCAACCTGTTTATATTCCTGTACCATCTCTATTTGCGGGCTCTCTTCACACTGTCAAGACAGCTAACCAAACGAAGCCATACCTACTCTCAAACAAACTGCCTACTGCCTTCTGGCCTTTTACTTATTTCAAGCTTCTCTAACGAGCTTCAGGCACTGCCCTACCTGCTTCTGCCCACCTTGCTCACGCCCTACCTGCTTGCCCTATCCCTTTCCGCAGTCACTTCGGTGCCATACGGCAATCCACAAACTCTTGGCACTCTACCCTTTTAAAGCCACTGCGCTTTCTCCCTTCTCTTAGTCTGGTTGGCACCCTTCTTCACCTTCTTCATCTTCCTCCCCTAACTCTATCGCTTCCTACTGTCAACTCAGGTATTCTACCTCAACCGGCAGTTCTGTTAACAAAACTACCTACTGCCTTTCGGCCTTTTAACATTACTGTTAATCAAGCCGCCTGCTGCCTCTTGGCCGCCTTCAAACTCTACTCACTTTGAGCCAGTGCGCTCCCTAAGTTGCTCAAAATCCTATTTCCAATTTAAAGGTAGATATTTTGTCAATCCAATTGCCTAGTGCCTCTCCTATACTCACTCAACTCTGACAAAATTGAAAGAATCCTATCCAGACAACGATAAGTATGTTTAACTACGATCGTTACCCCAGCCGACATGTTCAGGATCATGTCCACTACAAAGAACGTTGCCCCCCCTTAGCAACTAATCCTCGTAGCACCGCCATGCATTCAAGCAGTCACATTGGATATCTTCCTAGGGCACCCGAACAAGGTAAGCCTGCTTCTCATCCCTAGACTGCTGGGTTACGTTCAGGGACTAATATGGCAATATACATGATATAGCAGTGGTCGATGAAGCCCTAGATGGAGAAGACTGGCCTGGTCTTTATTTCGAATCCAAGATTTTGAATCCCATTCTAAACGTGTGCAAGAGATCCTTCCGAAAATTCTTTTGGACCATTGCCACGCTGCTCTCCCTGTGTGGCATGGCCTCCAGTGCCTTGATGATCGCAACGCAAGTTGCCACTGCTAACCTTAACGGGGTTATTGCTATCTTCGTCTCGGTTCTCATGGTGTTTGGCCCGCTTTGCCTTCTTTTGCTATTCTTTTCCGCCTTTACCCACTGCAAGGATCTCGAGCCAGAAGTATTACCATGGATGTCGTACCAGTTGACTTCTTTGTTCAAGGCAATCAAGCAGATACTTCGTCCGTCCGGGCTGCGAATTATTTCAGCCGGGCGCCGCATCATTCTCGCGGTTCGTGCGGCCTCACCGTCAAGCCTGTCTGAGTGGTTTGCAAACCAGTTCCTTAGCCTTGGGAATCAGTTCATAAGATTAGGCACTACGATGACCGTTAAAATTGAGGCAATTCTTCCACAAGTTGCAGTGGTAACTATGGTTGACACCGAGATTCAGACCGAGCCAGAGATATGTACAAGTATTCCAGAACCAACACCAATGGTTCCACACAGAGCATCAGCTGTTGCAAGGTCAACCCAGAAGAAGAATCCTATAAGCAGCAATTCCAGTATCATGGTCAATACACCTAAAACTGGCGGCAAGCAAACCCGAATTACGCCAAGTACTGAACCAGTCAAGAGACCAGCTACGAGCACTCGTATGACAGCTACTCAGAATAAAACTGTGACGATGACGGTAAAACTTACCTCTCTTCATCTGATCCCTATGACTGCCCTTCAAGAACTATTCCCCCTGCTTTAATACTGCCACATCCCGTATATATATGCTAACAGGCGTTTCTGGAAGGCCCACTCGACCCAGACGGCAGAGCCCGTGACACCACAGGCAGCTATGGCGATAACGGTTTATCAGGGAGTTCAAGTTGAGCCAACAGAACCAGTGATCCCACAGCCAGCTATGAAAATAACAGTATATCAGGGAGTTCAGGAGTTTGACATAAACCATGAATATGAGCCGTTGGTTGCTCAGGGGATTCCGGCCAACTCTGGGTTTACTTTCCAATTCAATCGCCCGATAATAACCACACTGTCTAACGCAACACCAGTCAATGTGCCGACTCATACATGTGGAGAATCATTTGTTACAGCCTCCACAGACTCCAACTTTAACCTCCCAGTTGGCAACGCTCCAGTGCCATTGTTCCCGGTCAATACCACAGTGCCCAGCCCCGCACCAGTTAATGTGGCCACTCCTATATTTGGAGGATCATTTGTTCCAGCCTCCACTCAGCTCAACCCATCAGTTGTCAACGCTCCAGTTGCCAGCACTCCAGTACCAGTGTGCCCGGTCAATACTACAGTGCCCAGCCCCGCACCAGTTAATGTGGCCACTGCTACATTTGGAGGACCATTTGTACCAGCCTCCACAGATTTCAACTTTAACCTCCAAGTTGGCAACACTCCAGTGCCAGTGTTCCCGGTCAATACCAGAGTGCCCAGCCCCGCACCAGTTAATGTGGCCACTCCTACATTTGGAGGATCATTTGTTCCAGCCTCCACTGAGCTGAACCCACCAGTTAGCAATGCTCCAGTACCAGTGGGCCCGGTCAATACTACAGTGCCCAGCCCCGCACCAGTTAACGTGGCCACTCCTATATTTGGAGGATCATTTGTTCCAGCCTCCACTCAGCTCAACCCATCAGTTGCCAGCGCTCCAGTACCAGTGTGCCCGGTCAATACTACAGTGCCCAGCACCGCACCAGTTAACGTGGCCACTCCTATATTTGGAGGACCATTTGTACCAGCCTCCACAGATTTCAACTTTAACCTCCAAGTTGGCAACACTCCAGTGCCAGTGTTCCCGGTCAATCCCACAGTGCCCAGAACCACACCTGTTTACTTCGCCACTCATATATTTGGAGGAACATTTGTTCCAGCCTCCACTAAGCTCAACCCACCAGTTGCCAGCGCTCCAGTTGCCAACGATCCAGTACCAGTGTGCCCGGTCAATCCCACAATGCCCAGCACCACACCAGTTAATGTGGCCACTCCTACATTTGGAGGACCATTTGTACCAGCCTCCACAGATTTCAACTTTAACCTCCAAGTTGGCAACACTCCAGTGCCAGTGTTCCCGGTCAATACCAGAGTGCCCAGCCCCGCACCAGTTAATGTGGCCACTCCTACATTTGGAGGATCATTTGTTCCAGCCTCCACTGAGCTGAACCCACCAGTTAGCAATGCTCCAGTACCAGTGGGCCCGGTCAATACCACAGTGCCCAGCCCTGCACCAGTTAATGTGGCCACTCCTACATTTGGAGGATCATTTGTTCCAGCCTCCACTGAGCTGAACCCACCAGTTAGCAATGCTCCAGTACCAGTGTGCCCGGTCAATACTACAGTGCCCAGCACCGCACCAGTTAAAGTGGCCACTCCTATATTTGGAGGACCATTTGTACCAGCCTCCACAGATTTCAACTTTAACCTCCAAGTTGGCAACACTCCAGTGCCAGTGTTCCCGGTCAATCCCACAGTGCCCAGAACCACACCTGTTTACTTCGCCACTCATATATTTGGAGGAACATTTGTTCCAGCCTCCACTAAGCTCAACCCACCAGTTGGCAGCGCTCCAGTACCAGTGTGCCCGGTCATTCCAACAGTGCCCAGCCCCGCACCAGTTAATGTGGCCACTCCTACATTTGGAGGACCATTTGTACCAGCCTCCACAGACTCCAACTTTAACCTTCCAGTTGGCAACACTCCACTGCCAGTGTTCCCGGTCAATCCCGCAGTGCCCAGCACCATACCTGTTAACTTAGCCAATCATACATTTGGAGGATCATTTGTTCCAGCCTCCACTAAGCTCAACCCACCAGTTGCCAGCGCTCCAGTTGCCAACGATCCAGTACCAGTGTTCCCGGTCAATCCCACAATGCCCAGCACCACACCAGTTAATGTGGCCACTCATATATTTGGAGGCTCATTTGTTCCAGCCTCCACTGAACTCAACCCACCAGTTGCCAACGCTCCAGTTGTTAGAGTTCCAATACCAGTGCCCGCCGTCAATACCACAGTGCCCAGCACCGCACCAGTTAACGTGGCCACTCATGTATTTGGAGAAACATTTGTTCCAGCCTCCACAGGCTTCAACTTTAACCTCCCACTTGGCAACACTCCAGTGCCAGCGTACCCCGTTATGGAAACGGCAATGGATTTAACTCCAGCGCCGATTTCACTTCCAGAGATGGATAGTATTGACTGTGAAATGAGTGATGAGGAGTTTCAGAGGCTGTGGGCGGAAGTCACCCAGGCTGGAGAGGACGACCCAACTCTTATCGGCGAGAGAGTTTCTAATCCTACAGAAAGCTCCCCACCTGTTGATTCCCAAATGTCTACTGCCGAGGTAAATGTGGAAATGAGCGACCCTAACGAAATCGAAGAAGCAGTCGAAGCGGATGTAGCTGACGAGGTCATGGCCGATGCGAGTGCAATGCCCCCTCCGCCCAGGTTGCCCAGAAACTACTTCAACAGGCCTAGGGCAAATATACCAGCTTTACGTATTCCCCAAAGGTCCCCTCGCGACATTCTGACGCCAGCACCTGTCAACTACAATATCGGGGACATACGTGAGCCAGAAAGCTCCACCAGCGCCTCACCCGGTCCTCACATGGTTGTGAACAACCAGATAATAACAGAGGAGGAATTTGCAGCGATGCTCCTGAGGGCAATCGCAAACTAGGAAGCCACCGCAGCTCCAATAATACCACGACTGATGCAAGAACCAACGTACAATACCTCAAGTTTCACAGGTTCGCAGCTGCTCGATGCATGAGAAGCGGGAAGGATGGAATGTGAGAGGCTGGCTGAGATAACGGAAAGTTTAGCGGACCGGGAGCTAAAACGGCAGACAATAGCAAAGCTGTAAGATAACGAAAGTTACGAAACCGGAAGATGAACATCAGGAGGCCTAAGAAATCTCACATATATGTATGCACAAACACCTGAAACTAAACCTCACCCGAACTTTCTGATGGCTAACATATATCCTATACAAAGGGAAGTAAAACGAATTATAACTCCGGTTCCTAGAGACCAAAGCCAATAAACTCAAGTGAGACGGAACCCCCGAGATTTTATGATGTGGCTGCTAACTTTTCTAAGGCACTAAAAACACTGCGCCTCCCTCCCGTCTTTCGTTCTACGGCAAGGTATTCCCTTCCCTGCACATCCGCATCTACTGTGCAAAGCAACACTACTCAATCCCAAGTAGAATGTTGCGTGCTCATCTGAAGCAATCCCTACACAGCCAACTGCCTTAGGAAAGCGTTGGTGCTCCAATCATATAGGCTTTCGAGATTTATCTCGGGAAGTCGTGTTTGGGTAGTTTCTTGTTGAAACTTGTTTCAATATTCCTCTTCATGGAGTCGTTTATTGAGATGCAGTGATAGCAGGACCAGATGACTTAACCTTCGCTCCCCGCAGTCTCTATCGCAAGATAGGGAACACTCGCAGTCTACTGTCTCTTCGCGAGAAGTATAAACTGCTTGTGGCTGTGCAAAGTGACTCCTGACTACAAAGATGTAGCATTAGGATAACGATGCTGCTCACACAAACTGACTCGGGTCAAACGGTCAGTGTAGCATTCATATAGGACTGGAGCTTTGCTGCCTTTCCGTGGATGTTATGGTGTTGAGCGGTGGGATGTCTACTCCTGGCAGGATCAGGTATGACCTTGGGCTAAGAGACACAAGGGAAGGAAGGGCAGCGAGTCCGGGACTTCGGTTCTGCGATGAGCAGCCAGTGACGGGGCACAATTAGAAGACCAGCAACACAAAATAAACGGATCGACAATTACCTTTGAAACGAAACGAGGCAAATTCTGGAAATACTCCGACAACCTATTCCATTGGCAAGATCCGTTCGTTCATCCTGTATGTACAATACAGTCCTTGGTTCTTCTATTTGCCCCTTCGTTCTGACTCTGTAGCCCTGCTGCCTTCTATAACTAGAAAGGCAATCACACGCACGGACCCCTACGCGGTGCCAGCCCTGCCCGTCCTTTCGTTCCCCAGGTCCTTGCTCATTCTCCAGTCCGTCATAACCCTGGGCCGCCTTGCTCCTCGCCCGCCTCGTTACAACAAGTGTAACTGGAATACGAGTGAAGGTGATATACCGTGCCAACCAGACTACAATACACCCAGCTGATCAAGTAACCCACCAGTAAGAGTAAAATATGGTGCGCACAGCCATCCCCCACGCCAATGCTCCTGTAGCATTGGTCATCCCTTTTGATGATGACGGCTACAGACTACGAAAAGAACCCCGAAGCCTGCAACAAACACCTGTTCGCCGCCGGATTCCGTCTGGATTCCTTGGAGGAAGAGCTCGTTGTGCTCAAAGACCACCCTTCTGACCCAAATGACCTAGTCAGCAACGCGCATGGGAAGGCATCATTTCGGAAACCACTGGCCGCTTACATTGACCGAATCGCTGCCGGCGGCCTTATAAAACTTCCTCCCGGTATCCTGCTTACTGGGGAGACTGGTGTAGCACTATTCTGGTGCGTTTACCACTGGCCAAAAAAACAACGGAAAATCAGGTCAATGGAAGGTAGAGAAAACTTTAACGGGAGCAATACCCAGAGTTGTTGGGCTAGATGTAAGTACCTATGAATTTTCCGCAGTTTCTCACTTTTCTCACTCTGATGCTAATGTTTGTCGCAGCCTTTTATTCCTTCTGTCGACTTCGGGAGGGAGTTGATAAAAACGTTTTTTTGGCTCTCTTTACTTTTGTGCTTTTGCTCTTGTTTTCTTCCATTTATTTCGTGCTATTTTTCCGTCTATTTCGTACTGTTTTTTCGTATATTTCGTGGTTTTTTCCGTCTATTTCGTGGGACAATGGATGTATTTGTTTATTCATTGAAACTCCAAGGAGCCCAACGAGACTGGCTGCCAAGTGCGCTTATATATAGTCGCTGGAAATTGACTTTTTTTTTCCCTTTCCTTAGTGTTTACCTTTAAGCTTTATGTTTTTGCTTTTTGCTTTGATTTATCTCCCTTGCATTGTATAACCTTAAGGGCTGGGGTGTCTGCAATGGTAGTTTTTCCTTTGTGCCTGCTGTTCTATGCTCGATCGCTCTCGTGGTATGGTAATAGTGCCTGCTGAAACATGACTGGGTTGTGGGACAGCATCGGAGGCACCGGGGAGCTATAAGTTTTTTTTTCTTAGAAACGAATAACAAAGAAAAATTAAATTTTTAAAAATTTCGGGACCTGAAAATTCAAATAAGGAATACAACCGAAGTACCTCATGCAGGCAAAACGCTGAGATAGAATGACCCTTCACTTCCTCGTTCACCGACTGCGCCGGGAGATCAAGCTGCCTAGATGACCACGTCAGTTCCACATTTAAATCTTTACTTTGGGTTTCCGGGGGCTCCCCATGGTCCCCTAACTGGGACCGAAAAGGAGTAATGAGTATTACAAATTAAATACTCTCCTCGAATTCACTACATGAGTACCCAAGTGCATGCCTTACCCTCTGCGAGGGGTAGCGCCACCAGATAAATGCCTTACTTACTTCCCAGACTACACCCAGGTGCTCCGAACTAAGTACCAGGCACTTGTTTGACGTGGGGTTTGTGCCAACAGTCTAAGGCACTTGCATCATGAACTACATCCTCACTTTGAATGTGTTCTGTCTGCCAGCTCGGTCTTATCTGATTCTACATCCAACCATCTGTTTACATGGCAACGGCGTTGCCATCGTTGAATCTATGGGCCACAACAAAACATAGTCTGGTTGCACTACCTCTCTTCAGCTTGGCTCAGAATCCTACCCTGGCAACCGTCCTATAAGTACTGACTACTAGGTAGTCTGGTTGGCAAAACACCCTCCGTAGGAATTGAGATAGTCCGGTGAGTTTGAGAGTGCATTATCTGCTTGGTGACCGCCTCACCTCTCAATCAATGGATATCACCTATATACATTGAACCTATGGGTTGTCCTGATTTCTGTGCTACTGAAGATTGGTAATTCTGTAGGTAGTACTGAATCTTTGGGGTACGACCTATGAAACATTCAGTCAAGGTTCTACATTGCTAACATCTACTGAGCAGGATCCTATTTCAATCCTTCCTCGCGTCAGTACCGAAACCCGTTTAACCTTCCCTCTCCAACCCAAGTCATCTAGGGCGACACTATAGTCCCTTGAGCGGTCGGAATAGCCGTGGCCACACCAATGCCTCCCTTCCTTCTCCTGCCAGCCTGACCCCTGTCCAATATACCTAGCGGGAAAAAAAAATAGTAAGAGTGGTAGTTAACTCCGCCATTTACTAGATCTTATTATACCCTACAGCATTAGGCTTGAGGAATCTTACTTGCTCTTTTGGATGCACATGCGTCTGTACTCAGCGGCACGCACATGTTCATGAAGCACGCCATCTAGGTATACTCATGACATCGTCACCCGCTACTTGTGTATATATATCTGCTGTATTTGCTCCCCTTAACTTAAAGTAATTGAATACTATAGAACACATATATCACTCTCGCTCTTTGTTCATTGTGAAGCTTCTTAACTGAACCTTTTATTAATTCACGCTGCCACATAACCCTTCAATAACGACTGTGGGAATATCTACGCAAGCGGCAGGGGATATACGTTGACTTTATATACACCGCAGCTTAAGCCTGCTATTTGAGGAGACGGTAGTTAGTTGGGTTGGGTAATGAGGAATGGCCGGGTAGGACGTGGAATGCGTTTGGAGTTCAGCATTCGGGACAGAGGTAAAGTCGATAAGTGAGAATGAAGATCAGTAGGGTATGAGAAGGACTGTTGAGCTTTTCAGCTTTTAGTCTGGCGGGCATGTGCTTTATTTATTTATTTTTTGGGGGGAGAGGAAGGAAGGGAGGAATTAAATGTGGAAGATATTTGTCTATCACACTTCTGTTGTTAACATGAGGTTTTTCCGCTATTATTTTCGTTCTTGGACTTTTTGACCAACTTTCACATAGTGGGGTGAGAAGATTGTATAGCTAATATTCAAACCTACGCCTCCATACAGACCCGACATATTCCCTATTTCAACCCGATATTCCTGTAAGCTTTTGCCTCACCTTTTACTTTCTCCTTATATCCGGCCATTGGTCCCAATACTTTATTCACACTTACGCTAAATCTAAAAGAAAAGAAAATTCGAGACCACCAAGGTTATCGAAACAATTTCTATGACATGTCAACTGCTTTGGATAGCCTGCCACCTCGTATATCTTTTACAGCCTTAAAACTGCTAGGAGGTTATACTGTTGAATATCCCTGATATTGCTGGCCGTATTTCACCTTGTTTGCATGATATGGGGCTGTTAGCCAATTTATATGTATTTTCCAGAAGCGCGCCATATCCAGAATGAATACATACCTACAGAGTCAATATTCGGGGTGTTGCTAATATGGCCCTCCAGCCATGGATCCTGAGCACTCGAACTAGAGTTTGGAAGAGGATTCCTGTCCCCACTTCAGCGGTCATGAAACTTTATGTGTAGTGCCGGTGGTTTAGTCTTTGGTACCTTCTAACAATTATAATAGGCTCTACCTCCGTACCCGGTGTTTATGGCCCCCAGGAAAGCGGTTGTCTTGAACAATGATCTCCATTTTCTTTGTGCGTTCTGTTCCTATCTTGTTTAGTCTCTCCAGCTGGTTACTTTTGCGATCATTCCGGTAGGATGACCAAGGCTAGGATCAAAAAGTCCAGCGTTGGATCTACCATCTTTACGATTCGGTTCGGCTTCTCTTTCTTCCGTACCTATTGTGGTGTTGTCCTCTTGCGTGAATTACTCTTTCAAATGTGTCTTGTGATCTGCTTCTGCACTGTATAATTCTACCTTCGAGCTCCGCGACTCCTGCTCCAACTTCTCCTCTGCATTGTCTAGGGCTTTTCTCACCTTACTCCTTTATTGTCAGCAGCTACTTAATGTACTTCACCCGAATTACGTATATACATACCTTCTTCAGACCCATCCAAACAAACAGCTAACATTTCCCACAGATTGCCATATCTCTCCTCCGAAATACATATGTCGTTTCAATTCTGACTCTGTCAATGTCCTCAGCCCACTTAAATAGCTGGATAGAGAAAATTCCACTTCCCATGGTCGATACTCCTTCAATATCCCCGTGGGTCCTATGACTTCCATCTCTTGTTGGGCTCTTCAATCTAACTCATCCTACCTACAGTAGATTGTAACCCAGGGTACAACATATATCTGCCTGTTTGCGTGGTAACAACGGTGGTGACGACGGTGGTGGTAATACTCCAGCCACCCCGTGGGAACTTAATATTCGTGCCAGTCCGGGCTCTCCGTGGGTTCAAATTGCTCGGGGGGGGGGGGGGGGGGGTTGTTAAAACGCACATCCTTTACACTCGGATATTGCTGTTGCGCAAACCGTTGTCCGGCAAAGCCATTGTCCGGCAAAGCCATTGTCCGGCAAAGCTGTTATCACTACAATGACAATATTCAGCTGAATTCGTACGCAAGCACCTTACGTCCACGCATCGCAAGCATCTTACGTTCGTACGTATGCAAGTATTTTCTATATGCCGAGGAGTCACTCTGTGGTTACTACCGACCACTATCCACAATCCTTGCATTTTCTAACTTCTGATTGGTTGAATAACACATCCCTGCACATTGTCTTACCCTGAATTTATAATTCATGTATATAAACAACGCTCCAGAACTGCATTTTTCTGAGAATCAAGCAAGTCTTCGCTCACATCGTCCACTTCTAACTAAGTGTACTCTGTGCTCTATTGTCAACTCCACGAATTATCATCCGCTATAGTAGGCATATTACTATCGATCCGCTCTGTAAGTTACCCGTGTTGCCTGCCTCGCTAGCACCTTTCTGCTACCTAACAAGATATTCCAACATATCTTTTGCAAGGGGTACCTGGAACATGCCCGACAGCCTGTCGTTTGGATTGCTGAAACACCTCTGTATCAAATATTAACTCAGTAACTAAGCTAAAAGCTGTCCAGAAAGGATTTTGAAACTCAACTTCCGCTTCTTCGCCTCGGAATCGATTCTGTGGTATAATGTTGTGCCTCTTTTGTCTGTGATACATGAAATGGAAGGAAAGTGTCATAAGCAAAAGTCCTCGTAGCAGTGAGTATCTAACAATTACACAGTTCAGTGAGGCGGGCGTGAGCATTGCCAACGTAGAGCTTGCGTATTGATATTCAGTGGGTCAACCTTCCTATTGAAATGGTAGGCAACAATTGGAAAGTATCTAAGGTACATACCGCATGGACAATTCATGACTGGGTCCGTCACCTTTGCGTATTTCACATGCATACTCAAACAGGTCCTTATGATACTGACAATCCTATGGCAACTAAAGATGTTCATCCATTCCCAGTCCGTGCTCAACGTCAGCCTCGAGTTGGTAGTAGATCCCATTGACAGCGGGGTGGCTTCTTCGGGTACTGAGTCGGTAGCTCGCAGGTAACTTAATACCGTGGAGCTCAGGGATTTTTTTTTTTAATTAAAAAAAGCGTCAGTAGGGAAGATTCGGAGGAAGTGGGGTTTTTTAGTCTGGTTGGCACGGGTTTTTGGGACTCCGCCAAGAATTGGATCGTGCGGGCTTGGTGCGGACTTGGTGCGGGCTTGGCTTCCTCGGTGGGGCGGCAAGACTATGGTATGGTTGCAATACAACCTGGCTCGCTTCCAGTATGCCGATGGAGTCTGGGCAGCCTAAGTCAAAGGGTACGAAAACAGGAATTACGTCGGAAAAAAAGGGTACAACCTAAGATTGAATACCCCTAATACGTGAGAGGGGAGGAAGAGGCGGAAGATAAGGCGCAGGGAGAAGTAACTTATGAGAAGGCATTTTTGCGGTGGGGGGAAATGAGAGACGGAGACAATTCGATGAACGCTGACGGGGTCTCGCTTTGAGAGGGGGGATTGGGATAGAGAGCGGGAGCATGGGGATGAAACTTGGCTTTGGGTTGGCTTGCTGTCGATTATCAGAGTTGTTGTATTTGCTTGGGGGTTGGCTGCAGTCCTTTAACCAGTGATGCTAGATCTGCGGAAGGTGAGGGGGGCGATGGTTGTTAATTATGGAAATGACGCGGGGTGGGTCTGGGTGTTATGAGGAGCAGAGGAGGAGAGTTATGGATGTCTGTTTCCGCACGGGACGTGCGCATTGAGAGTGGGGGATGGTCTGTGGGGTAGGAAATACCCTAAAGGGGAAGAGAGGCTAGAAAAGGGGGAATTGTGTATAATGAGATGAGAGATGGCCTCCGTAGAAAGACGCCCTAATCTTTACTGAACTTTCGCTCCTACAGTATTCTACTGCGTGAAACAACGCACAAGACAAAGTTGGCACCAGTTTAGAGTCTGGCCAACAATAAAAAAGAATACTAAATCTAGGTTGATATGTGCTTTAGTGCTATGTGAACACGAGTAAAAATTGACTTATGGTTCCAGTGGGCGTAAAGTTAGTCTGGTTAGCGTAAAGTAGCACCAGTTCCTTCAAAGGAGGGGCTAGTGCAAGCCAGACTAAGCTTTCCCTACCGTGTGAGGTATATTTAGAGGTGCAGACTCTATTTATAGTTATTCTCCTGTTATGTTTTTTCTGTAGTAACACGGCAGCTAAACCTCATGCATTTACGTATATTATGTGCCCCTACCTGCACCGCCGTTTCGCCCGATAAGCAATCAACAGCAAAGGAAAACAACAATCTAGCCTTTATTTTGGGCGTGGTCTCAGACCTCCGCCTCCACAGTCTCTCTTCCTGCTGCTGTTTATTTATCTGAAATCAGGTCCTTCCAACACAAGCGAAGTTGCGTTCTCTCTCTAGTCTGTCTTCTTTTTCGAATGCTGCCCTAAAGGGAGGCCTCAACAAGTTCCCGCACTGCCGAATGGTATGTATGTTCCACCCCGAGAAATCCAGCTCAGGAAACAGCGCTTATGGCGCGAAACGCAAAACAATGGCAATCGATCGGACAATTGTGAAAGCATTCTCTGAATATACAGAGCACAGTAGGTAGTGTTGACAGACAGGAAACAGGATGAGAATAGTGTGAAAAATGCAAAAATCTTGGTGTTGAACGCATTTAGTGCAAAAATTAGACAAGCCAAGAATTTTTTTATTCAATCAGAAGCCAGAAGAGAAGAGTTAACTTGCAATTGACAAAAGGGATTCCAGAACGTTATAGAGAGCAGAGCAGGTTGTAAAGCTCGACTCAGCGAAAGAACTTCGACGGGGAAGCCTATGCCCTCTTGAAATTTCCATGTCTGTGCAATCTACCTCTGGAAATGCCCCTCAATTGCTCTTCGCCATCTGAATCCACATACTGTGCAGCCAAACTCGCGAGAGCCTGTGAGCCTTTACCTCTACCAAGAGTATTCCTCTCGCCGAAAGCCTCCTCAGGTCTGATGCAGCGCTTCTTCCGCTCTCTCCTCCGCGTACTGCTTGCGTAAGCGTTCACCTGCGCGGCAAACAAATCCTCGAATGAACGGGCGCAAGACTCTGGTCTGGGGGGTTGGGCTTCGAAGATTTCACCCTCCTCAAGATCCAAGGGGGAGGCAATTTCCCCTTCTTCAAGGTCCTGAGGGAGAGGTTGTCCTGGTGGATCCCCCGGGGAGTCCTGGCCAGCCACTAGATCAAAGGTTGGGACAATGGAACCGTCGCCTGCTGTAGGGACATGAAGGATCTCCTGAACCATGACGTCTAGTGAGGGGAGATTGATGGCGGGCCCGGGTTCTTGTTCCAGAACCGTACTCTCAATTGAGGGAAACCCAAGTTGTGGCTCGCAGTTCTGTCCGAGAATATTGGGGACTTCCGGAGGGTGCGTGATAGCGGGTTGTTCCGTATTCTTCGTGGAAAGGAGACTGTCCAGGGATCTCATTGCCCTTTGAACGGATGGCACACCCCCAATGGTATTAACCCACAATTGCCAGGCTTGCCAGGCTTGATCGGTGGAGAATATGCCGACGTCGGATTCGGGATGGCCATCATGTGCAACAGCCTCCTGTATTGGTGCTCCTGTATCATCACATGTAGCAACACTAACGAAATCAGTGAACGGCAGCTCCCCTAGTACCCAATTCAAGGAAGGGATCGGCTCTGAGTACAACAAGTCTGTGTACGTCAGGCTAGTGGGAGAGGTACATTTAGCGTTGATTTCATGCACGCCGGTGTGTTCTTGCGAGTGAATGGTTTGGATAATGCCAGAGGCATCGGATGGAGCAGGGGTTGTGGCGGGTGGGTTGTGGTTGTGAACTCTCAAGATGACCTTCTTGGTTTTCACGTTCGTCTTCTTGCTAGTTTGGGCCAGTGAATGGGACTGGGAATCTCCTTCAGTTTGAGGAATTGCTTGGTCTCCAGGATTAGCAACTGGCGTACAGCTATCCAAGTTTTCAACATCTAGCTCCAGGCTGGCGCTAGTGCTGGTCCGAGATGTGCTATGTTTCTTGCTTGTTGGTTGTGTGTATGGAGAGTAGGCATAACTGACGCCATCAATCCAGTACACATTATCGTTATGGAAATCGGGGGAATGTAGTTTTGTAACTTCTTCCAAGCTCAAAGGAATATATTTCTCCTGGGCCGATGCGGATATAATCAGAGCTGCCTCTGGCTTAGGAGTAGCGACCGCAAATGGCATAGGTGGTGAGTCCTGTGTTTCTGCAACGCTCATGTCACATGAAGGTCGAAACTTGTGCCAGGCATCAAGAGCTACATCTATTCGAGAATTAATAGCCACTTCGCTGGAGCTAAGGCATTCAACGACTTGTCCCGGGCTGTCGTCAACGGGCTGTTTGCCTTCTGTATCCATCAAGACTGGGTTGTACTCCCAGCCCTGTAAATCCATGGCCTGTTCGAATTGAACCCAGGACCATTTTTCGTCCCAGCAGCGTTTCATGAGTTCGTCATCGTTCAACACAGGATAGCGAGCTTCCTCCTTTATAGGACCAATGGATTTGAGAGTGGAACAGTCTGTAACAATGACGCCAGGGGAGCCAACACGAGGTGGTTCTTGTACTGAATGCTCCCACCTAGGCCCGTGGGTGAGAATTTGAGATGCAATGGTAAGCTCCCATCCTTCCGCATCTTCAGTGATATTCTCACTGCATAGGGATAAAGTAGTTTGTGCCATTGCTGGAGGGTCAGTCCGTCTACTACTATGGACTACGTTCATCTCCCGGTTTGGTATCTGTAATGCGGTTGCTGAGCAAGACACATGTTGAGGACTCATGTGAGGATTCTGGCTCACTGGCGGGCTTGGGTGCTCCTTATCACAACCCCGAAAATCGGGATTAGAAATGACAGACTCATTTCTAGTCAGTTTAAGACGAGTCCTTTCCTGAAATATTGTTAGTTAATGACTCAGAGTGAGGTAGTTCTTGTTCATACCTTCCTATGCTTACTGTTTCGCGGGTAGGTTGATGGGAGGATTGGATCTTTCCATATGGTAGCTGTTGGGGCTCTGGGTGCTCTGGTGTCTGCCTCCTTATCGTTCTTTGCTAGGTCTACTAGAGGAACGATTGAAGTGTTTCCTGGAAGGGATGTACAGGAAGGGCCGGGGTTAGGTCGGAAAATGGAATACTTCATGCCCTTGCGAATCGTACGGCCGACACACGCATTATGCTGGGACGTGTCGGAGTCAAGGGCTGAAACCTTCTGTGGGTGCATGGGGGTGATTGGGGAGATAGGGGTAATCATGTCCTTGCTGGCACCAGCCGGTTTTCCTGTGGGCTGTAATCGACTACTTAGGGACGGCTGGGAGGCCTGCACATTTTGTGATGGGTGTAAGGTGGATCGTTGTGGGCTCGGATGGGTCATGGCCCCTTTTGCACCCCTCTGCGCTGATTTGCGTGGCTCCACTTCGTCAGAGGTGAAAGTCTCGGGGGTGACGGTAGGTGCAGTCTTAGAGCCCCGCTCCACTTCTCCCCTGGCAGACACTTGAGGGGCTGTCCCGTCTCCTATATGCTTTGCCTCTGGTTCTCTAGGATCACAGCCATTAGTTTCCCATACATCCATTTCAAGGAATAGAAGCCCCATACCTGCAGTCCCAGGGGGCAAGGCCTGAGGCTGCTCTCTCTCCGGTTCCAGACATGTTCGACTGAGGATAACGCGTATGTAAGAGCCTGTGTCGGAGTTCTTAGTTCCCAGGTGGAGAAGGAGGGGAGAAGGAGGGGAGAAGTGGGGTAGGCGAAGTTAAGTGTCAGCCGAGAATTCCACTTGATGGGAATTGCGACAACTTGGATCAAGAATTGCCATTCACAGAAGTTGACTAAGTCTAGCCCATATTACCAATCGTGGGATTACCTGCGCAACTGGCCATCGTAACTGGCCGTGGTTCATCGGCAGTATGCTGCCCACACCGAGGAGTTGTTTATGAAAGAATGTTGCTCGATTCACCCTGCATTTATGTGTGGAGGGGTTGTGCCAACCAGACTAATTTATATGGCATCCTACTCTGGAAAGCCACTTAGTTAGAAAGCCAGTTCTCCATCCGCGTATCACATTCTTTCTTTTTTTAGAAACTCAATACTTGTATGTAAACAGAGACACATACCACGTATCACATTCACATCGAGTCCCCACCATTGCCCCTAGAATGAATATTCCCAGAACCCCTCTAATGCCATATGCAATTGGGCAGTATGGCTCACTAACATGATCTCATTGTGCGTTGGAAGTGCTGTCGCGGAGTGTATTCTGCAACTCTTTCATCTTGAGTCTAAAACTCCAGTCTCTAAGATAGGTAGTTGACCAGCAACTATCCAACATTTCAGCAGTGGTGGGGCCAGCTAAGGAGCCACGGAGTCTGCCTCTCTTCACTGAAGTGAAATCTACGGACATGGCAGGAGTACCTATATCCGGTTATTATTGATTGGTACTTCTCCTGATACACATCGATAGGTTGCCTCTCTTCTCATCGGGCTCGGCAACATGCATCCTATCTATGGAGCTCACTCCTCGAAAACGGTTCCCTGCTCGTCTTTCCTATTAAAAAGGTTGATCTGTAAATTTCCTCCTGTAACGACCATACGTCGTATTTCAGCATAATTTCGTGGTTTTGCAAAGCCAATCCGGTTTGCCCATTCTCATTATGTCTAGGAGGCTGGGGAGGTTATTGTAGGCTTTCTTTGGGCTCTGAACCTGTTAAATGGAGAGGGGAGTCAGGTGGGGATATATAGGACACTGTGTTTTTCTAAGGAAGAAAAGTACCAAAATCTTACTTCAGTCAGCACCCGTAATACGATCAGGTCAAGGGGGTTGAGTATAGTTCCTACCTGTAACCAGACTGCCGCGGATACACCCTGAAATTATGGACACAGATTGACCGTCAACGAGAATTCACGAAAGTTGTCAAATCAGAAATATTACGAGAAGATTGTAGAAAATAAGGAGAGAGAAAGCGTCGTTGGCATGGTAGAACTAGCACTCGGTGGGGAGAGCAGGTCGTTGGAATTTGTTGACGTCAACAAGGAAAACAAAGCTTGCCTCTTCACATTGCACGTGATGGGCCTTGGGAGTGGAGGCACTATCTGAATCCACGGGTGGCTCATCATAGTTGTCGCTAGTCTGATTGCACTGCCCCTCTTTTTCTTTTTTTTTACCCTTTTTAAAAAAAAAATACTCCTTACTCCTATTCAGTTCCATGGGGGCGCCCCCCAACCCCCCCCTTAACGGGACCTAGTGAGTATTTTTATTAAAAAACAAAAGAAAAACCGTGCACGTGCATACTTTCACTAACATTCACCAACACACGCCGTAGTTTTTTTAAGAATGTATTTTTGGAAAAAAGAAACCAACAAATATGCAATGTATGAATCCAAAATACTCCCCAGGAGATATCTATGGGAACAGTACGTTTACACCCTCTCTTAATATGCATTTCTGTGGCCTTCCGCCATAAAGCTTACTGGTTTTCTTACTATTCATGGCTTTAATCTCAATTTGTGGTCAATCTTGTATCTTTCCGTCCAGAGGCAATATCTCAAATATGTCAATCCTTGGTTACTAATGCATGTGAAATTCCTAACAATGCAATACTAATTTCAAAACTCATATATTGGTAAGGATACTACAGGCCCTGAGGCACGTTTCATTCATTATATGAAAGAAAAGGCAGTATCTAAAACAGGAGAGGAGATGTTTCGGTTAAAAAAAAAAAAAGGAGAAAAAGAGGAGATGTTTCATGTCAACCCAAAACAAAAACCAACAAATTATTTCCCCGAGTAAAAAAGGAATCAAGTTCCTGCAAAAAAATAGTAACTAGGTGAGAAGACCACACAAGGTTACCAAAGAAATTGAATTGCAAAAAAAAAAAAGAAAGGGGGTTAAATCACCATTCCCACAAAGGAAATTCTGCACTCGTTCTGGTTACATCTGACCCACATATTAGGAGTACAGTCGCCGACACGACTGCCTAGGGGGCACAGTTGTTCAGCCATTAGCCGTCCATCACCGTGTCTTCATCGCAAATAGCGCTGCATTCGTCTACTGGTGGATTATTCTTGCGAACACGCTTGAGGATGGGGAACCTCTCATCGTATCCCACAGACCTCTTAATGCCATTGATAACGGTGGTCTTCTGCGGGATCTTATCGTAATCAAGCGGAGTTGAAGTATACTTTACAAACTTCGACTTGGGTGTCCCGGGCCCTTGAATATTTGGCATGAGGGGCGACGGAAGTTGATAAGGGGAAATGAAGTTATCAACGGGCGTCATGACCGCTTTACACTTAGGGGTAGATGGCCATGCAGGCTGGTGCTTGCTTGTGCCATTGTAAAGCCCGGTGGAGGAGTTGGTATTGGAGATGCTATTGTTATTCGACATCTTGGCACGGTTGCCGTGGGTGTTTGTAGGTTTTGCCATCTTAGGGAGACGCTTCCCCCTCGTGTGGAGTGGCGTGCTCAGGCCGGCATAGTAGTCAGTACCCAAGTCGGTAGTGGGAAAGGTAAACATGGTATCTGAACCACTCATTTGGCTGTTAGGCAACTGTCTGACTGTACTATTTGCCATGTCGGCAGTGTATGCATCGCGCAGCTCGTAGGTAGTCTTCGGAGTTTTTGGAGTCTTCATGGTATAGCTGCTTGGAACTGGAAGTCTCGTTCTGCCACTGTAGCTGCCCGAGCCTTCGATGCGACGATATTTATTATTGATGGCCATGCTATCAGCATTATCTTCGTTGCGAGGGTGCTTTTTCTGAAAATCAACAAATTCCTCAAATCTCTCGTACTTGCTGTGAACCGTGGTGGTGTCAAGGGATTGGGTTGCATTGACAGCAGAACTCGCAGAGCTCTCACCAGCCTCGGTTGAGGTGAATAGGGTGCTAACTCTCGCCGCAGATTTAATCGGCTTAATTGCTTTGGCCTTCCTGAAGGTCGAAAGGAGGTTGGTATCTTGATACGGAGTAGCAACCGCTTTTGCCTGGGCCTGTGGAGTCACAGGCACTGGAATGCGAGTCTTTCTGGGTGTCCCGGGGACTGCGGTGACAGAAGGGGCAGCTGTACCTGACCTCGGAATCCCAGTGAATCTGTAATGGAGAGGAACTGATGACATCGTAACTTTCCTCAATTCTAAGTTCACTTAGCTGTTTTGCTCGTGAAGGACCTGCCGAGCTTTTACTTACGATCTGTAGATGTTTTAGAAAAAAGTAGATACGGAGCTTATTAATTATTCTGAATTAATGATTCTTCTGAACGCGACTCGATGGGGCTTCTGAATTCGAAGGCAGTAAATTGGATCAAAATTAGGGAAAGTTTGTAGTCTTGTTGCTAGAAATTTTGTTTTGTTTATGTTGGAGTTATCTTGTGACAACAATAATCCAAAAGTAGCCCTTATTTATCGTCCAGCCCCAGGGCCTTAGTAAGCACAACGTAGAACGTGACCTCAATTCAAGACCGTTATTAGTTCTTCTTGGGTAGCATAACAACAACAAACACTTTACATACTGGGCATGCAAGCTGCATAGTAAATCCACTCATTTTTGTTGACAATTGTCGCTCTTCTCCCCACCATCACCACCTACAGTTTGCATGATACTCTACTTCTGTTAAAACAACAACTTGCATTGCACATAGAGGCTAATCAATCTTCTTACACCTGAGCATCACTCTTGTTGCCTCTCTTGGTGAAGCATTCACCAAGAAGTTGTTACTGTTCCCACACCTTGTTGATCAAACCTTAAACACCAGCACGATATATATACACATTCACCAGCACAATATACTTTGTATAAACTGCTCGGCAGCTACTCTGATATGGCCTTCCAACGCTGGTAAGCTCCATAAACCCTTCTTATAACCAGCATACTGTACGCAGCATGAGATTAACTAACCTAACGTCACAGGATTACCCTCCTCATCCGCCGTATCAAGCCTAACACGAATACCAATACAGAAAATAGAAATTCTCATACCAATCCAATTAAGAAATGGTAAGCTAGACAAGATACTTCCTGGCCAATTAACTTTCACTGACTCCGTGTGCTAGGGTTTATACGGTCTATAAGAAGCCACAGGCCAAATCTAAATCTACACGTGCTTCAAATGACAGTCAGTCTGTCACTCCAGAGGCCAAAAGGGCGGCAACTCCTGACAAAATCGCCGAGCAACACAGAAATGTAGTCGGGCTCGGTGAGCTTCCCAGTACCAAGGAGCACAGGTCTCCAGTTACCCCGCCTCCTGGCGCTCCGAGAAGGGATTGTCCTTTCACTCCTGATACTATGCATGACCCAAGGAGCCCTCGCAAGAGCATCAACTTTCCCTTTCATGCCAGAGCTCCCAATGAAGCGTCTTTGCACCTCGTGGCTACACGAAGCTCGGACTATTATATCCTTGACAACAATCCTATGTTCTCGCCGGCAACTCTACCAAAGCCTGTTCTCGAGGATGAAGGCATTGCTCGACCTGATTCTCCTACGTTGGAGCTCACTGGCGAGTGCCCAGTTGCTGAATGGCACCGCCCCATGAGCTCTCATCGCCGATCCCGGATTGACCTGCCTACACTGACGGGGCGGCATGTCAGATCAAACAGTGAGAACTGGGTGCTATACGAATTGGATGCTGACCATGACGTTGCGAGCGGTTCCCACCCAGGGAGAGTGTAAGGAGAGGAGGGCATGTGCGGATATACTCGTGTGTCCTCGTTGCCAATTTTCTAGTAATATTCTTATCGTTGACATTTTTTCTGATCCGGTATCTCCACTCATGTTTTAGGTCATATCTTTGTCTGTTGTTGAGAAAGTGACGGAAGGTCGTGAGGACTACAAGGATTGAGAAACGATGTTTCCGTCCCAAATATAGTTAATAAAATGGGATAAAATCTAAGTATTTAATTCTCTCGCTTGCTTCGTGAAGTACTGTGACTTCATACGGCTCAAAACATCTCTGTGTGCGCTGCCCACAGCGGCCCGCCCCAGCATGCGGTTTTTTTGACCCGCTTTTACTATTCTATGTTGCATATCCACGGAGACTATTCTGATCCCAACGCCAATAGCATAGGTACAGCAGCGCCATCTTCGCCACCTTTCGCTTTTTTGCCAACGTTGTGCGTCTATGTATTTGTGTTAATCCTTTTGGCCCCTTGGGCTTTAGCCTCTATTGGCCTCATCATGGAAGGCCCACTATTAAATGGCTTTAATACCCTTCTTGTAGTGGCCATCCTGAACGTTCCACGAGGGTGGAGCGGACGTGAGTGTATAGTGCAACCAGAAACCTAATTTGTACTCAATCGGCCATCGTATATCCTGAGCCTGTGGTTATCATGGGTCGGTGAAAAGCGCTGACCAAATGACGGGTTAAAAAAGGTATTCCTGTTGTATCTGTGTCTATAAATGACAGGTATCACTGTGTAAAGTGTCTCTTTTTTTGAGGTCTGTACTCGTCGTCAGATTTCCCAACTACATAAAAACTGTAAGACCCTAATCTAATACAAACTTTCAACCAGACTACCAAAGTGTATGAAGTACCCCGAAGAAGTACAGAGAGAGGTGAACCTCCATACAGTGAAGACCTGTCATAAGAAACCCCCTGGGGACCGGCCGGGGGTTTCATATAACGGGGGTTTCTTATAGCGGGACTTCACTGTATACCTAAATTTGTCCATTACAAATCCGCAGTCACCCCTATTGCTGCCTCTGTCAAAGTCGTAGGTCTTAACTGGAAGCGAGAGGCCCTTAACTTCACATGGCTCCTGAGCGCCAACTTCCCAGAGTACTATAAAGTGTGTAGGCTCCAACTAATATAATAGAATCTGAAGCATAGTGTGATACCGCTGAATGAGCAGCGTAAATACTACATTTGCAACCATGCGGTAAGGCCATTGCGGTACTCTAATCGCTGGGTTATACTTTTACACTCGAAACCATAAATTAATCAATTAGACTAACTTTAATCTAGTCTTGTCCCTCCGCAGGAGGTTTAATCTCAATGTCTGACCCATGTAAGACATGCTAGGCCAACCAGATTAATGCTGGGTGACACATGTTTCAAATATCACACCAAAGATAAAGACTTATCTGATTCTACCTGCAAGTTTGCTGGGACCTCGAATTTTCACATGGTATGATGTTAGTTTGATTGGGCATGATGTGGACCCGGGGAATGTCTTCGGAGGGATAGAACCCAACTATCCGCGACAAAAAGCCTTCAAAAATCCGTACAAACATGCGGACTCCAATGAGAAAATCGCGCATAGGAAGGTGGCAGTAGTTAATGTGTGTTTAATCGCAAGGCTGGTTGCACAGGTTTATGCACGTGCAGTGTTTGTTTTGTGCAAGCACCCGGCATACGAAGGGTGGGTCGTTGCCATGTAAACAAATGGCGGGTGGAAGAATCAGATAATGTGGAGAATAGGATCCAAGTTCCCTTGCAGTCACTTGGATACGCTTGAATCGAATTGTCACTGGGGAGTTTGTGACAGTACTTGGATCCAGGCCCGGCCGTTAGAGTCATTGTGTTTTTTGGGTGTCTTTTTGCCTGACAGATATATTCTGAGGCGCAGCACTGGACTACAGCGCGCATTTCCTGACTTTGAGCATCTGAGGTTTATCGTCAGCTGTTACCCTCAATGCTATTGTGTTTTTCTGTTTCCAGGAACTTATTAATGGTATTCAGACTTTCTACCTATAATGATAGAGATCCCCATCGTCCCGGTGCCATAGACGTATATAATGTCATAGCTCAACGAGGCAGGGAACGCCCAGGGGTTGGAAAATCCAGCAGAACACCCACTCCGGGATACGCTTATTCATCATAAACTAGCTAGTTTGAATACGAGTACTAATTTAAAAAATGAAAAAGGCCATAATCCAATGTTATAATCCAATCCCATGTGCAGTAACCTGATTGGATTTCACCAAATATTATTTTTTTTCTGAATTAAAACTCAGTACTCATGCATTCCCGGCTAAGGGTCATGATGAGCCACCCGGAAGCCCGGTGGATTCAGGCCAACGCAAGCTAATCCGTCAGGTCCGGCGGATGTGTAAAAATAAATTACACCAACAATAAAATAAGTAAACCAAGTGTCATGAAGTATTAGAAATAAAAACTGAGAAAGAAAGTGACCCCACTGTGAACAGACTAGTGAAGAAAAATCGCAGAACTTCCATACCATCTTTAACCGGGATTTCGCCATATAAGACCGGCCCAGAACGCAGTTAGAGGGAGGAGAGCGAGAAATATCTGAACTAGGTCAGCCCTGTTTGTCGAAACTCTATTTTGATTCTAGCTTGTTCGGTGGATTCATATGCAGAATTTTTTTTGGTTAGCCCCTTCCGAGGGTGCAAGCTACGGTAATAACTTTCCAAAGGCTTTTCCCATGAGAAACCGATTTCATCGGCCTATTTAAAGCAGTAAAGCTTACATCAAGCACCACATGGGGCGTCCTACACTATGATGCTTATGAGGAATATAAGTCAGATCAAATGCAGGCAACGAAGTATCCAATTTCTAGGAATTGAAACGAAGTGTTATTTTGTTTGTAGACTCGAATTTCTTGGCATTGCCAAGAATTGTCACATCGTGTGACCTAATGCACGTGACCTTTCTGTTCTGTACATTGATCTCCAACTTCCTTCATTACGTTACAATTCTTCTCGCTAGCAATTAAATCTTCACCCCTCCTGTATCCGACATTTACTCATTGATCCAATTTGTTATTGTTATTGTACATACGACCCAGCTCTCTGGACACTAACTCGGAGTGGCTTACGTATGAACACATGCAATCCGTGTAGGAGCAGTGAAGTGACAGTAATGACTCCTTATAAAAATTGTTAGTATATTGGTCTAACTAACCGCTTTACAGCGGAAGAAAGAGGAGGCTTTGAGCGAGCTGATCTTAAGAGCTGAGGATGATACTTCTCATATGTCACTAAGACGAACAGAAAGGAATATATGAAGATCAAGATCAGTAACGCCTTCCTGCTGCCGGCAAACTTCCTCAAGTTTTGAATCTCTCCTGCGTTCTCATCCTTCTCCTCCTACCTACCATTACTCTCCTCCTCACCATGCCTCTTCTCCTCCCCCTCTCTGTCACTACCGGGAATGAGAATTCACTTTGTATGCGAGAACTTTCACTAAATCTAGCAGATCTTCAATTGGGGGAGTCTACAGTTTGTGAGGAGGCTGGAATTGGGACCAAGATTTGGGAAGTAGGAGATATAAGGATTTGCGATTTATGGCGGGCTTCCGGGAAGCATTTTGGTGGAGTTAGATAACTATTTAGGATAGCAGCGTAACCCCGAGTAATCCCCATTGGTCCCTTTACAGCTCCTTTTGACTATCAGGAGTATCCAGTTCATGGATTCAGTTCCCAATAGTCCTGGCGTGAGCTTTAACAATTCACAAAGCACAAGGCCTTACCCTGTCTAAGGTAATTGTTGAGTTAGGGACCAAAGGAAAAAAAGGCAGTCCGGTTTAACTATCTCGAGTAAAGCGATTGGAAGATCGGGCATTCATGAATCCCGTTCCCATTACTCGGGTTTCAAGTATTTGCTAAGCTAAAGAATACCGCGGCTCACTTGGAAGAGGAACGGAGGCGGATTTTTCATGATTCTCGTGCACTGGTCTTAGGTTCAATTCCTGGCGTGAAAATTTTTTCCTTTTTTCTTCTTTGTGGTACTCTAATACTCCTAGAGATCGTTGCCATATCAGGCCTATACGGCCTCAGTTACATTGTATTGCGTAGTGTAGGATCCCATGTTAGATTCCATCAGGAAGTGGTCAAACGGTACCTATTGGGTGCCTGAGTAGGCGATGTGTCTGGAACCTCGGTAGATTTTGACAGTACTACGTTTAGTAGTAGTCGTAGGTGCTTGTCGTATCAATGGAGTGACACCCCGTAGGATTAGAACACCCACCATATGAAACCTTCCATGAGGACAGAGGGCTACTTTCGTGAAGCCATTGCCGAACCATCAATCTCATCTTCGCTGTCTAAGTGTTGGTAATCGCCAAACGCCAATGTTGGATTTCCAGACATTTAATGGAGTGCGGTCTCTGGAGAGAGGCTAGATAATCTCGAATACGAGTACTTAACTACAAATAGGGAAAAGGACCCATCTACATACCTTGGAAACATCCATTGTGAGAGATCTCATGAATGTCTTCAATTCTCTGTGCCTCTGTCGACTCTTTCTAACCATTTGTGCATTTTAGATTCGTGATTTTGCCTATAGAGTAGCGGCAGTGGGTTGTTCCGGATCTAATGAAAGCAAAGTTTCCAATATGTGTAAAGTAACTTTAGCTGTGACAAGGAAGGATTCTGATCCCGGCTTAGAACTTTACCAGGACAAGTTGATGGGAGTCAATAGACGTTCTAAATGTGTAGCTTTTTTTATTTTTCTTCTAAATACTCAGAACTCTATTTGGTCCCAGTAAAGAGCCACCCGGAAACCCAAAATAAAGATTTAAAATGTGGTACTGGTGTGATCAGCTAGGCAGCTTGCTCTCCCAGGCGCAGCCGGTGAACAAGGAGTTGAAGGGTCATTCTATCTGAGCGTTTTTGCCTGCATGAGGTACTTCAGGTTATATTTCTTCGATTTTGGAATTTCACATCTTTGTTTGCTATACGTTTCTAAAAAAAAATAATTATTGCTACCCCGTGCCTCCAATGCTGTCCCACAATCCAGTTAGGGTTCAGCAGACACCAATACCATACCCACAAGGGGGCGATAACAGGAATGGAACACGTCGAACATTAGAACAGCAGGGACAAAGGAAAAACTACCATTACAAACACTCCAAGCCCCCATTAATGCTTAAGGTTATACAATGCAAGCGAGATAAATTAAAGAAAAGGAAAAACATAAAGCTTAAAGGTAAACACTACGGAAAGGGAAAAAAAAGTCAATTTGGAGACAGCCCAGCGACTATATATAAGCGCACTTGGCAGCCAGTGCTCCTTGGAATTTATCAAACCAATGAATCAACAAATATCCAATGAAATAGACTGTAAAAACCACGAAAGATACGAAAAATAGCACGAAATAGACGGAAAAAAACTGGAGGAAAAGCACAAAAATAAAGAGAGCCAAAAAAAGATTTCATCAATTCCCTCCCGAAGTCGATAGAAGGTATAAAATGCTGCGGCAAACATTAGTATCAGGCTGAGAAACTGCGGAAAATTCATAGGTACTTACCTCCTCGCCCAACAACTCTCGTTATTGTTCCTGTTAAAGTTTTCGAGGATATCTTGTTGGTAGGATAGAATTGCGATGGAGTCGCGTATTTGGCCTGAACGGATCTTGCCAATGGAATAGGTTGTCGGTGGATTTCCAGAATTTGCCTCGTTTCGTTTGAAAGGTAATTGTCGATCCGTTTATTTTGTGTTGCTGGTCTTCTAATTGTGCCCCGTCACTGGCTGCTCATCGCAGAACCGAAGTCCCGGACTCGCTGCCCTTCCTTCCCTTGTGTCTCTTAGCCCAAGGTCATACCTGATCCTGCCAGGAGTAGACATCCCACCGCTCAACACCATAACATCCACGGAAAGGCAGCAAAGCTCCAGTCCTATATGAATGCTACACTGACCGTTTGACCCGAGTCAGTTTGTGTGAGAAGCATCGTTATCCTAATGCTACATCTTTGTAGTCAGGAGTCACTTTGCACAGCCACAAGCAGTTTATACTTCTCGCGAAGAGACAGTAGACTGCGAGTGTTCCCTATCTTGCGATAGAGACTGCGGGGAGCGAAGGTTAAGTCATCTGGTCCTGCTATCACTGCATCTCAATAAACGACTCCATGAAGAGGAATATTGAAACAAGTTTCAACAAGAAACTACCCAAACACGACTTCCCGAGATAAATCTCGAAAGCCTATATGATTGGAGCACCAACGCTTTCCTAAGGCAGTTGGCTGTGTAGGGATTGCTTCAGATGAGCACGCAACATTCTACTTGGGATTGAGTAGTGTTGCTTTGCACAGTAGATGCGGATGTGCAGGGAAGGGAATACCTTGCCGTAGAACGAAAGACGGGAGGGAGGCGCAGTGTTTTTGGTGCCTTAGAAAAGTCAGCAGCCGCCTGATAAAATCTCGGGGGTGAGGACTAATTTACAGCCTGTGGTTCATTTTCCCGAACTGGGACCCGACTGAAGACCGATTCAAGGTCTAGTGAGTTGTGCAAAGTTTAGCGCCTGGTTCGACACGTTCATCATCTGGCATTAGCCAGTTATGTGCCGGCCGGCACTTGAGTCATCTCAGAAACTCTGTCCGATTTTTGGACTTTGGCGACTCCGCAATCTAGCATCGGATATATGTTAGCC
This sequence comes from Terfezia boudieri ATCC MYA-4762, assembly GCA_003788615.2. Classification (NCBI taxonomy): domain Eukaryota; kingdom Fungi; phylum Ascomycota; class Pezizomycetes; order Pezizales; family Pezizaceae; genus Terfezia; species Terfezia boudieri. The sequence continues at coordinate 118,746 of ML121530.1, read as the reverse complement.
ATCAGTATCTCAGTTCGGGTGAGGTTTTGTTTCAAGTGTTTGTGCTTACATATATGTGATATTTTTTGTCCAGTTCGTAGGCCTCCTGATGGTCATCTTCCGGTTTCGTAACTTTCGTTATCTTACAGCTTTGCTATTGTCTGCCGTTTTAGCTCCCGGTCCGCTAAACTTTCCGTTATCTCAGCCAGCCTCTCACATTCCATCCTTCCCGCTTCTCATGCATCGAGCAGCTGCGAACCTGTGGAACTTGAGGTATTTTACGTTGGTTCTTGCATCAGCCGTGGTAATTATTGGAGCTGCGGTGGCTTCCTAGTTTGCGATTGCCCTTAGGAGCATCGCTGCAAATTCCTCCTCGGTTATTATCTGGTTGTTTACAACCATGTGAGGACCGGGTAAGGCGCTGGTGGAACTTTCTGGCTCACGTATGTCCCCGAGGTTGTAGTTGACTGGTGCTGGCGTCAGAATGTCGCGAGGGGACCTTTGGGGAATACGTAAAGCTGGTATATTTGCCCTAGGCCTGTTGAAGTAGTTTCTGGGCAACCTGGGCGGAGGGGGCATTGCACTCGCATCGGCCATGACCTCGTCAGCTACTTCCTCTTCGACTGCTTCTTCGATTTCGTTAGGGTTGCTCATTTCCACATTTACCTCGGCAGTAGTCATTTGGGAATCAACAGGTGGGGAGCTTTCTGTAGGATTAGAAACTCTCTCGCCGATAAGAGTAGGATCGTCCTCTACAGCCTGGGTGACTTCCGCCCACAGCCTCTGAAACTCCTCATCACTCATTTCACAGTCAATACTATCCATCTCTGGAAGTGAAATCGGCGCTGGAGTTAAATCCATTGCCGTTTCCATAACGGGGTACGCTGGCACTGGAGTGTTGCCAAGTGGGAGGTTAAAGTTGAAGCCTGTGGAGGCTGGAACAAATGTTTCTCCAAATACATGAGTGGCCACGTTAACTGGTGCGGTGCTGGGCACTGTGGTATTGACGGCGGGCACTGGTATTGGAACTCTAACAACTGGAGCGTTGGCAACTGGTGGGTTGAGTTCAGTGGAGGCTGGAACAAATGAGCCTCCAAATATATGAGTGGCCACATTAACTGGTGTGGTGCTGGGCATTGTGGGATTGACCGGGCACACTGGTACTGGATCGTTGGCAACTGGAGCGCTGGCAACTGGTGGGTTGAGCTTAGTGGAGGCTGGAACAAATGTTCCTCCAAATGTATGAGTGGCGAAGTTAACAGGTGTGGTGCTGGGCACTGTGGGATTGACCGGGAACACTGGCACTGGAGTGTTGCCAACTGGGAGGTTAAAGTTGGAGTCTGTGGAGGCTGGTACAAATGGTCCTCCAAATGTAGGAGTGGCCACATTAACTGGTGCGGGGCTGGGCACTGTTGGATTGACCGGGCACACTGGTACTGGAGCGCTGCCAACTGGTGGGTTGAGCTTAGTGGAGGCTGGAACAAATGTTCCTCCAAATATATGAGTGGCGAAGTAAACAGGTGTGGTTCTGGGCACTGTGGGATTGACCGGGAACACTGGCACTGGAGTGTTGCCAACTTGGAGGTTAAAGTTGAAATCTGTGGAGGCTGGTACAAATGGTCCTCCAAATATAGGAGTGGCCACGTTAACTGGTGCGGTGCTGGGCACTGTAGTATTGACCGGGCACACTGGTACTGGAGCATTGCTAACTGGTGGGTTCAGCTCAGTGGAGGCTGGAACAAATGATCCTCCAAATGTAGGAGTGGCCACATTAACTGGTGCGGGGCTGGGCACTGTGGTATTGACCGGGCACACTGGTACTGGAGCATTGCTAACTGGTGGGTTCAGCTCAGTGGAGGCTGGAACAAATGATCCTCCAAATGTAGGAGTGGCCACATTAACTGGTGCGGGGCTGGGCACTGTGGTATTGACCGGGAACACTGGCACTGGAGGGTTGCCAACTGGGGGGTTAAAGTTGAAGTCTGTGGAGGCTGGAACAAATGATCCTCCAAAAACATCAGTGGCCGCGTTAACTGGTGCGGGGGTGGGCAGACACACTGGTACTGGAGCTTTGGCAACTGGAGCGCTGGCAACTGGTGGGTTGAGCTCAGTGGAGACTGGAACAAATGTTCCTCCAAATGTATGAGTGGCGAAATTAACTGGTGCGGGGATGGGCACTGTGGAATTGACCGGGAACACTGGCACTGGAGGGTTGCCAACTGGGGGGTTAAAGTTGAAGTCTGTGGAGGCTGGAACAAATGATCCTCCAAAAACATCAGTGGCCGCGTTAACTGGTGCGGGGGTGGGCAGGCACACTGGTACTGGAGCTTTGGCAACTGGAGCGCTGGCAACTGGTGGGTTGAGCTCAGTGGAGACTGGAACAAATGATCCTCCAAATGTATGAGTGGTGAAGTTAACTGGTGCGGGGATGGGCACTGTGAAATTGACCGGGCACACTGGTGCTGGAGCGTTGGCAACTGCAGCGTTGGCAACTGGAGCGTTGAGCTCAGTGGAGGCTGGAACAAATGATGCTCCACATGTATGAGTGGCGAAGTTAACAGGTGTGGTGCTGGGCACTGTGGGATTGACTGGGAACACTGGCACTGGAGCGTTGCGAACTGGGAGGTTAAAGTTGGAGTCTGTGGAGGCTGGAACAAATGATCCTCCAAATATAGGAGTGGCCATGTTAACTGGTGCGTGGCTGGGCAGGCACGCTTGTACTGGAGCTTTGGCAACTGGAGCGTTGGCAACTGATGGGTTGAGCTCAGTGGAGGCTGGAACAAATGATCCTCCACATGTATGAGTCGGCACGTTAACTGGTGCTGGGCTAGACAGTGTGGTGTTGACCGGGCGGTTGGATTGGAAAGTAAACCCAGAGTTGGCCGGAATCCCCTGAGCGACCAACGGTTCGTATTCATGGTTTGTGTCAGACTCCTGAACTCCCTGATATACTGTTATTTTCATAGCTGGCTGTGGGATCACTGGTTCTGTTGGCTCAACTTGAACTCCCTGATAAACCGTTATTGCCATAGCTGGCTGTGGTGGCACCGCCTCTGCCGTTTGGGTCGAGGTGGACTTCCAAGAAACGCCTGTTAGCAAATCCGATTCTTCCATTATAGGGGATTGGCAAACACATTCAGTGGGCATATATATACGGGATGTGGCAGGATTCAAGCAGGGAGGATAGGTCTTGAAGGGCAGGCATAGGGATCAGATAAAGAGAGGTAATTCTTACCGTCATCGTCATAGTTATAGTCTGAGTAGCTGTCATACGAGTGCTCGTAGCTGGTCTCTTGACTGATTCAGTACTTGGCGTAATTCGGGTTTGCTTGCTGCCAGTTTTAGTGGGTGTATCGACCGTGATACTGGAATTGCGGCCTGTAGGAGTCTTCTTCGTTGTTGACCTTGCAACAGCTGATGCTCTGTGTGGAACCATTGGTGTTGGTTCTGGAATACTTGTACATATCTCTGGCTCGGTCTGAATCTCGGTATCAACCATAGTTACCGCTGCAACTTGTGGTAGAATTGCCTCAATTTTAACGGTCATCGTAGTGCCTAATCTTATGAACTGATTCCCAAGGCTAAGGAACTGGTTTGCAAACCACTCAGACAGGCTTGACGGTGAGGCCGCACGAACCGCGAGAATGATGCGGCGCCCGGCTGAAATAATTCGCAGCCCGGACGGACGAAGTATGTGCTTGATTTCCTTGAACAAAGAGGTCAACTGGTACCCCATCCACGGTAATACTTCTGGCTCGAGATCCTTGCAGTGGGTAAAGGCGGAAAAGAATAGCAAAAGAAGGCAAAGCGGGCCAAACACCATGAAAATCGAGACGAAGATAGCAATAACCCCGTTAAGGTTAGCAGCGGCAACTTGCGTTGCAATCATCAAGGCACTGGAGACCATGCCACACAGGGAGAGCAGCGTGGCAATGGTCCAAAAGAATTTTCGGAAGGATCTCTTGCACACGTTGAGAATGGGATTCAAAATCTTGGATTCGAAATAAAGACCAGGCCAGTCTTCTCCATCTAGGGCTTGACCGACCACTGCTATATCATGTATATTGCCATATTAGTCTCTGGTCGTAACCCAGCAGTCTAGTGATGAGAAGCAGGCTTACCTTGTTCGGGTGCCCTAGGAAGATATCCCAAGGGGCTGCTTAAATGCATGGCGGTGCCACGAGTCTTAGTTGCGAAGGGGGTGTAATGATCTTTGTAGTGGACATGATCCTGAACATGTCGGTTAGGGGAACGATTGTAGTTAAACATATCGTTCTCTGGACAGGATTCTGTCAATTATGTTAGAGTTGAGTGAGTATAGGAGAGGCACTAGGCAGTTGGATTGACAAAATATCTACCTTTAAATTGGAAATGGGGACTTGAACAACTTAGGGAGCGCAGTGGCTCAGAGTGAGTATAGTTGCTTAGAGTTCGAAGGCGGCCAAGAGGCAGCAGGCGGTTTGATTAACAGTAACGTTAAAAGGCCGAAAGGCAGTAGGAAGTTTTGTTAATAGGGCTGTCGGTTGAGGTAGAATACCTAGGAAGCGATAGAGTTAGGGGAAGAAGATGAAGAAGGTGAAGAAGGGAGAAAGAGCAGTGGCTTTAAAAGAGCAGAATGCCAAGAGGCCTGGCAGTTTGTGGGTTGTCGTATGACACCGACGTGACTGCGGAAGGTAGAGGGAAAGCAGGTAGGGGAGGCCTGAAGCTGAGTAGAGAAGTCTGAAGTAAGTAAAAGACTAGTTTGGTTGGCACAAGCTCCTCGAAAGAGCCAGAAGGAGGCAGTTTGTTTGAGAGCAGGTAAGGCTTGCTTATGGATAGCTGTCTTGACAGTGTGAAGAAAGCTCGCAAACAGAGTAGTCTGGGAGGGGCTAGTGCAAGCCAGACTACAAACAGAGATGGTAGAGGAATATTCCAGAGCGTGGGTTCGAGGCTAGAATATATAAACAGGTTTGTGAGGGGCGTTCAGCGGGTTATAACGAGTAGAATGCCAAGAATGCCGTACTCTTGGTCAAAAACAAATGGGGTGGCTGGCTGTAGGAAGGTACATTTCTGTTATTTGCGTACTGTAACTCAATACTCGCATTTAGTTCTATCAAGGGGACGATGGTGAATGTAAGTGCGGTATAATTAGAATGATATATGTACATAGCCATATCAGATGCGGGCGAGGAGGGTAGTCTGGCTCAATTTGGGGGGGTTAGGCGACAGGAACGAGCAATACAGTCTCGTGATCTGTCCTTATCTACATCGGCTTAAGCCATAATAATCTGATTCTACTCGCGATCTTGTGTTTACATGGCAACGTTGGTTGCTATCGCAAATTGAACAACGGTAGTTCTAAAATAAATAATGCCGGACACATATGAACAGCGATCTACAACGCTTGAACATCAGAAAATCTCGACCCCCCCTCCTTCCTTCCAGCTCCGACCTGTTTCTTTTGTCATCTGTTACCGAAAAAAGACCCCATCTCAGCCAAGGTCCTTCCCCTTGATCCTCGAGCATATCATAGACCCGACCTTCGAGAGGTCGAAATGCAAGGGATTTTGGGCTGCAGAGTAGTCTGGTTGCTGCAGAGATAGGGTCGGTAGAATGGATCGAAAAACGCGGTCAGTTCTCCACTTACGGTAGCTTTCTGCCAAGCAAAATTTCAAATGGGAACAGATAGGCCTGCGTCTCGAGACAAGACTGGACCCTGGTCTCGATACGTCCCAAGACTCTGGCCGAACCGTCTTGAGGCATATCGTCTCGTGCCCGGCCCTAGGGAACAGGGATGACACGAGAATAAGCCCGATCACACATCAGACGATCATTGTCCCGAGCTCTGAGAAATCGAAGCATCAAGGATATTTGGCAGCGGAGATTGAGTCGATCCTGGACGAAGGCTGGGGAGTTTGCTACACCGACGGCACGGGGAGACATGGGACGGTCGCGGGCGCAACTCACAGCATGGACAGAAATGGCAACGCAGAGGCCACCTACGGAGGTTACCTGGGGGACGTAGCCACGTCGATGGATGGCGAATAACACTCGATGCGCCTGGCCTCGAGCGCAGAGCGTTCGACCATGATCACGATCCTCTCGGACTTACAACCAGCAAAACAGGCAGTGTGTAACATGAACCGCGGTGCATCCCTGAGATTGGGCATCAAGGCGGACATCAAGGATGCCCTAGTCCGATCTACTGACATTAGGGACGTCAGGATCGCATGGGTAAGGCGCCACATAGGCACCGGCATCATATGAGTCGCATCTAGTACCGCCACGGAGGGAGGGAGGCAAGGGTTCTAAAGGGGTTTGGGATGCGGAGGTGCGAATGGAACAGACAGGCTCTCTCTGGTGGCTAGACTGCATCGGCAAACCAGATACATACCAGGCATGCCAGTGCGGACATACTACGGAACATTCACGGCACATAACGTTCGAGTGCCCACAGATGGGAAAGAGCCCCTGGGACGAGTTGGACAAGCCGGAATGTAGGAAGGAGGGGGAGGAGGCTGTTGAGGCGACAGAGGCGTTTTTCGGATACCTGTACAGCGAGCTAGCCTAACCTCCTCGCCGTTTTTCTGCCTTTTAATTTTCACGAGTTTCAATCAGTTCACAGATTTTTACTCTATTTTTCACGAGTTCCCTTAGTTCTTCGACCTTTGTTTTATTTGTACGAGTTCCCTTAGTCCACTGTTTCTTTCTCCAACTGTGGTTTTATTTTTACGAGTTCCCTTACTTCACTGTTTCTGGCGCTTTTATCTCACGAGCTCTCTTAGTTCACCAGTTCCTTACTTATTCTGACCTATTCTCTCTCAGGGTCGGTCTCCAGTCAGGCCCTTCGGGGTCATCTGGCATACGACGGTTAATGACAGCATGAGAGGCCCCGACCACACTTGTCAAGTTATTTGTATCTAGCGTGGACCTGGCAGATTTACTTGTCTTGTATTTACTTGTCTTGTCCTGAATCCCCTCGGGATTCCGGGTGGCTCCCCATGAGTACTGAGTATTTCTTTTAAAAAAAAAGAAATAGGTAGCCATACTCCTGCGAGTCAGAATAATCATGAGCTGCGATCACGAGCTGAAAAAAAAAGAAATAGGTAGCCATACTCCTGCGAGTCAGAATAATCATGAGCTGCGATCACGAGCTGTAATGAAAAAATGAGTATACTCGCGCTGAGTTGCAAAACAAAAAAGGGTTCCCACCGCCCTGCCTAAGTCAGGTGGAGGTACTCCCTTGCCAGTAGCCACCCTTAGTTGGGTAGCTTGGTTAAATTCCCACGTCTAAGGTGGGAATCGAACCCTGGACTGTTGTCGAACCGCGCCCCCCATGTGAACAGAACCCGGAAGCCGGGGCCGTTACGCCATGGGGGGTTTGGTGAGAGAAATGATACCGGGAGAGTATATAAACCAACGGGCCTCCCAGGAGTTGGGCTGAAAGTGCTTTTCCGCCACAGGTAGCAACCACACTCACGGAGTCCCGAAAACAACAACTTCCCTCGTCCTTCTCCACTCATTATCTGCACCTAGCTAGCGTGTTCGAATATAATCATGATTGTGTTGGGTGCTCGATATGGAAAAGTCTCGAGACCAACCTGCTAAATGACGAGACGTCTCGTGCCCAGGCCTACACACCACTCACCTGCAAATTAATTAAAAGATATGTCAAGCCATCTATCTGCCCTTTGATCACAGTTTTGGGGCTACAGTTTGGCGAATATTTTGCAAAGCCCGCCGACGCTTGCGGGCTGCTATGATTGAACCACTCTAACGATCAAGGAGAAACCTTCCTCTTATATGCCCCTCCGCTGGTCACATTTACCTACTTTTGGACCGTCCTGTCACAATTGTCCACTGTTGGCATCGATGTTCTTCTTCAACCCTTGGGACCTGGTATGCGAGAGTATTTCTTTCAACACCAAGTGATTGCGTGGGATCAAAGCCCATGGGAGGACCCAGAGAGCGTCAACAGTAAAATTTGAAAGACGTGGCCCCCCCTTCCCCGCGCGGCACATAATGGCACCCAAAAAGCGTAAAAATGGCGGAGAAACAGTCATGATCGAAAGCCAAGAGATGAGTCACGGAACACAGTCAAGAAGGCAGCGCCTTGCATTGAAGCAACATACCTCCCTTCTCGAACAGCTTATATCTTTTCGCCTCCCCAACAAGAACCTCACCATAAGGATATTCCGCCCGTTTTCTTGTTAGCTGCAACGTCGGAGGTAGGCCTTCAAGGCTGAGTTAAGAGAGGGGATGGACAGGTGGGGCACAGTAACCAAGGCTACGCATTCCGAACTTTATATATACTCCTAAGTATTGTATTGAGCATACGATATTGTTTCATCTACCTGTCTGCGTTAACATCACATCTCCACGGGTAGAATTCACTATTCCTGCAAGTGTGTCAATCACCAGGTAACTTCCTCTACGCGCTGGGAGGCTAGTACTTACTTCTAATCACACAGATTACATCGTTCGTACAGGCCTCCAGTATCAAGTTGAAGCAATATTAAACTGCTATCGAACCTATTCCATTATCACAAGTCTTTTCCTAGCCATGCAAAACCAGTTTGCCTCGGAATTCTCCACATCCCAACCCACAGGGAGTCTGCACATACCTCCAGCCAGAACAAGCCTCCAGCCGGAACAAGATGCCACACTACAACACTGCAGCGGGATCTAACTATATCGTGGCATCAACTTGGGAGAGTACAACCAGATTAGCATCAACCACCGAACCAACCGCAATTTCTCGTTCCATTCCACTGTCACGGGCTGGATAACTACCTCAGATGCCACAATACACGTACAGAATAATACCCCGCTTTAGCCAATCATTACTGGTACACAGGATATCGAACCAATGACTACATGGCGATCCACAGAGATCCACCACAGCGCTGTTCCATACTAGCCACGCTTCCTCTACACTCCGTACCCAAATCCCCCATACATAAACCAAAACCGATATATGACACGAAGTATCAATCAACAGCGCTACAGCTACTCTACCCCGACTCTGCCTCCGAAGCTCCTCTGCAGCATCTTGGGCCTTTATGCATCTCCACCTTGCCACTACCACTATTGTTCAATCGTACTTATTGTTTGCAAATTCATCTTTTTGTTCTAGGTACGTTGCGGGGTATATCCAGCAAAATCACAATTGCAACATAACGATACACAGAATACATAATATGCATTATTTCGTCAACTTATCTTGGGTGTTACGTACCCTCGGCTCCGTCACACTTCCCTACGTCTATAGCCTGCAAAAAACCTGGGTGATCGTGGCTCTCTACCTAAAATCTAGCATCTCCCTAACCACCTATTCCTCAACGAACTTCTCCGAAGTGCCCTGCCCCCCAACTAAATCCCAACTAGCGTATACCCTCCCCTCCCTCAATAAGGCACCTCATATACACCCCTAGGCTCAAGTCACAACCCTCCCAGTAATCTGTACTGACGGTTGGCTTAATTGGGGGCGTTGCTTTTGTGGTTTCCAGTCAACCCCCTCCTACTAGGTAGCCCAGCCGTATCATGTGGTACGAAATAACCTCCTTCTCGTCCATAGTTTATCTATACCTTGCACTGACTTCACGTAGAAAATGGCCAACTATTCTACTAAATCAATTGGTTTTGGTGGCATTCGGAGCTCTATTGGACCTTTTTGGTCCTGGTTGAGTGATGTCCTCCCTTTAACCAACTATTCTTTTTTATTGTTTTAAATACTCATTACTCTTATGCGGTCCTAGTAAGGGGCCATGGTTAGCCACGTGGATTCAGAACAAGGCTAGTTAATCCGGGAATTCCAGCGCCTATATTCCGCAGCAATAAACTCAAGTTCCAATTGGCAAAAAGCACTAGGTGGGAGTAAACGATAAATCAAGTACCAAATGGCAAAAGCAAGGACGTCAAGGATGAACAAACAAGGCTGTCATAAACCGGTAGTTCCAGATAAGCTCGAAAGCCCTGACTGGAGTGATTAGAGGTAGGAAAAATGGTCTTCACCGGACTATCCCCTCTGTGGTAAAAACCAGATATTCTTCCACCATCGTAGGTGACCCTGGGAGTGTGCTCCAGGCGGTAGCTGAACATGCAGCAGACTAGGCAGATCTTTTGAGAGGTGGTGCTTACAGTATTCCCAAAGACCCAGGCTAATATGCCGAACAGGTTACATCTTGTCGTTGACTCTCGCATTTGCTAATTCACTGCATCATTTAGCCATTACCAAGCAATTATAAGCCTAAGCGAGCATTACCCTGAACGATCACATGTCATGCCATTCAAACTTTCTAACTCACCACGTCTTCATAAACAAGCGCAGAGTCTACTAATCTAACAAGGCGGCCGTGGTGCAGTGGTAGCACACCCCGTACAAGCGAGGAAACGAGGGTTCGATTCCCTACGGACGCTCTAAGCGACAGAGTGAGCGACTGGAGTTGCTCACTCTGTCGCCGATCCATTTTACTTTTTGCAATGTTTTCTCATCATATGGTCCCAATGATAAGAAATACGAAAATTCAATAATTGTTTTCCTTGGGTTCTATTAGCAGAAATGGAACTCAGTGTACGTACTCGCCGGAATGATGCCGTTGACTTGAATTAAACAATCTTGTTCACAATACGATAAACAGAAACGGAAACGATATACCAAAATAAATATGGGGTTTTGTAATAAAACTCGTTCACAATGAATTCTTAATCCTGGCTCGATCAAGCATCACATATTCATCTTTACAGTCATTAGCGGGACTCATGGGTGCTATCGATGGCGTCATGCTCCATGGTGATGCTAGGACTCAGCGCCTATATTTCTCTACGACAGGGTCAATGTTCCAGATTAATACAATACAACTCTCTTACGGACGATTTCAACTGGCCAGCTCAATTCAACTTCCAGGCATGCAAAATCTACATCCGATCTCGCCTGCCCTCAACCATCCGCAAGCACATCACTCCCACCTGAATTCACCCATCTCTTATTGGATAATCATCCGTCACTGCAGCACAAGTACTGCACTGCGATAGATCAAACCCACCTGACCGGCCTGCCATGTCTCGTTGAGGGGCTTGCTTATCTCGAGGCTGTTTTTTCCGGCTTGTTTAGGAATGAGTATCCAAACGCCGGGGGTGGGTTGCGCTGGTGGGTGACCGCAATAGTGGGATAGAACTTTTCAAGGTAGATCAATGCTTCGCAATTTCTGAATGGACATTTGACCTACCCAAAATCTTGGCCAAAAACAAGCACCGGTAGGTCAAACGGAAAAGTGAGAGAGATAGAAATAAATTAGACAGAGCATCGCAATCCTAATAATCCAAAATTATCTACATAATAGCTAAAGGGAATTAACTATTCTCTCGTCCAACAGCCTCCTAAAAAACTCTTTGTTTGCTTGATGTAATCATTTGAGAGCGCCAGCTGGAGTATTTCCTCTAATTTCTTCTAATTTTTTAAGATATTTTACGGAGACAACGTAAAAATAATTCTACCATTTGGGACACATCTCCTACTCCGATAGTAATTTAGGGTGATTACAGTAGCTAGACTTCGGTGTGTATAAGAAGCTTGTATTCTCTAGGTCTCTCCAAGCTAACCTAGACTCATTCTAACACGAATAGGACCTTCAAGGTCATACTACCGAAGGAGTGTAGAGTTCACTGGAGACAGATAACGGACTATGCGTGCGTGAAGACTTGCTTAATTAGAAAAGAAATGGAGAGCTGTATATGTACACGGAACTTCAGGGTAACCAGCGAGCAGGGATCTCAAATAATCAGCCAATAGGAAAGCGTACGCACAGTAGTTAAACTGACTGCAGAATGAGAGTCAATGGAATCTCAAAGAAAAAATTACAGTAACGACGCGAAGATAAGTGACCTTAAAACCCAAAAACAATTATAACGGGACATGAAGAATGGAAGAGGCGGATTCAGGATAACTCATGTGTGATGGATATACGTTTTGCAATTCCTTCTCTTTTGCCAATTCATCCTCAGTAGGTTTGCAGTGTAGAACAACTATGAGATCCTTCTCCACAAATCTAACAAATGCTGTTTAAGGGATATTGGTATTTCATCTGGTAATCACTACCATACGTCTGGAAATAGTAGCCATTGCATGTAGTGCATGGGAGTAAGTATTGATGTTGTCTAGTTCTTCTATGTTTGTTCTTCTATGTTTGTTCGATGGTCTCGTCCTTAGCTGGGGCCACATAGCTCCTACTCCGGTAGTTGTCGGTAGCCATTCACGTCTTGAACTGGTTTCTCTGCGCTTTCAGTTATCCCACTTTTGCTCCACCACTCCTTTTCTTTTGCCAATACGCGTTAAGTATTTTTAAATCAACATGAAGTCCTTCGCAAATTGAGAAAATGCTGTACAGGGAGTATCGATTGTTCATCTGGAGGTCACAAGCATGCATCCGGCAAAGTAGACATTCCTTGCAGTCCAGTGAAGTAGTCGATATTGTCAATATTTCTTTCATGCTTGTTAGATGGTATCTTCCTTGTTGCATAAGGTTGGTGAGGAGCTTGATTCGGTTTAGGTGTTGTGATCCACAATTCCTCGGGCTTATAGCTGTACGCATTGATTGAGTATTCTCGATTTTGTGACTATAGTTTTGGGATACATACCCTTGGAAAATTTTTGCAGAATATCTTTGAATTCATCATCAGAGGATGGTTCTTTTCCCTTGACGATGTCATTCTTGTTCCGCTTAAGTTCCTTTCTCTTCCTTTCCTGAAGTGGGCAGGGGGAGTGGTTTCTGAGGGAGACTCTTGTCGACCTCGATACTTGTTGTAGTTGCAGTCAACCTCTTGGAGTTAGGGAAGGCATTTTGGTATATTTTGTGGCGGAAGATTATTTCTTAACCTCGTGAGAGGGCCATGACAAGGTACCCGGAAGCCCCAGTAGATAACTAGGCAGTGAAACTTATGAAGTGATTGACTGTGATAGAAGGCTTGTTAAGTTGCTGTTGCATTGCTGCCTTCAGGAATGTAGTCTTCTTCTGTGCTGCGGGTTTATATATGCTGTGGATAGAGTATCTGCAACGTGCTTTTCATTTGCCTTCGGTGTGTTTGTATACACAACAAATTTCATTGAAGTATTCTTGCTAGTCTATAAAAATGTTACTACCGGTCATTGTGCAGGATGGTCAATTGTGCTTCAAAATGTTTAAGATCGAGAAGAATTTCTGTTACATGGTTAGACAATATGTTGCATGGGGTTGAATTAACAGCAAGGGGTTGTGCATACATTGATCGGGGCTGAGTTTGGTATGTTTTAGAAGCTGATTGGGTAGTAACAAGGGGTATTCAAAACTTAAATAATCGTTCGATTATGTTGGAAACGATTTTCCGGTAATGCTGGTACAATGTCATCCCAGAACCCTCGAGACTTAGGTATCAGGGTTCTACTCATCGAATATCGGGTTGTCATCAGATATAAGAGAAGCATCGGGTAATATTCTTATATCAAATGTCAGGGTAACTACTAAAGGTATACATCAAAAAAGAGAATTAACGTGAGGTAAAGGAAGAACTAGGTACAGGAGAACCGGGAACAGCCCTGGATGAAGTGAAGAAGGCTGTAATGACTGTTTGCTTGCCTTTCCTTTTGTCTGCCAGTTGTGCAGCCTCAATGCGCTGGCTTTCGCGACAATAGAACTGTTCCGATTTTGTGTCGCGGTAACGTGTGTCGCCGCATTGTGTTTGGTGGCGTTGTATTTGGCAGCGTTGTGTCTTTGGCAGTGTTGTTGGTTACGGGGTATTTCTTATCGATAAGCCTTCCTATTCCAGCTAGGCTGTACTTCGTATGGTACTGGCCGGAATCGTAGTGTCAGTACTGTATTGTGAGGCGTCTTCGTAGATTGAGGTGTATTGTGAGGAGTAGCCGGAGAAGCTTACTAGTGGGTGGGAGCAGCTTTACATCTTTCCATTACCCAAGCTCAAGTCAAGTCATATGACATGATACCAAGCCTCGAACCCAGCTAACAAAAATAACGTTTGTTGGAATGACAAGGTTATGGGTAGCAACACTAGCAATGGTGGATAGATGAATGGCCAATAAAGGACCACTTCACCTGAGATATGTACGTAAGGTGTATTTGACCGTAAGAATGAACTGTACGTGAGTAAACGTATGTACGTGACATGTATGAACGTATATATGAATGCAGATATGAGTACATATATGAGAATATGTGCGTAGGAATATTTGTGTATGTGTATGCGTGTGGGCCTATTCCTCTATACTCTAGAAGGGTGTTCCCCAACATATGAAGAGGGATAACACAGTTGCTAGCAGGTATATACTAAAGAAAGCAAGTATTTGCTGTAGCTACGTCTGTGGCTACTAGATTCTCGTAAGAGGCTTCATATAAAGCAGGTATGTGCTGTAGTTACGTGTGAGGCATCGCTGCAAGCGGATATGTGTGACACACGTAACATGAGACTAGGTATGACATACGTGCTTTTCAACAGTAATTTCCACCCTTGATCGTGCACTTTGATCACACCCTAGGTATGATCGAGGGTCGCTCAATCTTGAACGAGTATTTTCGGTTTAGAACGTCGATTATTTTAGGTTTGAATTCCCCTACTGAGTCCTTTCCCCCTACTTCTCCAACTGTCCTGTACCTAGGTCTGAACAAAATAAATAAGCTGAAAGAAGTTCGCCTCACTACACCCTCGAGAGCTCCCTATAATGTAACTGAAGAACACCTCTGTGGACTCGAAAGTCCACAAACCGGAAGGGGTCTTCCATAAGGACTGGCCCTGATGTTGTGTTAAGTCCTTCCTGCATTGCTGCCGAGGTCAAAGTTGTATTTGTGGCCTAGTGGAGACTACCCTTTTGGGGGCCCCTCAGAGGTACTGTATTAGCAATTGTTCCTGGACGGGCATTATTCCTGGCGGGGGTTCCCTAGAGATTATGGGTTACTGTGATTACTGACCGTGATACCATCATAACATTTATCAAGTGATATGACTGTCTCACGCATGAGCCCTGTCATAAGTTTTACTTCAAAGAAGTCAGCATCTGCGACCATAGACTGAAGAAAACGAGGCATCCCGTCCGCTCTGCCATATCTAAGCTTCAAATCGCCAGGTCAGTACTATGGTGGGTGACCACATGGGAATCCCTGGTGTTGCAGATCTTATTTTTTTAATTTGATTGTTGCCTATTATTGATTTTTACTTTGCACTTTGCAAGCCGGTAGGTAGTATTAGGAACTATGATTGCAATTTGTTCAGTGGCTGCTCCCAGCAATGCGCCGAAGCGCTGACTCGTATACTGCTCGGCGGTCTGCCTTCTCATTCCCCAGGATGCCGATGTGGCTCCTAACCCACCCAATGGCTGTGACTAAGGAGGCATGTTTTGTAAGTAGGAACGAGACTAATCCTAGTGCTTCCTTTCTATTCCAGATCTGGGTGGGCCTCTCTTTGCCAGGATCCGCAGAGTACGCCTGGGCACGAGACGTCTCGAGACTTGTGCCAATCGAGCACCCAAGATAATTATATTCGAAATCATAAGCTAGCTACCTAATCATCATCACCTTCGCCTCCGATGTCCATATCCCCTTCTGTTCCCTCTGCCGCCAACCCTCGCTCTAAAATCATGTCTAGAGTACGTGAGTCTTGCAAGCAAGGTAGCATAGCGCCCTGCCAAAGCCGCGATCTATTCATCTGGTGTACGAGCAGCCGATACGGAAATTTGGCTCATTGTAGATGAAGTTCTCTGTAGAGGAATGTGTAGTAATGAGCGGAGAAGGAGAGAGGAATAAAAAATAAATACGAATGTACATTTAGGAGCTTTAACGAACACGCTAAGATATGTCCCGATATCACCCAGGTAGCCCTAGGCAAGCATAGTCTGTTAACAAATAGATCCTACCGACCTAGCACGTTTATCGGAGAATCCCCTCCACCAAACCCGACAACGCATATTGTATCCGGCTTACTCGTTAGCTAGTGGACCGGAAAGTATTGCAGTAAGTCCTTTCCCCCTACTTCTCCAACTCCCCTGTACCTAGGTCTGAACAAAATAAATAAGCTGAAAGTCACTACACCCTCGAGAGCTCCCTGTAATGTAACTGAAGAACACCTCTGTGGACTCGAACGTCCACAAACCGGAAGGGGTCTTCTATAAGGACATGCCATGATGGTGTGTTAAGTCCTTCCTGCATTGCTGCCGGAGGTTAATTGAATTTGTGGCCTAGGGCACAACTTTCCCCTTACCCCTTTCGGGGCCTCTCGGAGGTATTAGAGATGACTTTGTTCCCGGACGGGTATTATTCCTAGCAGAGGTACCCTAGAGATTATCGGGTTACTGTGATTACTGACCGTGACACTATCATAACGTTTATCAAGTTACATGACTGTTTCACGCATGAGCCTGACATAAGTTTTACTTCAAAGAAGTCAGCATCTGCGACCATAGACTGAAGAAAACGAGGCATCCCGTCCGCTCAATCGCAGCACTAAACAGGCAATCTGCAATTATTTTCCCTGGCATTGCTTGGTTACCTTTTTGGGAAGTCACACTAGTGAGTCCCGATTTGGCCCCTACCATTTCTGGTCTGGCAGACTACCATTTTAGGAATCGTGCTACTCCTCCTCTTTTGGCACACCACGCCAGTATTCTACACCACCACACTATGATAGTACTCTGTACACCACACCAGGACCTTTTGTTTTTTTATATACTCAGTACAGAGATGCGGTCCCGAGGTAGTGCCATATTCTCGGCTATACCAGCTTTGAACGGCTTGGTTTATCTCGACATGTCCTAGGATATGACACATGATTTGTTTTTCAGCCAGGCCCTCAGGATCAAAAACTAGTCTATATATTGTACGGTATTCCCTCCTCGTCAGAAAAATTTTAGATTGCATTGTGTGCACACAACTCTATAGACGCTGTCATTCTATGATAGAGAAGTACATACTGTTGAGGAAAAGCACCACTAAATTCCACGTATTCCGTATGTGGAAGAATAACCGAGAGACTATTAGTAAAATATGACATAGCCTAGATTAGTGGATGACTCTTCGGGCCGAAAATACGACATAATGCTAATACCACAAGAAACTCTTCTATGTTTTGGGAGATCTATCATTACACATTGCATTTCTGGAACAGATGTACTTAAAGCATAGAGCGAAAAACATATATTTATATAATATTTTGCTTGTGATCGTTGTCTGCCCATGTTTCAAATTTTCAATTGCCGGGAATTTTCAGCTGACTACAAATTTCCGATAATTCAAAACTAGTTGGCTAATACATTGCATTACAATTGGTCAATTGTATCTCGAAGCAAATATCAGTGCAGATATATAATTGCCCAAGCATTGTCCAACGATCGGCAAGATACCTGTTTTATCCAACATAGGTAGCACGAAGGACGAATCTGTAACCGGCAATATGATGCAAATAGACAGCAACGGTTTTCCCAAATCAAGTAGCATAGTCTCTTAACAGTTTTTTTTGCTATCTTCATACTCCAGCCTGTCCCCGTCCTCACTCATGCTATCCTGCTATCCCCGTCCTCACTCACGGTGTCCCTGTCCTCACTCACGCTGTCCCCGTCCTCACTCATGCTATCCCCGTCCTCACTCACGGTGTCCCTGTCCTCACTCACGCTGTCCCCGTCCTCACTCACGCTGTCCCGTCCTCAATTATATATACTTGCGACATAATATATGTTTCGAGTCTTAACTATATCAGGAGGAAACAAATATAAAGTAGTAGAACTGAATAGTTTATTAATATGAACGAGATGTCCAAGCATCTTAACAGTACTATCATGAAAAATTGCAATCGATTGCGCCCGCTGAAATATCTGGACAACATCAGGGAAGCAGTTTTACTTCGCAGACAATGGCATAACACTTCCCAGCTCATTCGCTGTGTTGATACTTCCGTAGATCTTGAATTTTCTAGTCATTTGCCATTGTTTAGCCAATAATGGCACGATGACTGGCCGACTCTAGAGTAATAGCTTCACAATACTGGTCCAACAACTTCTCGCACACAGGCTTAAAGGCTACAATTCTCCGATATTTAATCAACGTTTTTAAGACATTTGTTGAAATCTGCCAAGTTTGATACACTGCCAAGATATTTAGCAGATTATCTGAAAGACGCAGCCAAGATTGGTCCATAGTTCTGCACGCTGTGAATTCAGTTCTCGAATGAGCCTGGGGCTCTTGGGAAGTACGCTTCATCTGACCACTTCACTTCACTGACAAATCATTGCGCACTCATAAAATTTAGTGGTGCTTTTCCTCAACAGTAGTGCTCTAAAGAATTCGTTGCTAGCGTGCAGTACCTACCACATACGCGAGAGCTTTACGCAGTTAGGTAAAGTAGCAGCTACGCTCGAAGTAGGGCCGGGTATTGGCACGACCCCTCCTCCCCGCCACGCCCCTACCGGCCCCCCGCCATGCCCCTAATGGCCCTATGGGTAAGTGACTGCTTCCACCCATGGCAACCTTGGCCCACAATGTTGACCTAGTCTGGTTACGTTGACCCACAACCGACACCCGCATCCACAGCCCTTTCCTTTCTTCCACGCAACCCGCTTCAAAACCAACACCCAACCCAGTTTCAAGAAACATTCAACCCAGCCGACTGGAATCCCAAATCCCAAGAGCCAGACTGCTAGAATCTAACTCTACACATCTCTTATTATATTCCACTAAATCCCGCTGTTGCGGCTATGAGGCCTAGCTAGAATGCCGAACTGCCGTGGTATGCCCCGCATATTTTGCGGCCGCCATATGGTAGTCTGGCTTGCACTGGCCCCTCCTTAAGCCTTATGGTACACTAACCTTTCAATGACCCTTCCCCTGCAGCATCTCCAGCCCTCAACCTCAACTGACCTTTTGCCTACAGCATATCCCCACTGACTCCTCTTTCCGCCTTTCCTACCTTCTGGAAACTAGTCTCTGTTCTCATCTGATTATCAGACCACACAACAGACAGCTCAGAAGACTCATAGGCTCCTGTACGCACCCTGACTGGCTGTCCTTCTCTCCTCCTCGCTCTTTCTTCTGCCCTTTTTACAGGATCTGGTTCTAGGCATCATGGCAGTGTGCGACCGCTGACATGTCATAGATCATCCTCACAACTGAACCCAACATAGCCAGAATATCACCATACTGTACCCCGATGCAGTGCTAACACCCCAACTACTCGCCCCTTCTCTCTCGCGCAGTACTCCCGGACCTATGTGTCCTTATGGCGTAATGAAATCACCGACAGGTTGCTAGCTGGCCATGGCATTCCGATCTTTTGGGCATTGGGCCACTTCTTAATTGAATGCTAGCTACATTCAGCATGGTGTTGGCGTGGCCAAGGCTACTATTCACACACTATTTTTTTTCTTGAATTTTGAATTGGCAACCCCTATTCCTTGCATTGTGTAATCTCAACCTTCTGGAATATGCCCCTCCGGAAGAAAGAAACAATATTTGGAGGATTTTGCAAAATAATACCAGCCGGCAGGTCATGGCACTATTACAAAGCCTTACTCTGGCTTTACGGGAATGTAGGTGTTGGTGTGAAGAGAATACTCTCAGTTATATTTTTATGCGTATAGTTCTGATAACAACCATAGATCTATCAATAGGTAGACGAGTAAACTCGAGGGTAGCTGCCAGCACTATCGAGGTGCCTACTCCAGCTTTAGGGGGCCAGAGAGGTACAGCCCCACCACTAGCCACCAATCCTACCGCAAGATCCACCAGAGCAGTGCAGCAGGTATGTACTAATGCAATTCCCCTAATCGTTTGCCTAACATGTCTTGTTGGAAACTTCGCACGGTCATTGCTAAAGGACCGATATCGATAGGCGAGGCACAGAGAAAACAACGAATGCTGCATTCTCTCCCTCAAGCTGGGCTCGGAAGTAGCCCATATATTCCCTTTTTCCTTAGGCCAACGACCCGGCCTACATGAGACAAGGCCAATATCTTCTGTTTACTCACTTACCTCGCTGGACCTACCGTGGTAGAGAATGTGAAAAATTACCTGCTTCAAGTCCCAACGGGGCAGGAGAGGTCTGGACAAACTCAGATAAAGAGCCTAGAAAGTGCGCCTAGAAAGTTCGGCCATGGATTGTTCGTACTAGAGCCAGTTGGTGACCTTCTGGCGGGTTTGGACCCGAATGGTCAATTTAGTGAGTATGAGGTTAGGTTTTCGTGGGTGCCTCAATATCGGTCTCGATTACCTGGTAAGTCGTAGTTTCATAACGGATACTGTCCCAATTCTAATAAAAGATGTGATACAGTTCCTGTGGATGATGAAATTCCGAGTCAGCACGATTTTGAGAATGATCATGGGGCTGATAGACAGACGGGGCTGGGGAAGGCGATGATCAGGGAGACGAAGAGCTAGGTATGCTGCAAGGTGAAGGTGACTGGGACTTGACACAAGTACTTGATCCCGGGCCCCGGGGTGCCTTTGGAAGAAAGAAGGGATCCAACACTGGTTACCAGGGAGGTTCGGAGATCGCTACGAGTCATCCGTCACTCAGGATTACGCCTGCAAGGTAGAAGAGCACCAGTCACGGTTGAAATCGGCTTTACTTTTCGTTTGACTTCCCCTGACCCTGTTGACTACTCTCTTCTCCATCCCGACCTCCTCAGCTTACATACAGCTCTCTTGCGAGTTGGCCGTGCCGCTACAGCAACGGCAATTTAGGAAGACAAGTTCTTTTGGTCTGACAAAGAAGAGCTTGAGCAGGAGAGGGGCAACATGAGGATTTATCCTTTCCCTTACGACAGGGGACAGTGTCACCAATGATCGCAGGCAAGGTTTCTAGCAGGATTAAGCCCCAAGTATACCACTACCACTAGTGGTACTTGCACAAGATACATAACCAGTTGCAAAGATTTGAATGTTTTAATCGTCCATTTATTTGCTGCTGAAAAGATCATGACTTGTGATCATGTCCCGGGTCCTGGGCCCCAGGTGTACAGCAACCACTTTGATAGGATGAGCGTTTGGTTGGAACTCAACATCCAGAGTACCTACAAACAAGCGGACAGTATTGTTTGAACCTTTTTATTATCTCCCCCATTCCTCCCTCATATAAACCTACCAAAGAAGGGCATTGGTCCACGTCATCTCCAGCATACGACCAGCAACCACTCAGAAAATAGATAACTCCTACACCACACGACATGCCTTAGGGAAAGAGAAAAGACAACCCAGGAAAGTCAGACAAGTCGAACCCTGCACTGAAAATGCGGCTACCAGTTACCGAATAGAGGTCCACAATCACAACTCCGCAAGCGCCCCAGACACATGACGATTATGACAGCGAACCCAATGGCATTACAAGCACAACCCTGCCACCAGATACAAGCATGGCCATAGCCCCATCCAAAAAACAGCACCCTCATGAAACTCATAAACGAGATTTATGTTCTGTGCTGCCCGGGAATTTTGCCAATTCGCGAATAGGACACCCCCCCCCCGGGAAGCCACACGATTCTTGAGAGGAATGTTCTACGCAAGAATACTGTCCTGCCTGGAAATGCAAAAATGAAATTCCTCCGAAGGACAGATCATGAGTTGTCCTCCCCAGGAATGTGATAACCAAATGTAGTAATTTAGTGAAGATAAAATAGCAATGAGTGAAAAAAAAAAAAAATAAAAATGGAAAATGGAAAATGGAAAATGAAATACATCAGCGCTTACGAACATGAATTGTACCAAATAATAAAATATCACTATACTTCCTCTTCTCTTCGCGGTATATCATTTGTACAATCAAGAATGGATTCCGCGCCGAAACCGAAGATGGCAGATTAGGGATGACAGAAGGGCGGGTGCCTCGACAACGGAGGAAAAAAAAGGATTGGACAGTGGAGAGTTGTGTAGAATCAGCTAGATCTGGTAATGATCGTTTTTTTTTTCTCTTACTTGCTACAATGTTGTTTTCCCGCCGCTTACTTTATTATATAGCAATTGATAATTGATGGGCTGGTTACGTTTGGGCCTTTTTTTCCCCCTCCTTTTACTTGCTTCAATGTATTTTACCGCCGCTTGCATTATTAGGTATCAATTGGTGGGGCTGGTTACGTTTAGGCCGTTTTTTTTTCACCTTTTGCTTACTTCTATTTTTTTTCTCGCGGCTCGCTTTATTACCTAGACAATCTATTTATATTACAATGTAAACAAGGCCATGGTACTACTAAGATCCGAGGCTGATATATTCTATTAAGATATTTAGTGTCATGAACTCCAAAGTAGGGCTCGTATCACATGAACACCGACAACAACTTTGGCAGGACGAGCGCTTGGTCGGATCTCAACAACCAGAGCAGCTACAGACAAACGGACGGCACCACGAGAAAGCTCTCGCCGCCCACTACAAGAATATCCACACAGACCTCGGGGGAACAACTATCGCGACCCCTTCCCCCTCGTTTGAAGCTTTTTCCCCTCTTCCTCGCTCTTCGTCTTCCTCGCTCTCACCAGAATCTCCCCCTCACGGGCATTGGTCCACGATTCCGCGAGACCTCCCACACCAAGTCGGCACCACCAATTAGGGAATTTGTAACTCCCACACACCATGCCGGCCAAACACAAGAGAAAGAATAATCCCGGGCAATCCGACAGAGGAAATCCGCCGCACAAGACACGACTACCAGTCACCAGGCACCCAGAGCCACCGCCACTCATACCCGCCCCAGTGGCACAGAGAACCCTCATACCCGCCCCAGCACAAGCAACCCAGAATGAAAGCGAGCTCGACGACAGCGATGAGGACACACCGACACCAGCTCCCCGAGCTCCTTCTCCAATAGTCACCCCCGACGGAAGGACAGCAAGAGAGAATTTGAGTGGCTGGTTTCAAGTTGTTTGGAATGGGTTGGGGGCCGTAAGAAAGGATCAATTCAAAAACGAAACGTTCTCAAGTGAAGAGTGCGACGAACTGGACTTCATCATCCACTATTTTGGCGAGAACATCTATATCCCGAAAGGCCAACCATCCGCCACCGTCGCCAATTCCTGCAGGATGCATCTTGAGAGAGCCGCAAACAGACACCTGCGGGTTTTACTCCAAAAGTATGCGTTAGAAATTCAGGACAAAGAAAAGGACGAATTAGAGCTCGAGGTTGCGGAAAAAGAGAGAGAGATTCTCCGGCTGAAGGAGGAGAATCACCAACTAAAGCAGGAGACAGATAGGTTGAAGATGGAGAACAACGAGCTGAGGCTGATCCCCGCCCCACCACCACCGCCACCACCACCACACACCTTTTCCTCTGCTTCATTTCCTATTCGCACACTAATTGGAATACTCACCCCAACTACTCCTCACATAAGTCAAAATGCTCGCAAATAAGACACAAGTCTTGCTCACCCTCCTTGCGGTGGGCATGGCAATGCTAATTGGCTCTGGCAATGCCACGACGTATGTGGAAGACAACTCATCTCCGAGGACCTACCGTAGTCCCGGTAGTACTGTACATACTGATAGTTTTGGACAGCTCTGTGGGTCCTGGGTAGGCCTGGGCACGAGCCGAGCCGGCTCGAGCCCGGAGGTCGTTGCAACCGCGAAATACCGAAGGTACCCGGGGAGTGGAAATCTTCAAAATGCGTTGCATTCCCACCCTTTCCTCTTTTTTTTTTTCACCTCAATAACACAACCTCCAGCGACAGTCCAGGATTTTCATTACCTCCCTTCAGAATTTACAACTACAATCGCTCAATTTCTGACATAACCAACCACGCCTACCAACACAAGAGGAGGAAATTACAAAAATTGATGAAATGACCTGTATCTCGCTATGGTTGTAACCTATAATTTGCTCGGTGGCTACAAAACTGCAGTCCTATGTATCGCGCGATTTCGCTGTGGACTTTAGGTGGGCGATGAGGGTTGAAATTGTTTCTGTCCTATTTCCATGTCTGTTTATATCCGTATTGTTCATATCTCTTCGTCTTTCATACACAGATATGTAGAGTACGCAGTTACCTATTCACCCCTGCAATTTTCGCGAGCCGGCTCGTGCCCAGGCCTAGTCCTGGGGGGATGCCGGAACCCCCAAGCTATCACCCCGAAGGTGGTCAGACCTTTCCGGTTTTCGAGCTGAGGGGGGCCCAATACCAAGCGGGGGAACTGGTGGACATCGAATGTGGGTACCCTAGTGTCCAGAGTTGAACCATAAGAAAACCGTCTTTTGACACACAAGCAGTTAGACTTCGATGGATACAACAATTACTGCCCGTGATGGACAAGAAACTCACAAATGGTGGGTGGGTACCCTAGACTGTGAGAATACCGTCCTCTGACAAACAAGTAGCATTACAGAATGTTTGCTTGAGCAATAGCGATGAGTCATTTGAAGAAGTACTCGCAAGTAGGAACCCTAGTGAGAGTTCCATTCTAAAAGTAACAAGTTTTGACGAAAGGACTACAGGCACCAACAAAGAGATTAATGATAAGCTTCAGACCGTCTTGGTGAAGCTGGACGACATTAGTCGTGGCCAGAAGCAGGATGGGGGAGCGAGAGAGGGAAAGGTGGGCGTGGAGAAGGATGGAACACCGGCAATGGAGCTGAAAGAAAAGGACCTCACCGCTACGCTCAGGGGGGTTCCGGTCCTTGGGTTGATAATTGGCCTTTGGGCCCCGATCGTGGCCCACTTCCTCTATACTAAGGAGTGGCTGCCGCGCAGGGAGCGTTGCTGGCGACTCCAAGACGAGCAGCGAAAAAAAGGGGACAAACTCAAGGCAGTCCAAGTAGAGAATGTGGGGTAATGTGACGTTGGTTCAGTCTTGTATTTTCTTTGTTTTTTTTGATGCTAGGGATTTCTTGTCTTATTTCCAATGCTGGCTTTTTTCTTTTTTTTTTTAATGCTAGCTTTTTTTTTTTTTTCTAAATACCTACCTTACTTCTCAATGGTGTTCCCAAGGTGCTACATTGACTAATATATCGACCCATTGGCCAAGTAACTTCCACAAGTTCCTTCCCAGCACTTCCCTTGGTCGGGTCGGCCTTGACTTGGTCCTCAAGGATTGCAATCTCATCCCCTAACATCTCTACGAGGGGCTAGTGCTAGCCAGACTACCCCCAATACGGTTTGTCTTCGATCCAGTTCGGCTAGGGCAAGCTCCTATCTTGGAGAGGAGGCCACAGTCGCGGACGGGGAAAGAGAGGCCGTCGCCCTCGCGTTAAGAACACACAGAAACTCACCCATGGTTGCCATCCTCTCTGATTCAACGGCTGCCATCTCATCCGCTATGGAGATGTCACAAGGAAAGCCACCCAGGAGCGGAATCGAGATAGAGATAGGGGAGCTTTTAGCAGAGCGCCACACCAACCACTACGACACCCTAATCTCTTGGGTCCGCTCCCACATCGGCATTAAAGGCAATGAGGAGGCTGACGAGTTGGCTGCCCTCGCATCCGCGCGAGGGCAGTTCACTGTCCAGGAACCTACAGTAACCGAGGGAGGTATCAGACAGGCGTCGAAAGCCGCTCGCGCCAAAACCAGGTCGGCCCCAGGATTTGGCAAAAGGAGAAGTGAGTGGAATCGCCACTCCCTTTCAGCCTACACCTGGCTCCGGACCGACCGAGGGCCCCAGAAAGTTTGGCTATACAAGATAGGAAAGGCGGACTCGTGCATGTGCGAGTGTGGACACCACTCAGAAAACGGACACCATATCACATTCGAGTGCCCCATTTACCGCGAACAGAGACGGAGTCTAGGCAACATAAGAGAATGGGAGGACCTAGATCGTCCAATATGGATAAAAGAGGGGGGGGAGGAGGACTGGGACGCGGTGGAGGCCTTTTTCGGGTTTTTGTACAGGAAGCTCTTCGGGCGCCGCATCTAAGTTTAGGGAAAAAAAAAAAAAAAAAAAAGGGGGGGGCCGGTGGTGACACACTTTTACGCAGACCCCAGTCGGTCATCTGGCACCAGCCGGTTAATGACAGCAGGGGGTTTTGCGTTTAACGAATTTCATAGTACTGGTTTTCCTTACACAATGTTCTGATTCACATAGTTTTGTTCTGATTCACACATTTTCGTGGTATACAATATTTGTATTTAGTCTTCTGATTTCTGCGCGCGGCGGACCTGGCAGATGTTCTGACCCATATGTCTAGATGTGATCTTGATCAAGTAACCGACCTATTAGACGAGATGGGTCGGTTGACATCTGGGTCGCCCCATACATCCAGGCCACTAATGCCCCGCTCATTTCATCAAGGTCAACGCTAATTCAACGTTGCATGCATCAATGTCACGATATGTTCAATGTCCGTTGCATTCAACCATCCACATTGCATACAAAACAAATGAGTGCGCCAACAAATAAATAAACAAACCCAAAATTATCGCCATATCATACCAGCAAACAAAAAAAAAACTACAAACAAAAAAAAAAAGATGCGACAAGAAAAATAAAAATAAATAAATAACATAAAATAAGAGATAGCAGTGGGTATAGACGAGTATGCTCGAGTAAATCTTATTATGAGGGTTTACTTAATTAACAGAAGGTACCAACACTGGAGGATATATATATATATGTGGAGGTGCGGCTGGTTAGTGCTGCCCCTTCGCTCCTCCGCTAGCTATTGCTGCCCCCTTCGCTCCCCCGCTCGCTATTGCTACCCCTTCGCCCCCCCGCTGGCTATTGCTGGCCCCTTCACTCCCTTGCTGGGTATTACTGCCCCTTTAGCTCCCCCGCAGGCTATTGCTACCCCCTTCGCTCCCTCACTGGCTATTGCTACCCCTTCACTCCTCTGCTGGCTATTGCTACCCCCTTCGCTCCCCCGCTAATTAATGCTGCCCCTTCGCTCCCCCACTAATCTGCCCCTTCTCTCCCTCACTGGCTAGTGCTACCCCCTTCGCGGCCCCCAAGCAGAAGCAGACATTCATAAAGAAATAGGTGTGAGCTAGCTGTACGGTGATACCTGCAATGTATGGCAACTGCAGAATGTCAACACTGTGATAGAAGGAATGAGATCATACTGATAAATTAGGCCAGTTCAGGGTAAAAAAGGGTAATTATCCAGTTCAGGGTAAACGCCGGTGTGGAGACAATTGCTGCCCCCTTCTTTCCCCCATTGGCTATTGCTGCCCCTTAGCTCCCACTCGGGCTATTGCTACCCCCTTCGCTCCCCCGCTAATTAATGCTGCCACTTCGCTCCCCCGCTAATTAATGCTGCCCCTTCGCTCCCTACTAATTAGTGCTGTCCCTTCGCTCCCCCGCTGGCTAGTCCTGCCCCTTCACTCCCCGGTTGGCTATTGATACCCCCTTCGCTCCCCCGTTGGCTATTGCTACCCCCTTCGCTCCCCCGTTGGCAATTGCTACCCCCTTCGCTCCCCCGCTGGTTAGTGCTATCCCTTCGCTCCTCCGTTGGCTATTGCTACCCTCTTCGCTCCCCCGCTGGTTAGTGCTATCCCTTCGCTCCTCCGTTGGCTATTGCTACCCTCTTCGCTCCCCCGTTGGCTATTGCTACCCTCTTCGCTCCCCCGTTGGCTATTGCTACCCCCTTCGCTCCCCCGCTGGTTAGTGCTATCCCTTCGCTCCTCCGTTGGCTATTGCTACCCCCTTCGCTCCCCCGCTGGTTAGTGCTATCCCTTCGCTCCTCCGTTGGCTATTGCTACCCTCTTCGCTCCCCCGCTGGTTAGTGCTACCCCTTCGCTCCTCCGTTGGCTATTGCTACCCCTTCGCTCCCCCGCTGGCTATTGCTACCCCCTTCGCTCCCCCGCTGGCTAGTGCTGCCCCTTCCCTCCCCTGCTGGCTAGTGCTGCCCCTTCGCTCCCCCGTTGGCTATTGCTACCCCCTTCGCTCCCCTGCTGGCTATTGCTACCCCTTTCGCTCCCCCGCTGGCTATTGCTGCCCCTTCGCTCCCCGCTGGCTATTGCTGCCCCTTCGCTCCCCCGCTGGCTAGTGCTGCCCCTTTCGCTCCCCCGCTGACTAGTGCTGCCCCTTCGCTCCCCCGCTGGCTAGTGCTGCCCCTTCGCTCCCCCGCTAATTAGTGCTGCCCCTTCGCTCCCCCGCTTGGCTAGTGCTGCCCCTTCGCTCCCCCGCTGGTTAGTGCTACCCCTTCGCTCCCCCGTTGGCTATTGCTACCCTCTTCGCTCCCCCGCTGGCTATTGCTGCCCCCTTCGCTCCCCCGCTGGCTATTTCTGTCCTCTTCGCTCCCCCACTGGCTATTTCTGCCCCCTTTTGCTCCCCCGCTGGTTTGCGCTGCCCCTTGCCTCCCCTGCTATTCGTGCTACCCTTTCTCTTCCTATCCACAGCAGCAGCTATCCATAAAGAAATAGGCATGAGCTGGCTGTACTGTGAAAGAGCAATGTAAATATGGTGATCGAAGGAATGATATCATACTCATTACTTACTAATCAGTATTCGCCAGTTCATATATTGCGTGTTGAATATCCAGTAATGAAAGAGGGGGAAATATTGGATATGTCGCAGGCTGAACATCTAGTTGTAGAAGGGGGAAAATATTGGATAAGTCATATTACATCTCCCTTTGTTTGCTCAATGACCATCAGCAGTAGCTGCTGGAAATGGCTCCTAGTGTGTACGTGATGTAGGTGGACTAGCATGAAGCACATCCTTCTTGTCAGTCTCAGCTATGCCCCCTTAGAGTAGCAATATGTTGGTTGCCCCACTAAGGATGCGCTATGCCGGTGCAGGCAATAGTCATATTTGGCGAACCTCCGTGGTTGTGAGGTATCTAGTCTAAATCACAGGCTGTCCATAAGGCTGTTGATATGTATGAAAACAATACTTTCGCAAGCTATTCATATGGGGTGTTTTCATGTATGTTCGGGGTGTTTATATAGGGTGTTTTCATGCATGTTCTTGTTGTTGATATGGGGTATGTTGATACATGTTCTGGTTATTCATATGAGGTAAGTTCGGGATGCTCATATGAGATGTATTCAGGGTCTTCATATTGAGTGCTTGAACCAGGAGAATGTATATGACACCACCCCATATGAACACCCTGAACACACCCCATATGAATAACCAGAACATGTATGAAAACACCTGATATAAATAGCTTGCGAAAGTATTGTTTTCATACATATCAACAGTATTATGGACAGCCTATGATCTAGACTAGATACCTCATAACCACAGAGGTTCACCAAATATGACTATTGCCTACACAGGCATAGGGCATCCTTAGTGGGGCAACATATTGCTACTCTAAGAGGGCATAGCCGAGACTGACAAGAAGAATGTGCTTCATGCGAGTCCACCTGCATCATGCACACACTAGGAGCCATTTCCAGCAGCTACTGCCAATAGTTATTGAGCAAGCAAAGGGAGATGTAATACGACTTATCCAATATTTTCCCCCTTCCACAACTAGATGTTCAGCCTGCGACATATCCAATATTTTCCCCTCTTCCATTGCTGGATATTCAACACGCAATATATGAACTAGCGAATACTGATTAGTAAGTAATGAGTATAATATCATTCCTTCGATTACAATGCTTATATTCTGTAGTCGCCATATTTACATTACAGCTATCACAGTACAGCCAGCTTACGCCTATTTCTTTATGGATGCCTGCTGCTATGGATGGGAAGAGAAGGGGCAGCACGAACAGCAGGGGAGGCAAGGAGCAGCGCAAACCAGCGGGGGAGCAAAGGGGGGGCAGAAATAGCCAGCAGGTGAGCGAAGAGGACAGAAATAGCCAGCAGGGGAGTGAAGGGGCAGCACTAATTAGTGGGGAGCGAAGGGGCAGCACGGGCCAGCGGGGGAGCGAAGGGGGCAGCAATAGCCACCGAGGGAGCGAAAGGGGTAGCAATAGCCAACGGGAAAGCGAAGCGGCAGCACTAATTGGCAGGGGAGTGAAGGGGCAGCACTAGCCAGCGGGGAGCGAAGGGGCAGCATTAATTAGCGGGAGAGCGAAGGGGGTAGCAATAGCCCGAGTGGGAGCTAAGGGGCAGCAATAGCCAATGGGGGAAAGAAGGGGGCAGCAATTGTCTCCACACCAGCGTTTACCCTGAACTAGACAATTACCCTTTTTTACCCTGAACTGGCCTAATTTATCAGTATAATCTCATTCCTTCTATCACAGTGCTGACATTCTGCAGTTGCCATACATTGCAGGTATCACCGTACAGCTAGCTCACGCCTATTTCTTTATGAATGTCTGCAAGCAACGCAAGCAGAGCAAGCAAGGCAAGCAGAGCAAGCAAGGCAAGCAGAGCAAGCAAGGCAAGCAGAGCAAGCAGAGCAAGCAGAGCGAGGCAGGCAAGCAGAGCGAGGCAGCAGGAGGCAAGGGACTTGGGCGAAACCAGAGTCTAGAGGGGCAAGAGACTTGGGCGGAACCAGAGTCTAGAGGGGCAAGAGACTTGGGCGGAACCAGAGTCTAGAGGGGCGAGTACGGGTGCGACATATCCAAGTACGGGTGCGAGGCAGTCTGAGCTACACTCGAGTCGATATTCGGGAGAGATGCATTTATTGCTTGGGGCAACTAAATACAGGAGGAGAACAAGAGGCGGGGGTAACAAGTAAACAAGCGAGTTAACAAGTTGTTGCGTAAGGAGAGAAGACAGGAAGACAGAGAGCGGACTGGCCTCTTATATACAGAGCCAGCGCTGCGGAGATTCTCACTTAGAACACAACAGAAGACAACAGAAGGACAAGAGAGCAGGCATTGGCAAAGAGCAAGGGTTAAGGACGAGATATTGATATCAAGCTAGAAATCCATATAGCTTACATATCCGTGAGGTCTAGATCTGGTGGAACCTTCGAGCAGATTCCAGAGATGAGCGAATACCTAGCTAAGACTTCCGGGATGCGGTCGGTTATCTCAGCAGGTCAGGGATCAAGGTCAGGGATCGATGTCAGGGATCGAGGAGCATATTCAGCCGCAAGTCAATATAGGCTAGCGAGTACGTTGGTCGCCAGTATATCGCTGGGGCAGAGGGTTCGAGGGAGGAGGTTAAGGTCATTGGCTGGCGAGTGTGTAGGGCCACACGTGAGCATTGGCAAGTGCGTTGGTTGCCGGTATAGCCCCGGGGCCACAGTTCAGGGGCAGGGTAGGGCAGGATCCGTAACAGTAGTGTCGCGTTGAAGATAAGTCACGGCGAGAGTTAGACTGTGACTACAATTACCAGTCTGGGCACGAGAACAATAAAATAGATAGTTGGATAGATAACATAATAAGCGAATGATAGATAGTAGTGCCCAACAGAACAGAATAACTAGGTCGATGTCCCACGAAGTCCTCCTCGTCCATGTAATGTAGTCTCGTAGAACCAGGTTAATATATTGTAGGTTCGTGACCTCGCAACCAGAGGTTAGAGGTTGTTACTACAGTACGAGGCTAGTGTTGTCTGCCAAGACTTTCGGTTTTAATTCTAGAATCGCTACTCACTCACAATATGTTAGCTATCGGGGAGTTTAAGAGAACGTTTATTTACTAAAGTACGCTAGTATACAAGTGACAACGCCAAGTAACTAGCAGGTTCGTGACGTCGCAGAGACAACAGACTGGTTCACGAGGCTACATGTAATGTACTTATAGCTCCGGTCGCCCATGGCCATATGGTAGCTATACTACCAGGCCCGGCCCTAGTTCATTCCCTGCGGACGGACAAGGATCGATCGCGAACTGATTCAGGCTGACCACATGTATGTACGGATGGAGCCCCAGAAACGATAAGATGAGCGGGTACCAAGGCGCCAAAAGGAAATCGCGCCCGAGGAGCTGAGGAACATCATACGCTCTCACAGTCTCGACGGATCGACAGACATTGGCTGGTGTAGAACTTCAACCTCCACCCCTGGACTCAGGAAACAATACATATGCCGTTCCTGCAGCTCGTTGTACCAGTCTCCCTCCACCCGAACTATATACTTTCCATCAATAAACTCACGTAAATACTTCGTCAGAAGAGACAACACGTGTGTCCTCTCGATCATCTCCCCCCCAGGTATCGTAACATCTGGTGGGGCCGTTTCTTCATCCGGCCAATAGCGGTTGAGTAGGGGATAATCTATCGGGATTTCCCACCAACCCCGTGGCCCGGGGCTATATAATCGGAACACCCCAAGAATCTGTGCGGCGACATCGAGGGGTGTGTTTATCCAGCTGATGGTAATCGGATAAGGGTTGGTGTTATGGAGGGTGACTGTGGCGATGAGGTCATGGTCATGGTCACTGCTGTCTGACCATGGCGTGATCACACCTACGGGGAGTGGATTGATGATCTTGTCCTTCGACAGATGGAACGTCACCTTCAATCCCCCGTCGTCGCAGTTTAGTGGTATAGGACGGTCAACTCTGGGGTGTACATGTGCGAATGTACTTCCACAGCTGAGGAGTAATAGAGATATGATGGAGGAGCGAATAGTGTGATTCATCTTCATGCTAGCAGGCATATTGACAAGTTTGAGGAACTATTGCGTGGTAGGAATTCTTTCTTTATTGAGAGGAAATTGGTTTGGTTGCGCACTGAATATACAGTCTTAAATAGTCGTCTCTCCACGCTATGAAAGGCTAACCTTTCTCGTGACAACCTACGTGTCCGGTTGGCACAACACCCTCCCACGTAGTCTGGTTGCACGACCCCTCCGCTAGGAGGGGTCGTGCAACCAGACTACCTCCCACAAAAATAAGGTGCACGTGCTGCTTTGGGACTGACACATGCGGCCTGTGATACTTAAATGAAGTGTTAAACTTTTTGTTTTACGCTGTGACGGGTAAAAAAAGTTGTTAAACTAGATACGCTAGTCTGGTAGATACGCGGCGCGCGGCCGGCCAGAGGATGTATCCAACATGGCGGGCCGGGTATTGACAACGATCCAACGATTAAGCAGTCTCGCACCACCGATATTATCCTTGATCTTATTGTCCCTCCCTCCCACCCGTATTTGTTCCTTCACCTCAATCTTCGTTAAGATGTCCTCCAAAATCGAAACGTACAAGAACTTCGAGGTCATCAGCACAACTCCTAACTTGTCTTTAGCTGACGTGCTCAAAAGATATGAGCTCGCCGAAGAAGTTAAATATAAAAAGGAGATGCAAAAGTTACAAAGTAACAATGTTTCGGCTTTATATACTCAACAACAACAACCTGGGAGCAGTTTGAAATCCACCAAACATTCGTTCAATCCCAGGAGTTCGGGATCTACCTCATTTAACCCCAATCCGAGACAACAACCTAGATTACCAGTTTGCCCAACTAATTGGGATGGCCAAACCTGCTGGTACCATGTGAATACCCGATCATCACATACAGCTATCGATTGTGACGGGTTGAAGGAGTTCCCGAGGCGGCATCTTGTTGCCAACAATGTCGACCCCAAATCAGTGCCCATTTGCGCGGTTATCCTGCTCCTGGGCTTATGCCTCGTTCCCTTTTTAAAGCACAAAGCGCTAACAGCTTCAACACCACCCAAGTCCCTAGACCTCCTAAACGTCCAATGAATTGTTTGTGCGATGATTCCTCTCATGATATGAACGATTGCCCTCGCCTTAGTGAGGCAGTCGTTGCCTTGAAAAAGAACAAAACTAGTACCGCTCTGTTAGCTATAGAGAATAATAGCGAGGTGGAGAACGACTCGGTTACCCCATGGCGATTGTGAAGTTTCTTGCCTGAATGCCGATCATGGAGGATATTTTGAAAGAGGAAATTGAGCACCTAAGGGAATGAGGAGTTTCTACGAGAGCACTCAGATCCGGAAAGGGACCTGGTGTATGAGAACATGCGTCTGTTTGTGAATCAGCAGGAGTTATTAGATGTACTGGGCACAAGTTGCCGAGGCGAGGCACACGGCTTTTGCATAAAAGGCGTATGATTGTGCATTTTCCAAGGCATCTATGGTACTAAGCGCCACGACCTCCTTGTAGATGTATTTCTTATCTCTCGTCGGTGGGAAATAAATTCCCCCGAGATGGGTGAACTCGTGGAGCATGGACGAAACTTGGTCTTGCTCCTTCAGGTCTTGGGAAAAACGCTGTAGTTTGTAAAATGAAGGGCAATTGTACACCTCCCCGGCAGCTGATAAGGCGTACTGAAGGGCAGTTCTGTCATTTTCACATTCGTTCCGTATCAATTCCATGCAGAAAATGGTCACAACTACGTCAGGGGAATGAAACCACCAAAGAATTGCAGTGAAACGGGCCAGAACCTGCACCCGTATATCTGGATCTGGAGATCCAAAATAGTTCTGTAACCTAAAATATCATGTGGATTAGATTCAGGCACAACATGGGCAAGATTACCCCATATCGGGGATCATTTATAACTTACTCCATTGTGACGATCTCATCATCGGTTTGTGCTGTCTGTTGTGTGACATATCCTGCCAGGTCCCACGCCCCTGATACAAGCAAACCTCTATAATAGCATCCTCTATAATTGCATAACTTGGCTATTAGCATAGTACCCCTCGGTCCCGAGTTTGGGACTATGGCGAAAATAGCATAACCCTGTAATAGCATGCATAGCATTTTACCGGTCCCAATCCTGCCAAGTGCTAACAATATACCCTGCATATCTACCTACAATAGTAGCATGGGGGCGGACCCAACTGATGAAATTATTGAAGATAGTGAAGAAGTTACTCTAGATCGTCTGTTAGACCCATACCGCCGTACTATACCAACGGCAGATGATGAAGATGACTCTGAACCCTCACGTTTAATTCCCACATGCGATCTCCGAGAAACTCGAGCAACATTCAAGCTCTATGTCCAACAACAATGGGATCCGGGAATGCTTAGTCTTGCATTTGAGGTGGTAGATGAGGGCTGCCATAGCGGTACAGCAAGATCTCCATAATCCTGAGCGCCGCTTGGCTACTCTGCAACTTCGGAAACCCCCAACGGCAAACTCCAATCACATCTTATTTTCGAGGTAGCGGGGAGAGTGGAAGTTAGCGGGGCGAGTGGAGGTAGTGGAGGTAGTGGGGGTAGTGGAAGTAGTGGGGAGCGGGGAAAGTGCAGGGCTGATGTTTTCGACATTATATTACCATATTCACGTGATGCCAAGCAAAACCTCTATAAATGCATAACTCCTCTAATAGCATAGAACCCCCCGGTCCCGACGTTATGCTATTATAGAGGTTTGCCTGTATTGCTTTGTGGACACCTCGTAGCCTCATGTCCGATGTCCCACAGGTGCCTGCATCGATGATAACTCTCGGAGCTGAATAGGAAGCCAACCAACAACAGCATGTATATCATCATGTCTACTAAGTAGCTATAGGTTCTGATGAAGTAGGAGACTGGAGTGATGCTGAGACCGAGGAACAGTGGGATTCAATGGATAATTGCAAGTCGCCAAGATGCATGGCCATGGAGCCTAGTAGTCGCAGCTTTCCCCTTCCTGCTTGATTGAGATGAGTGATGTTGTGCTTCTGCAGAGGCTGAACAAGGGCGACGAGGAACTAGAGGATATCCTCGTATTGCATGTCGAGAACGGAAAAGACACATTTATTCCGGTAAGTGGGCAGTTGATGCAGAGCTGTTTTGGGAGAAGCCTACAAGAGTTGGTATCAATCCCAGAGGGAGCGGGTGGTGCAAGGTCATGGTTCTCAAAAGACAGGCGCTCTGAGGACGGACAAGAAAAGAAGGAGATGAGGTACAGTGCTCCCAGAGAGTTATATCGAATAACCGAGTATCTTTTACGCCAAACGAAGAATATTGTCGAGGAGGACTGTGCAAAGGAGAGTGGGGTGGAAAATCAGAATGGTATTCTGAAGTTGGGTGGCCATTTGTAAAAGAAACCTGGGGATTACGATACAACGACGATATGGGCGTCCAAGAACCTACCCTGGGAGAAAGGGGAATGCTTCTGCTGTGGATCTTAGAATGCCTATCCCAAGACAAAGAGTTAGAAGTTGAGAAATGGGAACAAGACGGCTACACAGCAGAGGACATTATTGAGGTGGCTGCTGAATGCTTACTGGGTTTTCTGGGAAGCTTAGACGGCAGGGTCATACCACAGAATTTGTATGAAGTAGTCATAAAAGGCGGAGCAGGGGGAACTAAGGAGTGGGAGAATGTCTTTAACCCTTAACTCTTCCTGACGCAAATCCCATTGCCTGAAGCGTCCAGACGCAATTCATTAGATAAGGCTTCTTTGGGATGGAAGTGACTGCTGTTGATAAGAGGGTCTGGAGTGTCCGGTAATCAGCTGCACTCCTGGCAGGGTGAGCTTGAGTGAGAGCATTGAAGGAGTTGGAGTTATCCATGGCCATGATGCTTAAAGATTGGGTTTTGGATTGATGTTGAACAATCTATATTGAAAGATTAATATTGGAAGTGTAGACAATACTTTGGAGGTCTATTAGGGATGCCGGAAAAAGAGTGACAGACGATAGGAGGAGGCAAATGACAGTGTGACTGCAATTTGAATTTCCTGAGGCCTGTAAGTGATGGTGGTTCAGGGAGGAGGGAATGACCGTACAATATATAGTTTTTGATCCTGAGGGCCTGGCTCAAAAACAAATGATCTGTTATATCCTAGTACATATCGAGATAAACCAAGCCGTTCAAAGTTGGTATAGTGGCCGAGAATATGGCAGCTGCAGAGTACGACGTCGTGAGTATATAAAAAAACAAAAGACTGTAGAGTACTAGTATGGTGTACAGAGTACTGGTGTGGTGTTGCTAGGCCTGGGCACGAGCCGAGCCGGCTCGAGACCAAGGTCACACAAGCTCGAGCCCGGGCTCGAGCCCGGAGGTCGTTGCAACCGCGAAATACCGAAGGTACCCGGGGAGTGGAAATCTTCAAAATGCGTTCCATTCCCACCCTTTCCTCTTTTTTTTTTTCACCTCAATAACACAACCTCCAGCGACAGTCCAGTTTCATTACCTCCCTTCAGAATTTACAACTACAATCGCTCAATTTCTGACATAACCAACCACGCCTACCAACACAAGAGGAGGAAATTACAAAAATTGATCGTGCCCAGGCCTAGATATGGCAGAGCGGACGGGATGCCTCGTTTTCTTCAGTCTATGGTCGCAGATGCTGACTTTTTTGAAGTAAAACTTATGAGTGGGCTCATGCGTGAAAGTCATATAACTTGATAAATGTTATGATGGTGTCACGGTAGTAATCACAGTAACCCGATAATCTCTAGGGAACCCCCGCCAGGAATAATGCCCATCCGGAAACAAGTCGTCACTAATACAGTACCTCCGAGGGTCTCCCGAAAGGGGTAAGGGGCAAGTTGTGTCCTACGCCACAAATACAACTTTGACCTCCGGCAGCAATGCAGGAAGGACTTAACATACCATCAGGGCATGTCCTTATGGAAGACCCCTTCTGGTTTGTGGACTCTCGAGTCTACAGAGGTGTTCTTCAGTTGCATTATACAGATGATGCTCGATATAAGCATATGGTCCGGACGGGGGTGGATATGCTTATAACCAATATATTCTTATATCACAAGAAAATAGGCAAGTATAGAATAAACTAAGAAAAGTTGCGGAATAGCATCAATGAATATGACAGAAGTATACAAGAGTCAAATAAATAGGTATACGGACATGAGGGGCTAAAATGTCAAGAGGAGGAAGAGCCAGGGGTTCTGAGAGGACCAAGAAAGTCAATGATCCGGCGCTGAACATGTTGACGCCGGTGTTGAATTTCAAGAGTTTTCGATACATTTTTTCTCACGGTTGAGCACATCCTGTATCTCGGTGATGTTGGCTGTTGGTTCGAGCGGCGTTGCTGAGCCGGGTTATTTTTAGTGCAAAGGAGGTGTTGTGCCAACTAGACTATTATTTTCTTATCGATAAGCCTCCCTTTATAGCTTAGTGCATCTCTAGATACAAGCATATGTATGGTGACTAAGCGAAAAAAATAAGAATATTCTAGTATCCAAAATATGCTTATTTACTATGTGGGACCAGTAAAGGTATGCTTGTGCGTCATCTGTAGGGGACTTTCGAGGGTGTAGTGAGGGGAACTTCTTTCAGCTTATTTATTTTGTTTAGACCTAAGTAAGTACAGGGGAGTTGGAGAAGTATGGTGAAAGGACTCAGTCACTGCAGTACTTTCCGGTCCACTGGCTAACGAGTAAGCCGGATACAATATGCGTGGTCGGTTTGGTGGCGGGGAACGTGCTAGGTCGGTAGGATCTATTGTTAACAGACCATGCTTATATATGGCTACCTGGGTGATATGGGGCCATATCTTACCGGTAGCGTGTTCGGTAAAGCTCCTAAATGTACATTCATATTTTTTTTTTTTTTTTCCAACCCCCTAAACTAGCAATGAAGACTCGCTGTTACCCAGAAATCTCATCTTGGTATATTTTTCTAATGCACGGGAAGCCTTCACGCGCGAACCGTCCACACTACTACCTAGTGAGCTCTGTATATTTACCATCCACGAATCCTGCTTCGCTACACTGAACTAGGTAGGCCTGCACTACACTACAGAACAGGGTGCCTTCCTGGGAACTCTAGTATCGGTAGCCGACGGAGAGGAAAGAGGACTGTACATGGTCTCCAATATCAACTTCTGAGCTCCAAATCTTTCTCGAGATTTTGATTCTGATTGGAAGTTTGCGACTACCGAGAATCCAAGCATCTAGAAAGAAACTTTGGATTTGCGACTGGACTCGGAATCCAAGTGACAGCAATATCAAAGAACGATTTGATCAATTACTTCGATTTCCATATCTCAGATAACAAGATTCCGTTATTGGCATCCCGCCGGAAGATATGCTTTCAACGTAGGACTAAGGCAGCATACGGACACCGAAATGGTCGCGCTTCTTACTACTTAGAGACTCCTAGACGCAATTCTTGTGATACGTCCAGAGCGAGAACTTCCTCCTTGCTTTCTTTGACCTTTAATGAATTTTCCAAATGTATAGTTTGGTATTAAACTGATGATGGCCGGACATGAAGGGCCGGACATGAAGGGCCTAGAACTATACATAGGTCCTGGCCAAATGAGCTGAAGTATCGCCCGCAGGCCCAACCTTATTCAGCAACCGGATCCTCCGGACACACTGTACATCGCAGGCCGGCTCCCAGGCCTCGGCCAGACCCGTTAGTCAAATGCGAGGCTAGGCCTGGGCACGAGACGAGATGTCTCGAGACTTTCTGTGAAAATTTTTCGGTGGCTGCGAAAACTTTTTATTGGTTGTGACATACCTACAGTTTAGCAGCCCTTGAGACGAACACTATGATAGCCTTCACGTGTAAATATGTGTTATTCGGTACTTAAAGGTAGATATTCTTCCTCTTCCTCGCCCTTCTCCACTCATTATCTGCACCTAGCTAGCGTGTTTGAATATAATTATGATTGTGTTCGGTGCTCGATATGGAAAAGTCTCGAGACGTCTCGTGCCCAGGCCTATGCGAGGCCAGTTGACTAGTAATGGGAACATCGATAACCTTGCCTGATGCTAGCCTTAGAAGTTAGCATAAGAATTCCCTATACACATTTGTTTATTAGCGAGCCTACATGTGTCCACAATGTGTCTTCCCGATGTGTACTTCACAGAAGAGACTGAGATGCACCTAGCGATCGTATTTTCCATGCCAGTTCCACGTATGAGGCCCAACCAACCAAACCACTTCTTGAGGAAATGGATTCTGGCTTAAGATACTGTAGCTGCTGATTGGATACTGTGAGTAGGATCTGTGGGGGTCCCGGTGTGTGCCGGGCTGTCATACTAACTTGCCTTGTCCTGAATCCAACCGGGGTTCCAAGAGGGGCTCCGGTGTCATGGTCATGGTCCCTTACTGGACACACACTGATATTTTTTATTCCCCCCAAAAAAGGTTGCTTGGCTGCGGTGGCACAGCAATCGTCAGGTGACAAGCCGAGAGCTACAAAAGTATTCGTGGATTTGCATACCTTCTGGCAACGGTAGTCAACAATGACAACAAGAGTGGAAGAACAACAATAAAACAATAACAACACTGGTACCAAGGAAAACCCCTTGTCAAATCTATCACGTCAATTCTTTCCATCATACCTGCACAAGTTACAACTAGAGTGATAGTTCCCCCTGATATCCCATTCCCACTGTTGTATGCACAATTCTAACTATGTATTACTTATGCAGGTCTTCTTCCTGCATGATGTCTCATGAGCTACTGAAAACAAACGCAACCACAATCTCCGCCACTCTCACAGAAATTGTACACGTAAAGGGTGAAATCCTGAAAGCTACCGATTCCCTTCAGAATT
The DNA here is from genome assembly GCA_003788615.2 of Terfezia boudieri ATCC MYA-4762. NCBI lineage: Eukaryota > Fungi > Ascomycota > Pezizomycetes > Pezizales > Pezizaceae > Terfezia > Terfezia boudieri. Next base: position 78,606 of record ML121530.1, on the reverse strand, counting down.
GCAGAAACGCCTGGCGACATCGTATAAGCCATCTCCGCAAGATTACAGATTCTGCCCACCTTTCTCTGACGACCTTAGCAATGAAAATCGATCTCGAAATGGAATCCCGGGGCCTCATTACAAAGAAGGAATCCTGGATATTATGGTTGTTGCAAAAGCGGACAATGGATACCATGGAGAAAAGGATGAAGGAGGTGGAAGCGTTGATTTGGAAAGACGGGGTTGGGGGGGGATTGTAATATCTGAAACGCGGCATTATACCTCACAAGCTCCCCTCCTGTTGTCTTTGAATTATGCCTTCTCCACCAGGACCGAAAATTAATATGAATAATACATGATACTATCGAACGAAAAAAAAAAAGTAATCGTAGATATTACAAGAGCTGCCACCTGTATGCTTCTTTCTGGTAGCAGAGATCGATAAAAAGAAGTGAGAGGGAGGAGGCGAGAGTGCTGAGAGGGGTTAATGTATGTACCGCATACTGCGGCCTCAGAAAGCATAGAGGTATCAAGGCGGAGGGCAGGCGACTTTTTCTGTACAACTACTCTTGAGGTGTGCCAGGGCGTTGGGGAAGGGGAGGAAAAGGCAATAGAAGAAATATCCTAAATTCTTTTGTTTATCTAGCTCAGAATTCCAAACGAGTCACGACCTCCCATACCCCTCTAGCATGGTTCGGCATTCGGAACAGGAGGGAATACATTACGGCAACAATCCCTGCTCTCATTTTTGTGATAGATCATCCACATCGCACCTCAGAATGCAGCATTTCCGAGCGGAGGTGGTGGCGGCGTCGACGAGGATTGGAAAGCGGGTGGGCTGAGTATCGGTAGGGCCGACTGGAGCCCGGCGAGAGCCAAACTTCACTTCATAGTACATAACCTGAATTTGTATGAAGTCTGGAGACTTGCTCGAGCCAGCTCGTGCCCAGGCCTAGTCCGATGCGGCTATGTTATGGTGTGGTGTCATGCAATTAAAGTCAGCTGGTAATTGAGATCAGTGTCCGTCCACTCCTCGCTGTGCCCGTAGAATTACTTTGTTCACCTACACGGGAATTGACCTATTTATTCCGTGCTAGTTTGTTTTATATTGTCGGACTTGGCAGATTAACGAACGGGACTGCATTTACGAGTAATAAAACTTTAAAAAAAATATATATATATAAAAGAAAAAAAAATGCAATCAGAATAATGAAGTGAACTAGAGCCTCCGTACATATAGAGCGTTGTAGGGGGGACAAAGAGGTGAGCGCAGATGTGGTGGTGATAGCGGGGCTCGTATTGAATGAGGCAAAGAGGAACACAGTATGTACTGCTCGCGGGTGGCATACACTCCTTGTGCGCAATTTATTTAGTTATTGCATTTGGTACATCACGCACGTGAATTAATAGAAATGTACCTTGCCTAGAGCTATTGAAGTTGGTCAAGTTGAGTGTAATTAATATGTACGATCACAACCCACGGCGTACAACTACCACACCTCCCACGATGACAACCCACTACCATGACCACTACTACTGTAATCCTTATCAATCATCATCATCTTCGCCTTCAATGTCAATATCCCCTTCTATTCCCTCTTCCACTAACCTCGCTCTAAAATCGTCTGGAGTACGAGCAGCTGACACGGAAATTTGGTTCATTGTGGTGGCTGTAGATGGAGATACAGGAATGTTCAGATAATGAGTGAGAGAAATCTCTCTCTACTTTTAAGCACCGAATAACAAATATTACAAGCGAAGGCAGTCACACTATCTCAACTAGCTGATTATATCTCAACGGCTGCTAAACTGTCTCAGGCAGGTATTTGCATGTCGCAGCCAATGAAAAATGAGTTTTGCAGCCACTGAAACCTCAAGCTCCCGTCCCCACAAGAAACAATAAAAAAAAAAAAACCCCCACTTACCACGTCTGAGAAGCAAAAAAACCAGTTCGCCTGGAGCAAGTCCTTTCGGAGAGCTAATGCGACTTCTTGGAAGTACGGCTACATCTGGGTGGCTCCTGTCGTCAACCTCCATTTCTTGAACGAGATGTTTATGCCAGGAGTCGAACCTGCGACCAATACCCGCAATAGCTGTGGATTGATCGAGATCAATCCAGCTGCACCAAGGAGACATGGCCCGGTTATAATACAAGTGGGATAAGGGGCTTATCAACGGGTGAGCGGGGCACTAGTCTCGGAGCTAGATGGCCTATCATACTGAATGGATGTGCCAACCAGATTATGAATGAATATAACCAACCGCAAAACAAACTTTTGCATCCTATCTATCGCCCCCATAAGTTTGTCGAGAGGGGAATTACAGAGAGATTTTCCAGAGGATTGATCTTCATGTACGGGAGTATAAATTGTTTCTATATAAGCATTAGATTGAGGCTAAACATTTCCACGAAGCTCTGAGGTGAAGCGCTGAGCACCCAAAGGCCCTCGGCCGTCTTCGTTTTGAAGTTACTGACATATTGCATACCCATATTGCATACCGTTCGAGTGCCCCTATATTTGCTTTAACAATAAAGGCATTAGGAACACACCCGGGTCTATACTGGAGTATCTGAGCAGAGAGTTGACCTACAGGCTAAACATCACGTCAGGGAAAATCAAGGGATTCAAGTGGTGGGTGAAGATTAGAGAATAAACAGAGGCAGCATATATTCCACTGTAATCTAACAGCACAACGGTTATAGGAGGCTTCAAGTGCCACGCAACAAACAAAGGGCAAGGCCACTGTGGATAGACAATGCATGGGTACCAGGCTCGGATCACTGCATGGGAGGGGCGAGGATTGATGTAAGTTAAAGGAGACATTATAAGGAATGTGACCGACTGCGATGCAGTAGACGAATATATCAAGGAAAAGGAGAATAGTGAAGTGAGATCCAGAGCGCTTTATAACCTCCGCAGGGGCAGGATGTGCGAGATTTTGACGTCATACCCTAAGCTAGAATGATGGATCAGTAACTTCTTCCGGTCCCGATCCTTCAATACAAGGCTGGATTCCGGGATTAAGGTAATGCTACGATGGTATAAGTCTTTTTCCCATTTTTCTTTTGAAGTCTACCTCTAAGTCTATGGATCCTTAGGGTCTGAGACGAGAATGACACAAGGTACCCCTCAGGACTCATTTTTTCGGTTCAGTCCACTTCACAGTATAGATGTCGGACGTGATGCGAAGTGGCGGAGAGGAAGACGAAGAGAAAAGGGGGGAAGACCCGCCGAAGGAAGCACTCAGAATAAATGGACGAATTAAATATTAAATAAGCAAATAAAGGAAAGATTGAACACAGGTGAGGGATGGATGCGAACGGAAGAAGATCATGAGGCAGGAGGGGAAAGTACCGTAAAGACTGGAGCAGCAAGAAAGGAGGGAGACATCTAGCGGTCGACATGGAAGCCGGGAGAGCACAGAACGGTAAAAGCGAAGGCAGTCTTTGAGAACATCCAGTGCCCCAGAAAATTCTCATGCAGATCCAACGCCAGGTGGTGATATGGCAGATTCTCACAATTCTCAAGTACGGTTCGAGGCTATAACAGCCTGCATCACCCGGAGTGGTCGGGGCATGGCTGGAAGGGGAGGGAGCAACCAGGAGAAGGTCAGTGAGCTAGCAGGAATCTCACAGCTGGAGGAAGCATTCAAGATTCGCTGCCGATGGAAAAAAAGATTCATAAAGAGACTGGCATACCTGAAGACCCCAAAGAGGATGGCAACACCAAATCAGAAGAGTGGAAACCCCGCGGCATAACCCAGAACGCCAAACCATAGTCATTCTTTACTGAGTGAGGATTTAGTGAAGGGACTGTGAGGCTCCCTCACAAGAGAAGCCAAGGTGGAGAGGACTATGCATGTACTGGAACAGGAAGGAAGTGCACTATGAACTTGTGTGTACTAGAATGGGAAGTGCCCCGATAGAGAAGTTAGGAAGGAGAATGAACCCTGATCATGTATATAAGGAGAAGATCGGACGGAGCGGAGGATCTTTAGGCAAGTCTAGACAGAATACAAGACGGAATACAAGACGTTCAAGTCTTACAGGACTCAAGTTGCAAATAGTGCATTCCGGTGCATCAGGTGCGAATCTTATGAAGGTCCCCAAAAACCTTGTCTATCAGGAGACGGGGCGGCGAATACCTGCTTCAGGGAGGACAGGGGTACCAAGGGAGGACATATGTTGCACCGCATGGAGATGGTAGTGCACTACATTGTTTGGATATGTTCTGTCCTGCCCGGGAACTGTCCCATTCGCGAATCTGCCGAATCCCGGGCAGGACAGAACAACCCCACTGCCATTTACCACTCCATGCTCCCAAAGCCTATTCAATCAAATATCACAGAAACCGTAACCGACTGACGGGAATTAGCCTTCCGTAGCCTCTTTAACCCACAACACCCCCTCTCTCCCCTCCCCCTCCTCTTAATCCCAATATGCAAAAATAACTCTTCTCTGCCCTATCAGCCTCCGGGTCTCATTCCCCAGTCGCTTTCTAATCTCCTTAACTATCTCACGGAGGAGCAAAGGATGCGGTCATGTCATGTCTCTCATTGGTCTCTCACGAGTCTTCCAACATGGGATATGCCGCTTAGAATCCGTGCCTCCCGCTTGCGTGACCGAGCCCTAGATTCTACGCACTGATCGCCATGCACTACTCGCATCGTCCCTCCAATGAAAAACTCCCTCACACAACTCCCCTCCAGGTCCTCTTTGTATAAATAGTTCCGCGAAGCGAAATAATTTCGAAGTCAAACATTACAGAACTCCCCTTCCTTTGTTCCTTTCTGCATACGTTCCTTTTCTGCATGCTTTTGGGTATCTTCGCTGCTTGGCTAGACATCCCCAATCCAGTCATGTCGAATTGTAGACTCTGAAATTAAAAAAGGAAAAATAGAAGAAAAAAAGAAAAAAGAGGACGCGAAATCTCTCGCACTCGACCGGGTTGGAACCCGCTTCTGTGGAGGCCCTTCCCTAACAGCTGGTCCTCAAAGAATATGTGTTAAGTAAGTCTCTAAGGTCGGTGATGTGGACTAAGCCCTTCAAAATGGATTTTGAACACCTGTAGGTGGCACTATTCTGATCCTCCAGCGCAAAAGAATCATTTGGAATATATGTCCTTTAATATCATCCAAGCGGGAATATGAGATGCTAGGTACAATTACTGGTAATTCTTGATTTCTATCACTTCGGTACAGTGTATCAGCACATAGACCTCGGAGATGCATCAGGAAAACTTGCCTCTGGCGTCCAGTGTCACCTACTAGCCAATATATAGGCTACTGTATTGTATCGAAATGCTCTCAGATGGCTTTAGTGTAGCGCAATGGACAACCAGACCCGGAAACTCTTGAAACTGTTCGTCCACTGGTAGGTTGGAGATGATATGACACAATTGTGACTAGTGCTAGCCAGACTAGATTGTGACCTGCCATTTGCATTGTTATAGGTACATAACTTTCACAGGTAATACATATCATGGTTGCAAGATTTTCCATTAAGTAAAATGATGATACCTTTGTGGTACAAATGGCGAAGCTGTAGCAGCTAGTTGGACGAGTGTTACTTTAACCAACTGGTAATTTCCATAATCAGTTTCACATGAGCCAGTGGTAACGGATATGTAGGAATAGGAGTTTTGTGGTAGTATATTTCGCACAAACCTCTCGCTTGGTTTGGAAATGAAGCCATATTCCATGATATTGCAATGATGTTGTCTCTGCTGGTAGTCAGATGTGATGTTGATAACCTTGGAAACCCCTGGATAGATAACAATCATCACCATCCTGGTTAGGTTTCTATTGCTTGACTATTCCGTAACTACAGGAGTACGCAGTCCTAACACCCCAAATCCTTATGCCGAGCCCGCTCTGGATGCTGTCCAACTTATTTAGGGTCGATATTGATGCCCTAAAGCACACGCAAGATGGGGGTTCAATCTTATGCGCATCTGAGTATGGTGTGCGGTTCTCAGCATGCCCTTCGGTATATATAACCTGTAGGAACCCGGCTTCTATTTTTCTTTCTTTCTTTCTTTCTTCACTATCGGCACAGCACACAACCGTTAATCAATCCTTCTATTCGACAAAACAAACAAAGTAACGTAGGCTGGCAGCCTGCTTCCAAACTCTCGCTTGCTGAATATTGCAGTCGAAGGCAGGTAAATTGCCCGTTCCTGAATTATAATTAGGATATTTTAACATATCTTTGAGATTGTTTACTAATGCCCCAGCAGTTTTTTTTACAGACCACGTACCCTATCAAAGTGTTCAGCTGGTAACTCCCACGTGAACATGTCTTTTTCGGTACGTGTGTTTTTATTTGATGATTATGTTTCTTCCTACCCCGATATATTCTGTTGACATTCAGGACACTCAGATGGATCTATTCTGGCCTAGAGAAGTTCCCATATCTCCACCAGGCAATCGCGCTGTGGATCTCTTTCCCTATAGCCCTCTCGGCTTGTGGTATGTTTTCTTTCCTACTCCAACAGGAATAATATGTTTACCTACCTTCGATATGCTTCACTAACAGCTGCAAAGTCCCTCGCAGAACAAAGCAAACATGGCCAGTCCATCCCCCGAGGATGAGGAGACCCTTGGCATTTACATTGACCCTAATCTCCACTGCCCACCAAATATCAAGGAACTCATCGAGAAGCACCAGGTTTACGACAATAATCTCATTGTCGAGGCGCTAGACTCGCTCACTCCGATGAAGCAGCAGCTTTACCCTGCCCAAAAGCCAAAGTACTCTCCAGATACTTACCATATGTGGAAGCAAGTCCTTTCGGACGCTCGTCAAACGTACAATAATGCATTTTCGGGTGTGCTCTATGTCAGAGAATACCTGTCAATCACTGAATGCGAATTCAATGCGAGACAAAGGCAATGGAAGGCCATCAAGACGAGGGAAAAGGCTCAGACTATCATGCTTACCTGGCTTGACCGGGAGGTCAACGAGCTTGGAAACTTGCTTACCAGGTATTCCTGTGGGTGCGCAGGGCCTCGTAAAGTAAGTGACCATGCACTCAGAATCAGAATGAGAAAGAATCGAGTTTCTTAGTCTTTGGGTTGCTCATTGGGTTGGTTCTGGAATTTTAAAGAAAAAAAAAAAAAAAATTGGGTTGGGTCTGTGCCGTCTTGGGGTTTTTTTGTCATCTAAATGTAGGGATTTTTACTAGGAAGGGAGACTGAATAAATTGGGATTGGTATATCGCTGTTGTGTGTTTATGACGGCACTGGTAATGTGATGATGCTCCTATGGTGAAGGTGGACTCTCGAACCTGTGAACTACGCGTAAACTACGCGAGAAAAAAAACCCTTCACCTCCTGCGTGTTACCTAACTCTTGCCCTAGCCTTTGAGAAACTGTAACTAGCCTTATAAAAATGATATAAACGTATACACAAGTACGGAGGCGCGGAACAAAGTCTTTTCCTGGGAGTTGCATATGCAGGACTATGCATGGGCATTCACGCATATTTACGGATATGGTGCCGGAAACAAGAAAACACCAAATTGATACCTACGAACTTTTCTAACTCCACAACCACAACATATCTAATCATTAAATGAAACCGTATAGTGATAGAACTAGGCTTGTAGAAGAGGTCTTCTCTCTCAGAATTAAAATAAATTGAAAATGGAAGAAGTTATAAGAGAAAGAAAAGTAAAATTTTTGTATGAGAGAATTTGAGAATGTTACCTGCCAAGAGGAGCCAAGAGGTAGAAGACTAACCCAAATAAGAAAAAAGCTAATGACTAAGCTAGCTTGCGCCGATGACTCTTATACACACGCTCCTTGAAAGCTGCTGTTCCATATTGACATCCATCTCGATATGCATGCACAGTTCGTTGACATTTATTATAGAAACGCCAGATAGAGATATCAGGAATCATAGCTACCTCTAGATTTGAAGTTCGGGCTGTTCTACGCAATCATACATATGTTGTGAAAAAGTCGCAGGTCGCCATGCCTTCCCGTCCCCGCCGAGTTAGAGGGTCTTGGCATTAGACTAAGCTAAATTTAGTGCTTAGTCAGCAGTTTGCAATAGGCTTCCACCGTTTCACCGCTAGTCTCATGAGACTATTCCACCGCCTCAACCACAACATCAGTTGTCTTACTTTCTTACTGTCCAATCTCTCAATTTACTAGATATCGCCGACAATTCAATTGGCCAGATATCAACTCTTCTCCAACTATGGAATTCATCATATATCAGCCCTTTCGGAGTCATCCCCCAGATCAATTGGGCTATATCGCAGTCATTGATCCGCTGCACAATCGATTGAGCAAGCTAAGGATTTGTGCATTGTCGAGTAGCTGGAGTATTCCCAATTTCATCTTCCAAGCCGACAAGGTCATTTCAGGCTGTGGTCTTGCAGTAGCTTTTGTTTACTGTCGGTTTTGGCCTAGTCTTCTCTTGGAATTCTTATACTAAGCATATCGCCTGCAGAAAAAAATGGGACTGTATGACGTTTATTATACTGTTTGCCATTCGATCTCAACAACGTATCTACAATGCTGTAAACCAGTATCTGCCTATTTTTTACGTTTATATCCAAGTTCAATTTGGTCTACAGTAAAACCGAGAGATTGAAAGTGGAAATAAACTCAGCATCCTCCTTTTCCTTTTCCTTGTTTAAGTTCTGCAGTTTCCTACTTCTCAAATGGAAGTCATGCTTGGTGTTGGCCAAAGACAATCTTAGGGAGTTTTAAGTATTTTATTTGATACCTAATGTTTTATTCGGACGTGCTTCATCCTATGCTGGGTTGCCATAATCAAGCTTCCATTTAACTAGGCGGGACTGTACAACTCCAGTGCCTTGCTTAACTGTGCCTTTGAACCTTAGGTATACTAGGCTTTCCGTGTTGTAATGTATAATCCTCCAAGTTCATAATCAATGCCCAACTGCGCCCTTGAATTCTCCACCATTATCAGACTGTAAAATTTCGGGCGGGCTATAAAGCTAAATCTACAATGTCATTGCAGATGCAACAGACTCGGACTAATATATCCTTCTTGTACTAAGAAGTTTAACTTACGGTTTTATCTTGCAATGGAGCAGTAGAATACTACTTAGTATAATGGTCTTTTATATAACAGACCATCAGGCTCATGGCACATATCAATTACATCAACTTGACCTGGTTCAATAGCTCTAAGTATAAGATATATTTTTATTAATTCACGTGCGTGATGTACCAAATATAGTAATTAAATAAATTGACCACAAAGACCATAGCATGTATGCCATCCGCGAGCGGCCCAGAACATGTATACCCTGGATATAGTTACTCTTTGCCTCATTCACTAGCTCCACTATGACCAACAGGGCGGGTGCACATGAGTACTTTTTTTTTTTTTTTTTTTTTTTTGAAAAAATACTCATTACTCCTAAAGAAATACGCATTCACACCTCTTTGTCCCCTCCCCCTAACACTATACATGTACAGAGGCCCTGGTTCACTTCATTATTCCGATGGAATAATTGGCCACATCCCAGACATATTCTAGATGCACCCTTCCCCCCCCCCTTATTCGATGGGACTCTTGCGAAGATCGCTAATTAAGCCCTCTACTGTCCGTTTCTGATGACAGATGAACAGAAGCCATTTGTTTGAATATCTCTAGAGTCGCACCTTGATACTGTATTGGTTTTATTGATGTGTCAAATATGGGGCCTCGAACAGTATGCAAAAGCGGACAAATTCATGCTGGAAAAAGAAACTCAGCACTCATGCGGTTCCAGTAACTAAGAGGACTAACCCAGAAACCTATTACCTGGGTTTTGTGCAGCACGTAATCTCGAGTGCTAATAGACAAAAGCAAGGACGAGAGAAGCCAGGTGACGCAGTAACCAATCGGCAAAGAAAAAGATATATCAAATCGAATCCGACTGGGAGAACCTCCGTGCTATCATGAACCGGCTGCTGCCAGATGAGCCCAAAAATCCCTGAACAAATGTTGACAAGCATGCCGGTAACCTCAAACCGATCACCGAGGGCCTTTGGGCGTTCTTCGTGGTAAAGGTTAGCCTCAATCCAATGCTTATAGAAATCATTATACGCCCCTAAACAACGATCCATGCTCTGGTAGATCCTCTATAATTCCCTCTCGACACACTTATGGGGGCGAGAGATAGGGCGGAAAAGATTGTTTTGTGGTTGCTTGCATCTTGTCGAACCATGCATGATAGGCTAGCTGCTTCCGAGTCTAGTGCCCCCTCAACCCGTTGATAAGCCCCTTACCCCACTTGTCTTATAACCGGGCCATGTCTCCTTGGTGCAGCTGGATTGATCTCGATCAGTCCACAGCTATTGCGGGTATTGGTCGCAGGTTCGACTCCTGGCATAAACACCTCGTTCAAGAAATGGAGGTTGACGACAGGAGCCACCCAGATGTAGCCGTACTTCCAAGAAGTCGCATTAGCTCTCCGAAAGGACTTGCTCCAGGCGAACTGGTTTTTTATTTCTCAGACAGACGTATTAGGTCGTCTGTCTGTACATTGTTTTTATGATTTCTCTCTCTCATCCATAAAATTCCTGTTATGGCTACTACATAGTTTGGTTGGCACGCTACAACAGGTTCTCCTGCTAAATATCTGTTGTGCTGGCGTGGGCGTCCCTTGCCGGCCCAACTCGAAGACACCCCCACCCTGAGATGGTGCTCTCGGTTACTATACCATATGGACAGAAACGCACGTTCAACACTTGTGATGGGCCTTTGTCAATTATGTGACCTCTTGTTTTTTAAAAGTGTGGTAGGACCTGTATTCTATTCTAAACTCTAGGTCGGGAGACTACCAGCCAAAGAACTGCGAACCAACACAAAAGACCACGAAGATTCGTCGAAGAACTCAAGACCCTCAATTGTTCAATGTCTCCTCCTCCTGTATCGTCCTAATTGCGATGCGGCCGAACCCCAGGAGCAGGTCATCACCAATCTCCACCTCTCGTTTCATCCCCACCCCCAACGCATCCTGTGCTGTCCCCGGAGGACTTGGTCTAGGCTGTCCAATTCTTAAGACAACTTTTCGCCCCACGCCCTCTGTATTCTGAGGCTGCCTGCCTTGTGGCCAACGTTTCGACCGTCTACCACTTCCGCGACTCATTCCATTGTACGGTCCGTCAGGCCGTACCCATCGCTGACTCGTTGGCCATAAGATTCCCCTGCCTCTCCCACGGTTGGTAAGCATGGCGCCAGATTGTTCCTGCGCATGCTCAATGTCTCGCATAGCACTAGGACAGGTAGGGACTTCCCGTAAAGATGGGGTATTGCCAGGAGTGACTAAGAGGGGCCCATGATGGGTAATAACGCTGCTTGTGGTGTCCACACAGAGTCCCGTGTTGGAAATAAAGTTGATCTGGGTGGGGATTGTGGTGGTGGGATTGCCGGCGTTGGTGATACTGGTATTTGCCTTAGCGGGTACCTGCCGTATTGACTGCATGTTCCGCTGCCGAACGAGTCGCAATGGGTCGTCTATGGATGGTTCAGACATTCTGCAGTACCTCAATAAGTTAGTTGGGAGCACTCTGGAAGGTTTAACATACTTGGTCTTGTGTGGAAATCAAACGATGGGCGCAGGTGTAGCCAGACTGCTGTGTAGCTGTGGCACGCTTGATGTTGGTTGATGAATAAAGATGTGGGGCAGTGACATCCAGCGCTTACCGCCTTTGGCCGCTTGGCGCTTGGCGAATCCTAGCCAGATTGCATGGATTTTTTAACTTGGGAGTTTGTGAGCGATTTTTCGAATGAGCCTTTTTCCAGTATCAAGGAGTTCCCCAGCTAGTTTCACATTGACCTTAACAGCCAATGTCCCAGCGAGTCTACATACAACGCCATTTCCTGTTAGTATCCCAGCGAATTTCCCATTGAGTTCACTATCCAATTCCTGCAGGAGATTGCTAACGTGATTGCCAGTTAGCGAGTTTCCCAGCAAGTTTACTAGCGAGATTCCAGAGTTCCAAGCGAGTTGGAACGTAAAAGGTCTATAACATTGGGTTTTATAAACCTGCGGGGATGACAAATAAAGGAAGCCGGGGCATGATGTCTTAGGTTGTTTGCTGTAGGAAACTAATTGAGTGACTATTTATACCACCAGGACAACGTTTGCGGTCAAAAAAAATCCCGTCCGCCACTACATATACGGCGAGGGAAACCCAAAAGAAACCCCAAAAATCTACTACACCACGAAGACACAGTTCAAAAACCCATTCAGTCCAGTTCAGCTTTAATTTTTAGACAAGGATATTATGGGATCGAAGTGTAAAAGAAATGAAAATGCCCGGTTAGTATGCATGCTTATTCTATTAGTGCATTCATTGTGTTCTTTATTGTCACGGAATTGGTTTTGCGTTTGTTTTTCATGGACCTTTAGGTTTGTTTGCTTTTTAGGCGTAACGAAGTACTAGATGTCAATGGTGTGCAAAATGTGTAGTAGCACTTGCCTTTTTTTTTTTAAAGTTCCAAAGCCCTTCTAACAGCATGAATGTTTATTCCTAGACTTCCGGAGATATTGATGCTATAACCTGAACCCTCTGCCAACGCGACGCAATAATCCCCATCAATTATACTCCCAAGCTTCACTACTTACAGATTGCAACCTAAACATTACGATCCCTGGATTCCACTCGCTTCAATACCAAGTAGAAAATTTTCGGTTTCTTCTCGTGCAGAGGCAATAAGATCCCTCAACCATGGAAGGGGTGTTCCAATCCAGCAGCACGCCAATTGACCAAGAACGTCTTCACGTGCAATACTACTGCATCCCTATGCCTCGCAACCATCGCTGAACTATTATCATCGGACAGTTTCACGGACCCAGTCTAGCGGCATCTGTAGCCTCTCCGCCAATTGGCCACCCTTGACGCCTATGTTAGAACCTTACATCACACGTTAACCGGCGTTTGGGCTCCAATATTTCAGCCTGGAGGATAATATGCATATATCCCTAGTTCATGAATTCTAGTTTGTTTCCCAGCGCTTCGAGTCCAAGTCGGGAGGATTAGGTACTCTGCATAGGAGTGAACCAATTGGACATGTGAGTGTGGCTTGTTGGGATTACAAGTGCCAGGTCAAGGCCATAAGGAATATGGACAATTTTCCAAAATTGACTCCTTCACCCTCCACGTTGAACTACTATTTGTAAACTTATTAATATACAGCTTGAGTTTGATTACCGCTTGAAGATACTTCAGACGGGAGGTTGGCTTGGTCCATTGTGTGTGAGGAATGATCGCTACCAAAGTTGATAGGTCAGAGAACAGAGTGGCCCATGGCTCAGTACCGGTGCCAGCGACTGTAGATACAGAGCGGTCGGTAAGGGAGACTGACTTATACCTTGAAAAATCATTGGAAGTCTTGTAGCAATAAGCTACCGAGAGTTTCAAACTCTATAGCTTCCCTCTTCGTGCTACAAGAAAATGCGTTACGGGATTCTCTGCACTCCTAGACAGACAGCTGATGCAAGAAATAGAGGGCAGAGCATTCCGGGGAACTTATAAATATACCCCGTTCCCGCTGTGCAATCACATATTCCACATTCCCTCCCGAGTCAACGCCTATCTAAGACATACGGTAATCCTGCTCCAAGATATCGACATAGCATATTCAAGATTACATACATCCGAAAACAATATTCTAAGAAATGGCCATCGAAACCATAATGTTTTCCGTAGGCTGCACCGCGTTCCCCAAAAGCAATGCCAGTGGCGGTGGCAATATGGCAAAACCTCAGAATCTCTCAGATCCCGGGGTTGAAGCTCCCTATGGTGCCGAATCCTCCAGTCCCCTGTTCCCCCCCAACACCGGGGACAACTGCCCTTTCGACGGGCACTCCTTCGCCATCGAATACCTCAACTCCATCGAGCCCCGCTTCTGCCGCGATGGGTACTCCGTGTACATCGAGTACGCCAACCGGATTATCAAGTACGGGGCACGAAAGAACCTCGCATACGAAATCAAGAAGGGGGAAGACATGAAGAAAGCTTTAATTCAGGCGGCATGGGAGCATTATCGTGCTTGGGCGGAGGAGGTTCGGCTTAGGAGGAAGGAGGTGAGGGAAGGTGAGAATTGGAAGGAGGGGTGTATGGAGGAGGCGTGGAATGTGGAACGGGAGATGGGTGAATTGTGCAGGCAGATGGGGCTGATTGACTGGCAGAGAGAGGCGCAGGAGTTGGGACATCCGGCGTGTTGGGTTTTTGAGGGGCCGATAGGAGAATTGTCAGAGGTCATGCCATCTGTAAACTGCTATTTGGGGAAGAAGTAGCAGAAGTGGCCCCGGCGAATTATTTGGTTTAAATGCGTTTCTTCCCTCCTTCACCCCCCACCTCTCTCTTATTTTGCACATGATTTTTTGGTTATAAGAGAAGCTGGGTGGTATCCTGTATTGGGGAGAGCGGGGGGGAAGGCGATTATAATTACCAGGTATTACAACTGAAAAACAGTTTATAAAGCAATTGAATTATAAGTTCCATTTCTCTTCCTTCAACGTTCAATCAGAATGGGAGGGTAATTGCGGACAGTAACTATAGGAACATAACTATTGTTTTTTTTCCCCATAAATGATAAAGCTATTCGACTGGAGACGTTACGCACACGACGACAACGTTACGCACACGACGACAGTTATAACGTACTTTGAAGAATAGTTTTTTACTAAAGAATCTGGATTATATCACACATACCTAGTCGTACCTGTATCGTCCAAAATGCAATTGTTTTCTATCTCTGGCCACCCCCCACTCACTAGTACCAACGTGTCCCGACTTCACCGGCGTCAGTGTACAAATTAAATATATCTATCCCCAGCATCTCTCTCAGAGGATTTCCCCTCAAACTGGTGTACCGGTATAAACTGTACATATAGCAACGTTACCCTGAAATGCTATGCGGCGAACCCCTTGCGTTTTTCCTATTCCTCAATTTTCCGGTTTGCAAGGATTCTTGCACGGGGATTTGGCGTCTATAAGCTAATACTTCAGTTCGTAACATTGTTCTAGTGATATCTTAGCTTCTTCGTTGTTTGAAAAAAAAAGTATATCTTTGCCGATTATTTATTATTCTTGGAACTGCTAAGATGAGTACTTTTTTTTCTTTTTTCCCGGGGTTGGGATCATTACTCGTGATACTTAAGGTCGCATTTTCATTTCTTCATTTGTTAAGCTCAAAAGGCTGAAACCGCTTCTTGCTCCAAAAGCACAGGTCGAACCTTCGGGTATAGACTCTAAAAAAATTCGTATTCAACGATGTTAAGGGCCGCATCTCAGTCACGGAACCGGTCCCTGCTCGTTCCCCCGATAAACGCATAGAAAGCAAGTGAGAAATACCTCAGCTCCCCATAATAGGTGAGTAGTTGAAGTCCCATCCTCAGGTGTAAAAAGAAACCTCAGAGACCATCTACAAAGCCCGCCAAAGGTGCCTATAAATTCGCCAGTGCTCTGGTTGGTGCTCTTTCAATAGCTATCTGATCCCCATGATCTCGATCTGCTAGTTGTCTTCCTCAATCCATCACCACATCGTCCCCGGATTGTACTTGAGTGATGCCGCGTGCATAAATATCACCGATGCTCTGACTTGTGTTGGATCTGATTCTAGCACTCCCTTTATTGAGCTCCGTTCCTGTGCTGGCACCCGTTCCACCTTCTGTTTCCAGTAGCTCCAGCAACCTCCTTTGGCCGATGAGCCCGTTCCTTCTCTTTCTCCACCCCTTCCCTGCTGGTGCCGATTGAGATGTTGCCTCCGCATACGTTCTCGTAGACCCTCTTGCTCCACTCTCATACCCACTATCTCTCGCAGATCCAGTGTTTCCGAACGCTCTTTGTTTGTTCCGGTAGCTGCTTGAGTGGATGGCTCCGTTGCTGTATTTGTTTCCTCCGCCCACATTCTGGGAGTCTATCTCTACTTCCTCAGTCCCATCCGGCGCGAGTTCCTCCGATATTCCTAGATCAATAGACGTGGAAAATCTGAAGAAGCTCTCTGTTGCTTGTGTTGGTGCTTGTTGCTGGTTGACCCCACTGCCATCGGGATTGGCATAGGTAGGTGGCTGTCTCTATATCTGCTACCTCAGTTTGCCTACCAACTTCCGTTTTTCCATTCCAATGCCTTCTGGTGCTTTTTCTCCTTTTTCCCCTTCTATCCTTAATGCCTTCTCAAAGTCCTTGATATTATATCCTGCCAAACCCTCTCCTTCAGGTGTACATGTCACGGCTACCCATTACAGGCTCAATCGTAGGCTGAGAGCCTAGGGATGTTGGAAAACACGAGCGCTTAGGGATTCCTATAAAAGGATCCCCAATTCTACTCTCTCTTATTCCCTCCTCACGCAACGTCTTGTATCTTAGCCGTGCTAATACATCTCGTTCCTCCTTGTTACATACCTATCTATACATATCATAGTCACAGCCAAGCAGCGCTCCTTGGGAACCCCCGACCCATAGCCTCGTAACAGTGCAGAGTAAGAGTCTCGCTGCCCTTACTGCTGCCCCCGCTGTCTCATTCACGCCTCTCTTTTCCAAAGTCCAAATCCCCAATCCCCTAATGAGCTATTCCGTAGCCTCAATGAATATTTGCTGTGCCATTGCCCCCTTCCGCGTAACCATCTGTGGGCATTTTGGACCGTAACCCTACAGTCCAGAGGGCATGTGGACGACTTGTGACCAACGGTGCTGTTGGTGCTGCCGCAGCCTTTTTCCCCGTCCGTTTGGGCATTTTCCGGTACGTTATAACCGAGATCTTGTTCCGTTACCTGTGGCTTAGGCAGCTACCGCGCTTGTTGGGTTGTTTGCGCTGATTGGACTCATCGCTGAGATTTCAGACTCGACCGGATGTGACAGTTTCTTGGTCGCCCATTGGCTGTCGATCCCGGTGTTCCTCTAGGGTATTTCCGACCTGCTCGAGGTGTGAGTGCTATCGCATGTGTTGTGGGCCAATGCCCTGTGAGGAGGGGATACACGCTGGATAGGCTGAATTACAGCTCGAGAGGGTTTTCGTTGTTTTAGGTCGTGATGTTAATATTGAGGTAATCCGAGTTGATATTCCTATTATGCCCTCTTGTTTCTATTTCGTCCTGATTTCCGTACGTTCGTAGCTATTCTGGTGACCAAGTACCGTCTTGCTTGTGGTTGCGTGGTATGTGTCCAAAGGCTACCTCCAAGGGAAGTGCTCTAATTATCGTGGCCGAAGACCGTCTTAATGACCCTGCGCCTGCACCGGAGGTGAACCCTATTAACACTGGGGCCACTGACAGCACATTCTCATCATGGTCCCTCGCTGGAATCGCATATGTGGAATGAGTATCCCCCCCCAAAAAAAAACCTGACAGCACATTTATCAGGCGTGTTATTCGGCGTCCGAATTGTGGGCGGAGGATTGCCTGGCAAACAGTATTTTTATTTTTTTTTTAAAAAATCTCAGTACTCATCTGCGGTCGAACCACGATGAGCAACCGGGAAACCCGGGTGGATTCAGGATAAGACAAGTTAATCTGTCAGGCCCGGCGGATATGTACAGTATGCAATCAATCAACGCAGGAAACAGAAGGATCATATCCGGGCTTCAGGGTGGCTCGTCATGCGACCCTACGAGTACTGAGTTCAAAGAAACAAAAAAAAAAGGTCATGTCGCCTGCCCTACCGACGAGCTGTGCAGAAAATCTCGCATAAAATCAAAGGGAATGTCAGAAACAAAATCCGACCTAAAGTAACTCAAATAGACTTGAGGTACCGCCCGCCACGCTTAGGTATAGAAAATTGAAAACGGACTCTACCGCGTCCAATGTGTCTCCGTCCTCGTCTTCCCGGATCGATCCAGTTTCTCCCATCCTTTAGGAGCCCTTACGGGAGCACTTTGCTAGTTGAAATTCCGGACCAGAGAAGACGGCGTGTTCTCCGTCTTCTGTATGGTGGCGGCAGATGCAGCAGGCGCTGGTGTCGGAAGTGGAGCCAGCAATTTTGGGGGCACCGGAGCCAGGTGTCGGGCTGTAGAGCATGTCTGTTCCATTCGGACCTTCTGATACTGAACCCCACCTCAGTGCGTGCTTGGTTTTGGATTTCGGAGTGAAACTGATCCCGCCGAATGTAACTGTTCCGGGGGGGTTTTTTTTTTTTAAATACTCAGTACTCCTATGCAATCCAACTGTTCCGGGTTGGAGAGGGACCTTCCCTATGCAGATTCAAATGCAGCTCTCTGATCTGCTTTCTTCTTGCCTGCGATGCCTGTATGAGAACGAACCTATGAAATGGAGGTGTCCTGTTGTCTGGTATCTTTCGTGGATAGTAAGTGAGCATTCGTAAAGGATTGGCTACACTCCGTGCGGTGGGCCAATCGGGGTAAGAAAGAAGCCGGAGGACCGTCTGGAAGTCTGGGACACGCGAGCATCTCCAAATTGCATGTATAGCTTCGCGGAAGAAGCGCAACCACCCGGCTGCAGCGGGGCGATGCGCAAAGACAGCAAGACAGCTTGGGATTTGGTGAAGGAGGATGATGCCGGGAATATATCGTCTTTAACATAGGGGTCGCTGCAAAGTGAAGTAACGTTAGTACAACGCCTGGCTTTGCCTTCCATCTGGCTTCATCCTGTACTTCTTGCAACAGGAGGCATCATGATCCCAAAGTTGTTGTGCAGCCTCGTCTGGCCTGTTTCGATATCGTGCGTCGGCATGGACGTTAGAGCAGATTCCGTTTATTTGTTTGTATGGCGCGGTCAGGGGGTTCCTTCGGAGGTGAATTCAGGGAGGTTGCGATTTTGGTGATTGTTCTACATGATCGGTGGTGATTCTGTTGTTACATTCCCCGAGGGTGCTGTTAGCTGGGCCACGCGTAAATGGCTTCATCATGTTTTCGGACGAACTGAGTCTTTCATACACCATAATACTCAGGAGTGTGACGTAGAATCTAGATGTAGATGTTTTTTTCATTCTATCGAAGTACCTATGCTGATGCTCGCATACATATATTCCCAACTCCTGTGAGGCCAATTGGTATATATGCTCTCCCGGTATCATTTCACTCACCAAACCCCCCATGGCGTAATGGTCCCGGTTTCCGGGTTCCATTCACTGTGGGGGGGGCGGTTCGACAACAGTCCAGGGTTCGATTCCCACCTTAGACGTGGGGATTTAACCACGCTACCCAAGTAAGGGTGGCAACTGGCAAGGGAGTACCTCCACCTGACTTAGGCAGGGCGGTGGGAACCCTTTTTTGTTTTGTACCTCAGCGCGGTCTAATCTCTCTTTTTTTCATTACATCTCGTGATCGCAGCTCATGGTCCTTTCTGACTCTGCAGGATAATTGTCTTTTTCTTTTTAGATACTCAGTACTCATGCGCGGTATTCAATTAAAGGGTCCCAGTAAGGGCACTAGATACAAATAGATTGACAAATGTGGTCGGAGGCCTCCCATGCTGTCATTAACCGGCTTATGCCAGATGACCCCGATGGGGCCTGACTGGAGCCTGCCCTGCGAGAGAATGAATAAAGAGACTCGTGAACTAAGATGAACTAAGGGAACTCGTGAAAATAAAAAATAAAGAATAAAAATTTAAACCAAGGGAGTTCGTGGTAACAGAACTAAGGAAGCTCGTGAAAAATTATAGCGAATAAACCGGGGTGTCGGATAGTTAATCCGCGAGAAGGTTAGCTGTACAGATCTTCGAGAAACGCTCCTCTAGCCTCAACAGTCTCCTCCCCTTCCTTCCCCCACCCCGGCTTATCCAAATCGTCCCATGTGCTCTTGTTTCCCAAGAGAAGGGCTCTTTCCCGACCGAACCGTGGGCACTCGAACGTAATGTGCTTCGAATCCTCTAACGAGTGTCCGCAACTGCATATCTTGGTGTCTGCTTTGCCGATATGGAGTAGCCAACTCTTCTGAGGCCGTCGATCGGTTTGCATCCACGTGTAAGCTGACCGTGCGTCTCCGTTCCATTCGCTCCTCCGTGCCCCGTACCCCCTCTTCTTCCTCGCCTCTTTCCGTATGGCTGTAGAGGCTGCGCATTTGCCTCTGTGTGTTGCTATATGTTTTTTTTCTTAATATATATACTCCTTACTCCTATTCGGTCCCAATAAGGGGACCATGAGGAGACTATGCGTCTTGTGCTCTTGAGCTCTCCCAGGGGCGACTCAAAGGACGCCCTTTGATCCGCCTTCTCGTTGCCCCCCAATGCTGATATGGCCTCTAACTTAAGAGATTCTTACGTCCTTGGAGTCTGCGAATTCGATGAGGGCTCTTTTGATATCTGCCTCGACCCCTGACCTTGGGGGCCCAACCCTGCGCATATTCGAGACTGTTTGGATCGTCCGACAGGACTGCGATGATGTCCGAGGCTTCCATGCTGAGAGCTAGGCGCATAGCTTGGATTTTCCATCTGGCCACCGTTGCCGTATCGCGTAGGAAGCTGCCGTAAGTAGCGTCATGTCTGCACTTGAGTTATATATCTTGAACGACGGGTACTTGAGACAAAGAGAGGAAACGGCAGGAAAAGTCTCCCAACAAACCTAGCAAACCTCCGAAATCCAGCTTCCAACACACTCGCTACTCCTGCTACTGGGCTCCCAGCTAGGCACGGATGGCCTCAGGTACCCCCCTCCCCTACTCCAAACCCCCTTTGGCTGGCTGTAACCCTTCTGGGCTCCGTATAACTAATTCTCGTATGTCTGGTAGGGAGCCCATAAATTGATCCACTTCCCAGTGATGCTCCACATCTTAGTATTAGGTGGGTCAAATGAGAGACTCCCCTGGTTCGCTAGGCGACAGCGAAGGTCATGTCTCATCATCTGGCATTAGGTAGGAACCGAATAGGAGTAATAAGTATTTTTTAAAAAAAAACATCATCTGGCATTAGTAGTCTCGATCAGGCATTAGCCAGTTATGATAGTACATAGCTCTTGCTTCGACATGCACCAAAGGCGGGACGTCCTCGTGCATGGTATCCAAGAGGTCTCTCAAGATTAGTAGTGAACGCATGTCGTCGGCCTAGTCTTGATAGTTGGTGCCGTTCAGTTTGACGATCTTCGTGATATCAATTCCGTTTGCGTTTGCCATTTTTTCGGAGTATTATTAGCAGAAAAAAGGAAGAAAACCCAGTTGAAGTGTGGAAGAGGAGAAAAATTTTCAAGCTTCTTCAAGGAAAAAGCGGTACCGGGCTATAACCTTCAAGAACTGGAGAGTTTTCTGTATTGATTCGTTATGATGATCATGAGTTGGATTCGAAGGTTTTAACCTTACGAATCCACTAGTCTTATCTAAGCTAAGAGTACCTGATTGGGTAATGTATAAACACAGCCTACTGTAGCCGGAATAGGAAGGCTTATCGATAAGAAATACCCTCCCGGAGCCGGTGGAGCAGGGCATCCGACAATACTGCAACGAGCCCACTTGGTCGATCTCAACAACCAGAGGCTTTCCGTCGTCGGAGAAAAACAGCGATTTACAGAGCAGAACGAGCGGAGCACGAATATCTTATTTTCGGGCTCAATTGAAGTGAGCTACATAATCCCCTAGATGGTCGAGTTTTACTACGACGTGGGGCGATTTTTCCAACGTTGCAACTGTGTTCACTGGTGATTGGTGGTGGAGGCTTAGGCTAGGCATAGAGCAGCGCAAGAGATTGAGGAGCTGATGGATAAATATAGCCAGACTAGGATAAATACTGCTTTTGTTACAACGTACGGTGTGTTTCCTGAATCCTATTGCCTTCGATTCAAACCTCTGCGTTGTTGAAACAATTTTTGAAGAAGATGGTGTGGTGGAGGGGAAGGGAAGGGCAGATCCAACCAATTCATTCGAGGCAACCCGTAAGGAGTGGGAGGCGTATCGGGATAATGATAGTATTTATGAGACTAGGCTGTCAGAGAATGAGAGGACGATTGGTAGCCTCAAGGATGAAATTCTATGCTTGAACAAAGAACTTTCTCACCTGAAGCAGACCTTAGAGAGCTTGGAGAATGAGGTTTTTAAGTTGAGGTGGGAGAAAGAGAAGTGGGTTGAGCGAGAGGAGATGGTGGGAAACCAACTACAGATTTGCGAGAGGAACTGGAAGGAGTCGGCAGAGAAAGAGGCGGAGAGAGATCAAGGAAGATGTTGGCTTCATAGCGGAAGAAATGGCAGGAAAAGGTTAAGGCACTACCGGTTGAGATGGTATTGGTCGCAATCCAGTCAGACCAGGCAGCAGAAGAGGGGAGGAAGATGCAGGTAGAGGCTGCAATACAGACAGAGGTAGTGATCGAGGAGAGGGGGGGCAAGAGACAGTGAGGATGTTGTGATGGCAGATAGGTCGGACATGTATAAAGACCTATCTAAGTATGGGGATAAGGATGAGCCCCAGCAGTAGCATCCCCAACTGCAAAAAACAGGCTGCACCACGTCCGGCAGCAAGGGCTGGAAAGAAATCCCGGCTAGTCAAAACACCACCGTGGAATATGCCACCTAGCGACAACAGTTTAGCGAAGGCAATAGTGACCCACGGGGTCCCCTGCCAGAGACCCATGGCAGATATTATACAGGATGTAGGAGTGAGAGGGATTATGGGGGCACGTTGACTCCTGGGGGGTAACCGGAGAATGGGTAAAACCATCAGCTCCGTTGTTGTTTCTTTTGACAGGAAGTTAGCTGTTGGGAGTCGCCTAAAGAAGAGAGGACGCTGGCTCCCAATTGAGGCTTATGACTTTAACAGGGGAAAGTAGAGGGTGGACTTGTGAGCGACCGGTAATGGATTTTTTAGAGATGGCTTATCATTATTCTTTTACTTTGTTTGTCGTTTCACACCCCCATATGGATTATACAGGTGGCGGGTCTTTTACAATTCGATTTAGTTGAGTAAGTTGATAGTTGGCCAATTGTTCCATAGGCGTACCGAGTCTTTTAAGATAATGGAACGAGGCTGCCTCAGGGCCTTAGGCTCCATAAGCGAATTAAAAAAAAAAAAAAAAAAATACCTCGCACAACCAAGAATGCTATAGCATATGACATTGTAAACATACAACACCGCCAAACTCACCACAACAAACAATACTGCTATACCTAAAATACCACCTCCGAACTCTCGAACTAATTCTATATGCCTGCTAGTGGTGTATTGAAACATCAAGGGTGGACTGAAGAAGAATGCAAGGAGATATATGACTAGGCAAATGCACATCCTGATCTCACATGGCGAGGCTTCGAACATTGGTTTGAAGATAAATATCCAAACAAGATCTTGAATCCTACGAAATGACCTCGAGGTCTATCCAATGCTAGTATACTGGATCTACAACAAGTACGAAAACGCCTATGAACTGGACAGTTTCCAGAGCTAGATAAGGCACTATATGAGTGGCAACAAGCTATGCAACGTCAGAAAATATCAATTACAAGCTTAATTTTGCAATAAAAGGCAGTACAATTCTGGCAGAAGCTTCCAGTCTATGCAGCTACCCCAATTTAACCAATTGGAAGAATCGGTATGGGATTAAGAAGTTTGTTTTTTATAGGAGTATAGATCTGTAGTGGTTGATGAAGATGCAGAAAAACCAGATGGAAAATATACAATTGATAGGTTATAAGTATCGGGACATATATAATATGGATGAAACGGGCTTATTTTGGAGACGTTTACCGAATTATACTTTATCAACAACAGCAGAGGCTGCAATTAACCAAAGCAAGGAAAGAATTACTGCCAAAATATTTCGGAATGCAGATGGAAGTGATAAGGTACCTATTTGGATAATTGGGTGTGCTATGAACCCTCGTGCCTTTGAAAATATCAATAAAAAACCGTCTTTGGGTTGTATATGATGTGAAAATTCTACAGCCTGGAACAATACGGTTATTATAAAAGAGTAGTTGGAATGGTTTAGTTGGAATGGTTCAATTTCCGCATGAGAATACGAGGACGTATTGTAGTTTTATTGTTGGATAATTTCCAACCTCATAAAAATGCTGTGGAGGGATCCTGGTGGCAATGATGGCCTATCTCATGTTCGAATTGTTTGGTTACCCCCCTCATGTACTTCCTGATATCAGCCGATAATCAAGGAATTTTTCAGACGTAGAAGGCATACTACCGGCAGTCTATGATCAGACACATTATTCAACTGGTGGACTCGGAGGTTAATTTAATTGGAGATGAACCTTATGCAAAAATCGATGTTCTTCATGCTATACATTGGGCTGTGGAAGCATGGAAAGTTGAAGCTAAATGCTCTATATTTGAGCACTGTTTTTCTCAAAGTCAAGTCAAGATCCATGGACCGGCTCCACAACAACCACTAGAAGTTAATGATCCCGAAAATCCTGAGGAGGAGATCTTTGATTGTATTCGAGTTCTGATGCCTCAAAGTCTTCCAACACTGGCTATGGTTCAATCATTTGTTGTTCTGGAAGACAAAGAGGTTGTTGACAATGAGGAAGATTTAGAGGAAAGAATTCTGGCAACATATCAGACAGTTCCGGATGAGGATTCAGATGATGATGAAATACCTGAACAACCTGCCTCCATTCCACATCATCTAGCCCTAGATATGGACGACAATCAGGCCCCCTCAGTGAGACTGCAGAACAGTTCTATTATCGCGAACACGTGCATTGAGGCTGAACAACTGGCAGACAAAAGGAAAGGCAAGCAAACAGTCATTACTGCCTTCTTCACTTCATCCGGGGCTGTTCCTGGTCCTCCTGTTCCTAGTTCTTCCACTACCTCATGTTAATTCTCTTATTTGATGTACACCTTAGTAGTTACCCTGATATTTGACATAAGAATATTACCCCCCGCCGGACGATATTCTTATATCGAGAGTATACTGTATACCAATGGCACTTCATGTTCAAAACAGGATTACTGACTTTGTAATGGATCAGCCTCCTCCTCCTGATATACCTCCGCTCATTTATCTATTATTTATGTCAAATATTATCAGTACTCATACTTGTTATTTGGATGACTGGTATTTATTACCCCATCTTGTAACCTGTCCTTGCTCGCTAGGCCTTTATTTCCGTTTCTCAAGGTATAAGAATATATTGGTTACAAGCATACTTCATCTGGTCCGGAGCGTATGCTTGTAACGAGAGATCTCTGTATAGCTCCCTTTCCTCTCTCAGCCAGCCTCTCACATCCCATGCTTCCCGGTTCCCATTAGTTTGCGATTGCCCTCAAGAGCATCGCTCCAAATTCCTCATCTGTTACTATCTGGTTGTTCACAACCATTTGGGGACTGGGTGAGGCACTGGTGGGGCTTTCTGGCTCAAGTGTATCCCGATAAGTATTGTAGTTGACCAGTGCTGGCGTCAGAATGTCGCGAGGGGGGGCTTTGCCGAATGCGTAAAGCTGGTAGGTCTGTTGAAGTTGGTATCTGGATTGCAATTCCATCCATTAGCTCATCCTCGTTCCACATACAAGCCCGATGGGGTAGTACCGCGATCACTGGTATGACGCTTGAATCAGTCCCAGTGACGCAGTTGAAATATTCGTTCGCTGGACGTAGTTCAGAAGGTAATGAAAACGAAGTCGGATAATGGATGCCGTTGGCCAAAGAGTTCTGCTGGAGGCCTGAGGTTTGACATTATACTAGAATCACATAGGCAGGTGGCAGTTTCTCGTTGTCATGCCAACTAACTAGTCCTATAGCACAGTGGAGAATCAACATTCATTTAGACAATGAGTTACCGGTATGCTTTTAAGCAGGAATAGTTCATCCAAGCTACGATTCCTCCTGCTTCGACCGCTGCAACCTAGAAGCTTTCTCCTTCTCCAAGGTCCCACCACTGTCTCAAATCTTCCCGCAGTTTCTGCCTGGAGGAGACACGAAATATAATGCCCTCCCACAGACCTCCCACCATGGTTAACGTCACCAACCACTCTCACGAGCCCCCACTCTTTCACCTTTGGTAGAGAACTAACGATGTTTCTTTTGCTAGTTGGTATCTTCAAAAGCTTCTTCTTGGAGATCATGAGCGCTATGCTGAGGGTGGAGAGCCCACCATATTCACACTCATCACAATCACCCGATACAGATCCCCTTCGTCACCCATTACCGTTCCGGATCAGGACCAGCAATGTAGTTGTTGACAGCCCAAGTTGCCCCGATGACGAGGATCTCGATGAGGTTTACAGTGAATGTCTGACTGAACCGGATACCCTAGCAAGCAATCCCCTTGCCGCCACAGATGCCGAAGTGGCTGACGGCAGTCAGGGTGAGATAAGAGAGGACGTTGATGACACTACAGAACGCGAGCTTGCGGTGCAAACCAGACTAGAGCTTGCGTCGGTACACATACACCAAGGGCAAGAGCGCAGATTTTGCTGTAAGGTATCAAAAGACCTTGCCAGGCATGGTGTCACGGCAGCAAACAACTGGCACGTTCCACCGAATGTGCGATTTAGACCTATGGCGGGGCCTTTGTTGCTGGAGTTATATTCGCTGCGGGGGAAGGGAGTCTCGGTATGTTAGTTTACTCCGCTCTACGTTGGGATGTGATGGACTGATCCAAACGTGTAGCATGTACCAAAGGACTACAACTACCGACCACCAACTACAGAATCAATCGCTCGAGGTGAAGTGCATAAGCCCACAAGGAGTAGTCCTTTGAGAGAGTACCTAGCTTGGTAACGAGTTGTACCTAGGACTTGAAGCTGTTTCTGATGTTGGAAGTAGTATTCATCTGCTCCCAATAATGGTTACTCCTTGCTTTTGCAACCATTTTGGAAAGCAGCATACCAGCTATGCGGAACGCACATTCCAAAATACATAATGCCTACCAATAGTGATCAGGTTCGCCGAGAAGTATGGACCCTTTGGATTATTGCGACCAACGATCGTCCTGTATGTTATTCTGTTTATGGGTGTGTAGGTTTCTATTATTATCCTTAGATTCACTCTCGCACATTCCCAAATATTTCAGTTTATGCTTTTTTTTTTTTTTTTTTTTTTGCACCAGTTCTATCAAGTTGCCAGTATATATATCTACTTACGATGGGCTCATGACTCTGATAGCCTTCATCTCTTTCCATGGGGGTTATGCTAAGTCGCTAAACTTATTCGATGCACCTGTCTGCAATCAAGTTTACTTCCCTTTTCTACACGGTTTTGAAGCAAAGCTTATTGGTATGCCTATTTTTCCATATGCGTGAAATTCGTGAGTTAGTGCAAGGTCGAAATGTTATCACAGCATAGAAAAATAACCTGCTCCTGATACAGTTAATGAGAAAATATTAAGATTATACCCAACGTACTTTGGGATCCTTGTGCCCTTTCCCCGTTAACGACGCATTACCCGGTTTTGCCTCTACAGGGATTAGAATCCCTAACAGCTCAAGCATGCGACTTTTGACGACTGCGAAGGAAACCTGTCGGTTTCTAATGCATAGGGGGGTGATGGGTAAAATAACTACCAGTGGATCCCCCCCAATTTCCGGGGTGGCCTTACTGAGGTTTCTAGCGTTAATTCATACCTTCCATTCTATATCATAATACCCCCTGAGAAAAGACCACGATTACACTTCATGTTTTACTTCGTATACACAGTACTTGGGATCAGAATTCGTTGATGAAGACAAAAATACCCGGAGAAAAAGGTTTATTGGCTGGAATCGCCTCAACGACTATATCGAGTACATGCTTCGGTGATGTCATCTATGGGCTTTAGACACATAGATGTGCTTACAACCCCCCCACTCCCCCCGGGAACCCACTTCTTTACTCCATCGCTTATAAGGTCCAATCGCTCGCCTTTAATTCTTCGGAAAAACTCTTGATTTACACTAATTTCCAGGCTGTAATTCACAGGGTTTTTCGGGTGCAACATGTTTGGTGTCGACGCCCTGTCGCCAGTCCTCGATTCGTTTCTTAAACAACTGAAGACCCGTGCATATCATCGAAGAAAGCTTGTTCCACTCCGACCCCATTGCAGAGTGTTTCCACCCAACAATATAGTTTTTCTATCTCCAAGGTACTTTGGGATTTGTCCGCTCTTGTTCCAGTTTCCCCTTCTGGAGTTCTTCTGGAGTTCTTTCTGGTTCGTTTGTAACTGGTGTTTCGTAATATACTTTAGAATATATTTGTACTACAACCACATCATTTAGCAATTGTAGCTGACATTCTAATGCTTTCGAGAAATTAGTCCTTAAGAAAACTGCAATATTTATCAATAGTTATTGATTTGCACAAAATTCCGCGGCCACTAATTTCTTCATCTTTGCCCTTGTCCTAGGAAATGAACAGTAGGTTCGACAAAATGCAGCTTAGTAGAATGAGGCTACGGAGTACACGCTATGTCCTATTCGGGTAACCTTTTGGAGGGGGCAAAAAAAAAATGCAAAATGCTTAGTGAAAGGAGTGGGGATCGAACCCACGCGGTTTCCCACTGCGATACTGGCTATTAACCTGAACACAGCGCCATAACCACTCGGCCATCCTTCCTAATATATTTTCTATTCCTAAACTATTTTCTATATATACGGGGCAGACAAAGTATGTCTTAGAATGGATGATAAGCAATAGCATGCAGACAATTGTTATCTCCCAGCGGGACTCGAAATTCTGATTTCTGTTTATGGTGGGGACATAGGAGTTCCCGGTGGAAATCTAACGGCAGAAGTTTTTTTTGGCTGCATCATCGGTGGAAAGTATTAGAGTAACATGCATAACGGCATGCGAAAACCGTATGCATGAGCCAAATTGTTTAATAAGCTGATTGATTTTTGGAAATCGCGAAAGCTTGTTCCTACAAATACTTTACTTTACCGCCGAGTGGCAAACTCCGCATATGGTAAATTTTGACGTTGTTGGTAGATGGTAATATACGAGTGATGCAGTGCAATGGAAGGTGCAGGAGTGAAAGCGTCACTCATTAGAGCAATACATACACGTAGAAGGCGAGCTGGGTATATATACATGAGATTTGAGCCGGATTTCCTATTCATGACGCCAATTTAGGAAATATAGCGGAGAGACATAGAGGAAGCTAACGCATGTAAGCTGGCTACATAATGTACAAACCTTATAGCATAAAAAACCATGATGGAAGATTAAGGAATTAATAATAGAGGCTTGTGACAACATTAATAATGTATATAGGGCCTAATCTTTGGGCCTAATGTACTGTGCGATGAACAGTGACTTCCCCGAAGTTCTGGATGCCTAGGTACCTCGGGAGTGATGGATGTGGTTTATAGCGATAACTACATGGGTTCACTGAAAATTACCGCAGCAGCCAACGTGAATTCAGAAAGAAGTCAAAGGAAGTCAAATCCAACTAGGTACCGTTACTATTGCCACTCACACGGTGTCCCACATCATTTCCCCATGTCAGTAACAGGCTGGTACCCATAATATCCTGCGCGAAACTCCCTCAACACCAGGAACATCGCCTTCTGCAATCCCCCAGAAGACAGTTCCGGGGCGAGCCATCCATAGGTGACTGCCGCTTCTCTGGGGCACCTGAGGGAGCACAAAGAGCAAGAGAGTCGTGCGAGAGGGGTAGAATACTTCTAATTGTAACTAGGTGTTCATTGAATTCACTTAGTTTTGTCACGGCTAGGCGTAAACCACGTACTTGCCTCCATGCTCCACAGCTTTGATGACCGTTTCCTGGAGACTTTGGAAAGGCCCTCGGTTGGTACAAGCTTGATCCTGCATGAATGAAACAAGAAATCTCCAGTTGAGAACCGTGAGTGGCTAAAGGCTTACAGAGTTCTAGTAGGCGGGCGATATAGGGCTAAGTTTTATTTTTTTGTTAAACTCATTACTCATATGCGGTCCTATAGGGTTATGTAAAGCTGTATATGTACAGGTATAGCATGCTGGGGGGCCTATTGGGAATTTGGGCCCCGAGTCGTGTGCAAATAACCAACCCTAAACCTGGTTCCTTTCGATCCCCTAAACCTGAGATTGAACACATCGGTCGTCTGGCCTTCCGTGCAGGGAGGGGCGGGAAGGGGAGCCGCTTATCTCGATCGCCCCTCAACCACCCGCGCTGCAACGACGTTACGACAATTTCTGCCCGTATTGCTGAATTCTTAGGTCTCGAGCCAAGCCCGCAAATTGCCCCATGAATCACCAAAGGGCGCTAGGGAATTCGGAATCTATAAATTGGAGTCCTCTTACCCCTCTTCCTCCATCCTCTCTTCTCTTCCCATCCTTCATCGTTCTCACCAATCTGCCTTCATATTTCTCAAGCCGTTCTTCACAGCCCAAGGCTACTTCTTCACTGCGCTCTTCAATTCAGATCTTCTCGTCCCTTCTACAATGTCTGCCTTTATTCAATATCCCCCTCACGTCCAAGTGGTCAACACCTACTACTATCCTGGCTACGAAATGGACACTACGTCTGATGCCGACATCGCGGCACTCGCCAGTCAAATGAGGGCTGCTAGGATCCAGGAGCAGCAGGCTCAGCAAGAGAATCATGAGTTTCTCTTGCAGTATCAGTAAGTCTCTCTCATGTCAACGATAACGCGATTTGAATTGCCTGTGCTAAAGTACTCTGCGAAGGATTCCTCGTAGCGCACTTTCCGAGCCTTTTTCGGACCCTACCATGCTTCCTGGCATCCAGGCTACCCCTGCACAAGCTTTGGACACTATGATACATCCAGATACCAAGGCTACCCCTGCAAAAGCAGCCCGTCATCGTCGTGCTGGGACACCACATCCTGCTGCTCATCGCCGAGCACCTTATCCTCCTTCTCAGCTCCAGACTCCACCCAACTCTCCTACCCACCAAAGCAGGGATTGGAACGAGATGCCACCGCCAATTAGGCCACATCTTATGGAGAACCGTTCAAGCCGCTATAATCCTGAGCAGCGTGGAACTGCCAAGGAGCAGAGGAAGAGGCGGGCAGCCCAGAGAGAGACCATTAATGCCTTCGGTGGGGAGAATGGACGTCGTTTGTTGCACCAACTCGTGAGTACTTTGCATTGACATTGTAATAAGTAATTTGTGAGGGTAATTCTAATTGGCTTGGTGCTATACAGTGGGCCACCATGGCTAGGCCGGCTCCTCTTCAACCAATCATTACCAACGTTCCTACAGTTAACCCTGTCCAAGCTGTGACTGATGGGATCAGCGCGATGGGCATCAATTCTTATAGGCCTGCTCAGATGTACACTGTGCCAGCTCCTGCTCGCAGGGTTCGTGGCCCTCGTAGAGTATTTCCTGATTGTCTCACCCAGAAAGCTCCCGTCGTTGAAGACACCAAGATTAATGACACTGACGAGGAGATGGAACTTGACGTCTGGATCAACGAGGGAAGAAAGCTTGCATCTCAGCTGCTACCCTAGACAGGGGTGGGGATGATTTGAGATTATGATTTGATATATAACATTCGGAGAGTGAGTGAGTTGTGAAATAAGGCTTGTCGATGGTATGAAGTGGGGATATTTTGTGATTTCCTTTGCTACTTTCTCATTCAGTACTTACGCTGGCTACATCATTGGCAGAGTCTACTTCAGAGCTCTCTTGCTATAACTATTGTTTTGTTTCATCACATCTTGCTGTCTCTAGGGGACGGAAGTGGGAGACTGGTGGTCAGTGTTTTTTTTCTCTTGAGGTGGATATAGGATTGGAATATGTCCAAATAGGGTTTTACTTTGTCATATCGTTGTCATATTTGAAAATATAACATAAGCGTTTTACAAAATGGATCTGCTTCATCAGGTACCTAATGTCGTGAGAACCGTAGATGTCACGAGGAGCCCTCTTTGATATGACTCATCTGTAGAGCAAGACACGGCAGAAGATCCTAACGACTGCCTCGATTCTCTCCCAACTTCCATGGAAATTTAAACCCCCAATGAACGCCGACGGGAGTCAGCATTGCTTTGATAGGAGTATAACTTGGTGACTCAATACACGACCAGAGCTGAAATCAGGGGCAAGTGTCACCTATCCCTTGTATGTTTTCATGAAAGCGTACAGAAGACTGATTTGGCTGTGCGCAGGGGATCTAAGAGTACATTAAGTTGATAGTAATCCATGAGCTACGGTCATCTGTCTATCATTCAGGCTGACGAGTCAAAACATAGCAGGGACGAAAACGCCCTAGGCAGTTGGCAAAATGTGCGCCTACACGAAACGACGGTACCTCGAACGGCATTGATGAACACATACAAAACACACGCTTTGGCTGTGTGGATTATCCACAGAAACTGGGATACAACATTTATGACTCTTCGTCCCGGGAAGTTGATCACGGAGTGGTGTGATTCTGGAGGCTATGATATGGTATGTAATCCCCAATACCTAAGACCGGGGCAATAAATGCTAATTGCGGCGATGTGAGACTACACTGGGCTCCCTGCGCAAAACACCGTTCGACCAGAACAGCTAATAGTCACAATCTTGCATTGGCAAGATAAATGGCATATTGGAATTTCAAGAGACGGCACGAAACGGCTCTGTCCACAATATGGTTCGATTAACTCTACAAAACGACTTTTTTCCCTGCGGAACCCTTTGGAGATGCCACTGGTATGCTAGCAGTACTTGTTTCAGCATTACTCCTACATTGATGATCTCTCAATGTCATAGTACCTCCAGGGGAATCGCTATTTACTATATTCTCAACACAAAACATCATACATAATAACCGATGCAACAGGGGGGAAACAACCCCTGTCACTATATGAAGTAGGAATTACCTCCGGGGGAGGAACCTGCACCAGTGCTCAATTATCCCGATTAGAGACTTTGAACCCAAGAGCTATAAGTAACCATCAATTTGTGGGTGTTCACATTTACCGCGGAAGCGTTGTTACTTTCAGGACATACTATGGTGAGTGTCAAGATGCCAACAATATGTGAAGCCGCTGATTAACAAGTAAGCTGAGTCGGGGGATATCCAGGAAGATCCACAGTTTCTCAGTGGGGATTACCACTGCCGCAGGAGTCCAGGACTATCACAAATTAGCCTTGACGAAGAAATACTCAACAGGCTTTCCGTGATTCTAGCCACGGAGATGGTCGCTTGCTCACCGATTCCTCCGCAGCTATTGCAACAGCCTGAACATCGCCAAAGGTCACCCACCCTGCTCCGGCCTCGAACGCGAGCTGGCACACCTTCTCTTAGCTAGGAAGCACAAGCAACAAAAGGCACATGAATCGCTTGGATTGGCCCCCGTATAGGCATCGCTGGGAACGAGAGAGCAGATGGCTCTGTAGCCTTCGACTCAGCGTTAGGATAAATCTATCTTCCACCCGGAAGAATCACCGAAAGGGAATTAGAAAGCTGTCTAAAGCCTTCAGAAACGAATCGCGCTCAGAACCGAATTCGGTGTTACGAGGAACGAATGGATTGGACACCCCCTTTCCGCTTACACTTGCAACCGTGGCCCCTTAAAAGCCTGGCTCCATCACATCTCGAAAACAGACTCTAGCTCATGTCGCTTCTGCGGCTTTCACACAGTGAGCGGGGGTCTTCTCCGAGTCAGAATTCAATGAAGCCCTTCTCGCCAATCCCAAGGATTGGAAAGCCTAGGTCAACCAGTTTGGGTGGAACAGGAGGACGGTGATTCATGGGAAGCAGTAGGTTGCGCTTCTGCTTTTCTTTCTGACTCTCTCCTTCCTGCTCTGACACTGTTTGCTCACCTCATCTATTACACTGATTTCATGGGCAATCGACACTTGACATTTCTTTCCTTTCCGTTCCGAACACCCTTCACTTTTATGACACTGGGTCGATTTCTTTTATTCTTGAGACACGGGGTCAATTTGCTTCTGCTTGTACAAATCCGCCGGACCTGACAAATTAACTTGTCTTGTCCGCCGGGACCGTATGTAAATGCTGAGTTTATTATTTTTTTAAAAAAGGAATTGCCGGGAGTCACAAGCAGTTAAAGTTGAGCCAAGGCAAACAAAGAACAATAATTACACATAGCATTCAAATAGCCGGTGGCTTTTGTCGACCTTATGGAGCTCAAGCTACGTGCAAAGGCGATTGGTCGATACGATATTACAGAATCAGTTATTGAAGATGCCTACCAAACGTGCAGAATCACCCGTCATAAAGTTACTTAGCTGAGAGGCAGTGACAATTGTCCTGACTACGCTGCAGAGAAAATCCAATTACAACGAAATCTCCACTGCGGTGGATCCTAGTCAGACGTATAAATGCAAACGCCGGGGGTTAAGTACGTGCGCTTTAATAGATTTGTGACAAGTTACTAAGTGAACCAAGACCGAGCTGCGAGGGAGAACCCCACTCAGTAAGTAAATTACAAATATCGCGGGCCAGGGCTGTCACACAGGTACTGACTTGACGAACCAATCCAAAGTTTTCACAGAAGACTTGTTTTATTTTATTTAAATAGGTACTCATTACTCATATGCGGTCCGCGTGGACATGATGAGCACCGGGAAACCCAGGTGGATTCAGAGTTAATTTGCCAGCTCCGGCGGCTATATACAGCTAGGTGGCAAAATAAGACATGCCCTCCCCTACATACAGAGGTCCATACGTTGCATATTGGAGGATTTTGTATGGGTTCAGGAGTATGATTATCCATGCATTTTATGCAGCGTATGATTTTTTTTGGCCCAGGACTGTACAACTGAACCAACGCACGTGAACAGTAATAAATCGAATACTGCATGCCCTGCCGACGGGGTAGCTGTAAAGACAATTTCGTGTAACAATCAAGGAGAATGTATGAGAGTCGTGTCTCCTGCCCTTCCAGCGAGGCGTCTGTATAGAAAACTGAAACGCATGTCTCTCCATCCTCATCCTCGTCTTCCTGGACCCTTACGAGTCCATGCAATTCCTCCCATTTTTTAGGAGCCATTCATTAGTGGGGGACTTTGCTTGTTGAATTTCAGACAGGGGAAAATGGTATGTGGCTCCGTCTTCCGTATTGTTATTTTTTTTTCTTCTAAGCTCCGGAAGCGGCAGGCGCTGGTGTGGCATTTGGAGATGAAGTGGAGCCAGGAGTTTTAGGTTGGTGCGGGAACCAGGGATAGACTGATAGAGCATGTCTGTTTTATTCAAACCTTTTGATACCGAACCCCGATTCAGTGCGTGCGTGCGTTCGACGTGTTTTGGAGTGAAATGTAACCCCTCCTTCTGTAACTATGCTGGGTTGGACAGAGATCATCCTAAGGCAGATTCCAATGCGGCTCTTCGGCCCACTTTTTCGTTGCCTGTGATGGCTATGTGAGAGCGGTCCCGTGAGATGGAGGTGTCTCGTTGCTCGGTTTCTAGTGAAGATAGTCACAAAAGACTTCTTATCATCTGCCCAGACGTACGCGCGATTCGCGAACCAATCTGAACGTGGCCCCCTGTTACGTTCGACCCCCTGGAACAGGCGTCCATATCCTTCAGAAGCATTTCCTGCGTAATTGGCCAAGTCAGTCATTCACCTCTTGCCGCTATAGATGTTTTTCCCTGACGATAGCCAGCTGTAGACAACAAAGGTGGGCCGGAGCATCGCCTAGTTGTGGTTAGTGTTGGTTTACGTACAGGATTTGTGGGGCCTACCATCTGTTATGCTCCTGGGGTATACCCAAAAGCTCTATGGATGTGAATTTGAGTATGGCTCTGGTAGTGCGTCTAGGGCTGTGGAACGTGGGGTTCAGTCGGGGATACAAACATACATAAGGCTGTTTGTGTCGGGCGTGGGTTCGGAGCTCCAGGATTATAACGCGAGCCTAGCCACATATCGTTGTCTCCCTTACAAACATCATACGCGTGGAGGGCCCAGACTACAACACTGTCGGGGAATGTACAAACACAATCACCACGGATCGATCATGAAGAACAATTGCCAAAATTGCAACCTCGCTGAATTCAGCGCCGAAGGAACCCCTGACCGCACTATACAAACAAATAGACGGAATTTTCTCTGATGGCGAGCCGGAGTGGATCCATGCCGACGCACGATATTGAACCAGCCAGCACGACGCCTTTGCGATCATGATGCCTCATGTTGGAATCAGCATGTAGTAGTACGGTACCGCGTAATTACGCCTCGGCACACGAGACGAGCCGGCTCGGCTCACCGGATGTGGAGACAGCAGGATTTGGCTCATGAAATAGACAGTACTTCATACTGTCTGTGATTGGTGAACTTCATGGGCGTCAAATGCTCATTAGGTAATGGTTGATCTTATATTATAGGTTGAGTTTACTGCTACGTATAGGGCGGGGAGGCATGCAGCAAAGCAATGACAGTCTCGTATGCGAATTAGTTACCCTGAGTTATCGGTAAGAGGAGTCCCCATTGTGGAGTTTCGAAGTTTAGCAAGTCAGAGACATACGATTAACGCCCTACCAGTATCTAGGTGCGTGTTGTTTAACACGGATGGGAGGCTTCTCATGGGCCTTTAGTTGGCAGGTTCTGAATGGAGGAGGACTTCTCTAGGTACCTACTCCTCATGAGGCTGGAGTTTGGAGGTCATGTATGTCTAACAACGCTGTGCCACCGACATGGTAGCCAGTGCTTGAGTTCGGATAGGCACCTATAGCTGCGGGTGCATGAAACTCGAGAGGGAGAGTTATGTTCTTAAAGAGGGATCTCGGAGAGTACCGGTAACCTTGGGATATAAGTATCAAAAGCCAAAACCCCTGGCGTTGAATCTATTTGGGATTCTGAATTTCCTCATCGCCTTTAGAATACTAGCTGATAGGGTTTGCTCAGAAAGCCGTTCTCTTGGGGCCATCAAAGATACCTCTCCCCGCACAACTCAGCACCACTCCCTGTCCTTTTTTTTTTTTTTTTTTTTTTAAATACTCATTACTCCTATTCAATCCCAGTGAAGGGGACTATGAGGAGCCACCCGGAAACCCGGGTGGATTCAGGACAAGGCAACCACTCCCTGTCCACATATGTATCCAAACTGTTCAGACGTATCGCGTAACATGATACATGTCGTACACCACGGTCATGGATGCGGAGCTACTGGGGTTTAGCTATGGCGGGGGAAAGCAGAATTGGCGTACAGCCCACCGAGAACCTGGACTGAAGAACTGGTAACAAGGCAGATCAGCGGAGAGGTGAAAATCACAAGTGTGTAAAGGGACCCTTGGGGATTAAGGGGAATGAGGAGGCGGATCGGAGAGCGTGGCCGGTGGGCTTGGATTGGAAACGCATGCTTAGTTCCACATTGCCACAGCGGCGGGCATTCGCCAATCATCCAAGATTCCAAGTTACATTACAAGCCAAAAAGACCTGACGTGGAATAACCGAGCCGTCAAGGGCCTGATGTATATAGTCACTGACCGGGGACTTCAGAGTGCCTGGTGTCATGAGATAGGGAAACGGTACGACCTTTTGCTCACTAGCAGGCCACAGCGTCACCACCTTCGCAACCGCCACATTCCGAATCACTAAGAGAAGAAATCGGGCAGGCTACCGAGAATCTGGCGCGCCTCACCCCTAAGGACCATGACGCCTATGAGCATGGTACATAGTACCACTTCATGCACTGACAGAAATCAATTTTGAGATAGTGGTTGAGGTCAACTATAAGGTACAGGGAAACCTCTATAATAGCATACTCTGTAATAGCATAACCTGGCTATTAGAATAGAGGCAGCCGGGACCATGGCATAACTCTGTAGTCGCATGCATAGCATTTTAACGTCCCAATCCTGCCAAGTGCTAACAATATACCCTGCATATCTACAATAGGTAGTGGCATGGGGGCGGACCCAACTTATGTATATTTGCAGAGTGCGGAGATTTGTGATTCGATCTCTACATCTACAATGGATACATGAAGCTGACTCTGAACCATCACGTTTCATTCCCGCAAGCGATCTCAGAGAAGCTCTAGTAACAGTCAAGCTCTATATCGAACAACAATGGGATCCGGGAATGCTCAGTCTTGCATTTG
Organism: Terfezia boudieri ATCC MYA-4762; assembly: GCA_003788615.2. NCBI lineage: Eukaryota > Fungi > Ascomycota > Pezizomycetes > Pezizales > Pezizaceae > Terfezia > Terfezia boudieri. The sequence goes on along the minus strand of ML121530.1, from coordinate 40,817 downwards.
AGGTGATAGATGTGACTGTCATAGCGGTAAACAAGATCTCCATAATCTTGAGCGCCACTTGGCTACTCTGCAACTTCAGAAACCCCAACGGCAAACTCCGATCACATCTTATTTTCAATCTAGTGAGGGTAGTGGAGGTAGCGTAGGTAGTAGAAGTAGCGGAGGTAGTAGAAGTAGCGGGGGAGCTAGCTTGTTGAAATTTACTCTTCATTGCCCGTGGTCATGTGATGCCAAGCAAAATCTCTATATAAATGCATACTTCCCTTAATAGCATAAGACCCCCCGGTCCCGACGTTATGCTATTATAGAGGTTTGCCTGTAATCAACCTTACTCTAACCTCCTACCAACACGGCATCCCGGTGAATTACTTTTTCTCGCAAAGGTCGAAGTCCTTCTCACCCAGCACCAGAGAGTCAAAGATCTCTTTCAATACCCTTTCATCTGCTCTTCCCCAGCCCTTAATTGCATCGACATATCTCCTCCTCTCCTTGGGTAATCCTCCTCCATAACTGCGCATAACATGTTTGCCTACCGCCGCCATTCCAAAGTCAATGAATACCACTTGCTCCTCCTTTGGCAAGACGATAATATTCCCTATATGTATGTCTCGGTGGGCAATTTTGGCCCGTTCATGTAGCCACCTCAGTCCCTCTTGTGCAGAAGTGTAAATCTTCTCTTTCAAAGCATTACCATCTGTTACCTTATTCAAGTAATGGGACTCGTATACATCCAGCCTTACCCCATCAACCCCAGGCGCACTTAGATCTTCAAAAAGAAGGACCGAAAAACTGCATAGTCGGTGCAATGACGCTGACTAAGTTACCTCAGACCTTGTGTACTTGGACACATCGGGCATATATGTCCATTTTCCAAAAAAATGAGGTACGCATGCTGGGTACTGGTCGTCAGGTGAGGTGTCTGGCTGCGGTGCGTGCATAATACGGGTGTATGCTGCCCGCTCAACTGCTCCCGGTAATTATGATGGCAAAGGATGGAAAGGATGATATTTCGGCCTGGAGAGGTCTGGCTGTGGGTATGACTTTATGATCATGGTCAGGGGCTGTAGCAACGGTTGCTGTATGCGTGGCGGCACTGTTGTGAGCACCTGGATCACTGCGACAGTTGGTGTGATAAGATTTGTGACCTGTGCTATCAGGTGTGGTTGATCAATAACTGGCTTATTGCTGGGTGCCGTCAATTTATGTATATTTTCAATGATGGTATGACGTGCAGGAATATATATTTCATTACTTGCTGAAGGTGTACCTGATCTCGACGAACGTATACCTTGAGATGCATTGCTGTCGGTCTCTCCTGTCGTATCATAGAACCCAGAGTCTTCAAGTTCCTGGAACGTCCCAATTAGGTGAAAGACAGTACCGATGGGAGGAAGGTATGAAGATACAAGATCCTTGGGACAGAATCCCTCATCCGCATCCGAGTCATTGTCGTCACCAGAATCCCGCAAGCCAGGTCCCATGTCCGCTGTCGGTGTCATGTTAACTGAAGTGTAAGCACCAGAAGGTGCCCCTGCGGTGCTATTCCGTTCTGCCATACCGGGTCTAACCAGACTAAAACCGGGAGAGGTTGAATAGGCCAGGTGACACATCGCCAGATTTCTCGAATACGAAAAAGAGGTACCTCCTTCTGCTGGCGGGGGGCCATTCGGAATGCAAATCACCTACTAAGGTTATTTTTTCTTTCTAAGAACTTAAATAAATAAATACTCATTACTCAGATGCGGTCCCAGTTAGATGAGCCAGTATGTTAGTTCTACGTTATAAAAGTTGTCGTCCAATGCAACCACCACGCGACCTTGAGGCAACCCCAATTTTTGAGATCTTTCCCCTCCACAACTACCCAATAATTATATAATAAAAATTTACCCCCATGCCCTCCAGACTGTCAACCTTATCTCTAGACGATATAACCCCCAAAAAGAGTAATAAAATTGATATTTGGTATACCACCCCTATTCCTCTCAATTACTGCCTTTAGTCGGCGGGACATAGATGCTAGCAGTTCCCCGCAATGGAATGGATAATAGCATCAGCTAAGTTTCGGCTTGATAGTTTCTGGGTTACCAGACCATGTTGATGAATTCTGGGGTAGGACGTTTGAAGGTTTGCTTTGAGCGGGGACGAGACTACTTTGAGCTGTACAGTACCCAGGCGTGATCATTCGGGTTAAAGGTCAGGGGAGTAGGGTGGCCATTCCATGACTTGATTTGAGAGCCTGTACTAATGAAACCTTGCTTCATAGGGCCATAGTGTATGTATTCGGGCATTGTCTTGCATGAATATCCAGTCGTCCTGATGGAGCTCTGGTAAATAATTCTGCAAAGCCTTAGGATAGATTTTTCTGTCCAGTGATCCCTCTCCTTTTAGCCCCTGGATCTCATAGGGTCCCTCTCTGCACCAGCCCATACTACCATCGGGTATCGGGTAAATGCTCCTGACTATTTTAGGTGAGCAATACAATCCTTCTTCCATTTTTCTCCTGGTGTGCGAAACAGCCAAATAGGCTTACTCCAGAATATTTCTCAACAGAACGTTCAACACTCCAATTGACTTTAATCCATTGTTCTTCCGTCCAATTCTTAAATGCAACAGCCCAAGCAAGTCTTCGAATATGTTCCGCATACATACGGCATCGACTTTGATGAATTTTCCTGCGATGGTAATATCACCTAGGATCCCTTACTTTACCTCACCGCCGTCGAGAGTATTGCCCGTTCCGTTGACCAAATTCAACTAAGCCATTTAATTAATATAAGGACCAGAAAAGCTATTGACACTTGAGACTTGCCTTTGTAGAACTGAACGAGCGAGCTTGCTTAGAAGTGGCCATCGACGCAAGAGACCTCCGGTATAGCGAGTAAGCATCCAGTGCAAGAGAACTTCCAGCTGATGAATACCTTTCTTCCGGATGTAATTGCTAATGCAGTTAATATCGTCCATGAGGGTCATGGTTAGTGTATCGGTAAGCGTAGTTTACTGAGGAGGAGCGATGCAGTTGGAGGTCCCTAACCTTTAATTGCAGGCATCCTGTCGTGCCAGCATTTGGACAAAGGGTAACGTGCACACGGCACATCAAAGGAAAAAGTTTATCGATAATATTCCTAAATCTCAAAATAAAATTAGAAACCTAACGGGACTGAAGCGAACAACGTACACGAACGACCTGAATGTAGAAACCCGATTAAACCGTAACCATAACGTATACAATAAACTCACTGCAAAAACCGATGCTCGACTGGTACGAAAAATATACATAAATTAGTGATACCAACATAGAAACTGTTCCTAAACATTCGGGCCAATTCCGAGTGGCTCTACCGGCAAGGCGTCTGTATAGGTAAGAGAAAAGGTCCCAGTTTTCTCCGTACCTTGATTCAATCGGATCGTCTAGGTCCTCCCATCCCTGAATATGTCCTAGATACGCCCTGACATGGAGTATTTTGGACAGAAGTAGGTGATGTGGTACCAGCCCTCTCGGGGTTGTCGACAATGTGGGCATGCCTGAGTCTCTGCGCTCTTAATCCTGTGGAGCCAGGTGTATGCCGAAAGGGCTTGTCTGTTCCACTCAACTCTTCTCTTTTCAAATCCTGGTTCCGCTGACGAACGTCTCCCCTGTCTCTCCTGTCTCTCCTGCAGCGTACCCTGATTCCTCCCTCCGTGGCTACTCTGTGATTTGGGCCAGTGCTGATTCGAATACTGCCATTCGATCCTCTATTTCCTATTTTGCATTTTCCTATATTTTGTCTCGTGGTTCATGTATTTGCGCGAGGGAGATAATAATCCAGGCCAGCCCCAGGGACGTAATATGCCATCAAAGGCTAGATAATTTGAATTCGAGGCAGAGTTTGGTTTCTCATATTCCAAGAAACAGAGGGTTGGTTTGCAATTTTTTTTTCCAACAATCTTGTCAAGGTTACTGTCTCGATGTCTCTCACATTTGTGTGCCACTAAGAATCCCGAGCGCCAGTTCAACCACAAACATATTGGGTATTTCGAAATGCCGGTTTGTTCAACTTGGTATATCAAGTGGTGTGATTCCAGGGAATGTAACACACCACTGGGATATGGCGCTTCAGAAGTTTGGGTATTGACCGAATAATCATGCCATTAGGCTAAAAAAGAAAAGAAGACTTATGAGAAATACATTGGAAATATTGACTGAGATGAGAAGATTGAGAGAATGAAGTATTGGAGCAATGGCACAAGTACGAGAGGTGACGCGCTGAATTTTTACCCAATAGATTATGCGCAAGTAATTGAGGAATTATAGACATTAAGGTAGCTATCCAGGTGTACAAGTAACCGAGCTGTGAAAAATTAATATCATATAGAAAAACAAGTTATAAATAAGTGCAGTGGGTGTAGGAAGGCTGGTCTCGTAGAGTTGAGGTGACTGGGAGTGGGAGAATTCGTGCAAGATGCCTATACAGTCTTGGTGGAAATACACGGTGAAGTTAGTAAGTCAGGGACAGGGTAACACCCTTTTCGGTGGGTGACGTGTTTGAGGACAAATTGCTCTCGGACGACAGTTACTAGAGGTAAGTTTGAGCAACCACAGCAACATTATTTTTGGTATTTCTGGGTTAGGCGACTGAGGTGTAACCTCCTGTTCGACAAATCCCTGCACCCCATGTAGGTAACTCAGTCATGCTATGCCCCAAGTCTTCAAGATAGGTTGTACTTTCGGATTAAAAATCAAAAAAAAAACACCTTCATCCAGTCCCCCCTCTCGCACTACCACCACCACAATCATGACCTGCTCCTGTAGCAGCGACGTATATATTGCTCACATGCTGCTCTGCAGAGCAAATGGGAGGCAGTCGAAGAACAAATCCCCTTTGTTCATGTGGATAGAGGAGAGGGTGCGGTGTCGGTTATGGTCATATTTAAGCCCCTGGTACCTTTGCTGGTGTATCTGAGTAGAGTACCGGTTTCTAATAAACCTTCTCTCAGAAAGTTTGGGAGTCTTGAATGATATGCCATATTTATCTCTAATCTCCAAATGCTAGAGTGTTGAGGGAAATCATGGAAAAGTTGAAATTTAATTATCGGTAAGAAATATTGACCTTAAGACTATTAGCATTCAGAATATTTGCATGAGCACTAGAAGCAAACCTCGATTATTCTTTAAGTATAGCCTAATGTAGAAATGCATGCGGGAACTGCTCAATAACGCTGGTTTGTTCTTTCCAATTCTCAAGACTGCAAGCAATACTTTAGATGTTGTCGCAATTCTTTAGCTCTCCATGAATAATCTTCATTAAATGCGCCACTAGAAAGCAAATGAGTCAAGCGAGCTTCAAAAGCTTGGTGTGAAAGTAGTGTAGTGGAATTGAGAGAATTGGATGAATTGGTTGAATTGGTAGAATTGGCGGAAGAACTCCCGGGAGGACTTTCAGCGAAGACCTGGTAGAAGAGCTGCCGGAAGAGCTTGCAGAAGAGGTTGCGGAAGAGCTAGCAGAAGTTGGTCAGCAGGAGCAGTGAGAACAGGCTGGCAGTAGAAACACAGTTGGCGGCGGGAGCAGCAATATTATCCGTGCCTTTCTCAGAGTTGATAAAACACGTGCATTATATTATTGGAGAGGTGGATGGTTGCCCAGTATGTGAACATCTTAGCAAACGCAGGTACATATAATGTGTTATTCAGCGTTGTTTGGAGACCTGCTTGGTAGGAATCTAGCTATGTTGTGCATAGTCTGCAAAGGTTTTTTTGAGACTATAAATTTCAGGGAGAGCTTAGTGGTTTGGAAGGATCTAAGAATTTTGTGAATGTGTGATTGACACGAGTCGTGTACTGGGGCGGGAAGTGCAGAGACCAAGAGAACAGTACGGCGATAAGATGGCTAAATGGAAGTGTCGATGTGGGTGTGTCTCAGGGTAATTGCCTTGACTGTAGTTTCGTTAATCAAGTTGACCAATGGAAAGGGAATTCAAAAGCGCCATGCCTATTCAAGGAAAGATTTTGTGCTAAAAAATCCTCAAACTTATTTCCAGAAGGAACGTGGTTTTTTCACCAAGCTTCCTCCTTTTAATTTTCCACGATTTGCACCTTTGCTCCAGCAGGCAAATACCACCCTTTTTTCCCCGTCGATGGTAAAGAGAAAAGGCAGAAAGAGGTATCATTCCGTGAGACACATCCAGAGTAATAGGAGTGAACTTGGTTTTGCCGTTCATGTCTACTCCCAGCCCCCCTGTGGTAGGAGGTAATAGAGACTCACGAGCTTGTCTGGTTCCCGAGGGACGATGCAGCTGGAATGGGGCAATTACCCTGATAGTGAGAGAATATCCACCCGATATTTTAGATTGTTTATCTTCATTACTCTCTTATCCGCGTTGCCTGGGGCTGAGGATTGCCGTTAAGTGATCGAATTCACTCAGTTGTACCCGGCGTTCGGTGTCGACCTCACTGACCATCATCGTCATGGTGAACAACTCTTGCGTTAATCACAAGGCTGGCGCTGGCACACACACAAATGTCAGGTTCATGCCATTGAAATAAAATCAAGAATCGAACTTGCCTGACTGCATGACTACCGCCAGAGGCCTTTTAGAAGTGTAGTTTATGCGCATAGACCAGCGGATGACGATATATGGAAATAAAAATGTTCTAAATGTCCTTGATCCACAACTGGGTAGGCACCAAGTAAATACAAAGCAAGCGAGGCTATTATGGATAGCGGGTCAGCAGGTGGGTGGGAGTCTGACGTGTTGTCGAATGTGCGATATAACATATCTACAGTTGAAGTAGTCGAGCGATACATACGCGTTAGGAGGTTAATTTCGATACTCTGAGCGGGATTTGCGGTTCTGACCGAGCGGCCCCTATGTCTCCACTCCACATAGATTTGTCACCCCTTATTCCCATTCCCTTAGCAACCTAGCATCCGAGTCCCCCATGGCGTAGTGGTATAGTACCTACTTAAAGTCATGGGGGCCAGGATAGGCCAGGGTTCGATTCCCCCCTCAGACGGGGGAATTTAACCAGTCCCTCGTGATGGACAACTGGTAGGGATTAAATTAGCTTCTCCTGACTTCGGCAGGGGGGGCTGACCCTTTTGTTTGGCAGCTTCATCGTTATCTTTTCTATTTTTTTTTCTTTCGAAAATTCACCTCGAGGTTCGCTCTACATATGGTGGGAGGAGTAAAGTGTCAAAACAACTTGCCCGTCTCGCGAGGGGTTTCGTAGTCCGAGATGTTGGAGAGTCCGATTCTCTTAAGTATTGCACTGTCATGTAAGACCTACTCAGTGTCATAAATCTAAAGTTACACTGAACGTAAAACCGTTCAGCAAGCATTTCAGCAAGCCATGCGAAACGGTGGTGAAGAGCCACAACTTTCACACGCAACGGGAAATGCCAGGAGAAACAACACATCAAAGGTACTGGGTGTATCCTCCCGTCGTAGAGAATAGATTGCGGTAGTCAAATACAAAGGTAATTAAGGACGTAGTAGTATTGGTTTACCCGTAAAAAGACTGCGCGGACTAGCTTGTTGTTGGCTCATATATTTGCCTTGGTTGTACCAATACCAGTTTTCCCTTATACTATTCTTTTTAAGGGTACTTGAGCATCTTGTCTCGTACGTAGAGGGAATGGCCCAGAGGTTTCGGACTCTCACACTTGGGGCATAGACTGGAGAGTTTGAAATGCGAGGAATATTTGACTAAGAAAAGGTTCCTGACATGCAGTGGGCCCTGATTCGAGGCTTTGGCCAACCGTGCATGATAACAGTAAATCCTCTTGTACGTGCCTGGAATCCCTATAGAATAGATATACTGGAGTAAGTACGAGTATCCAGTGCATATCGTAACCACAATACACAACCAGCAAACGTAATTGAATACAGACCTTCACTCATTGCTGGTTGGTAACGCTCCACCAGCAGCTCAACTCAGTCCAACATGCGAGCAGGCGAGCAAACGCTGTATTGAGAAGAGACCACACTATAGATTTCATTTGATAGTAGAGATTCGATAAGGCTGTACCCAATTGAATGGGTATTCAATAGCAACAAAGAGCAACACATGGTACTGGTAAAATTTTGGGGTAGGAAACCCACTCTAAACAAGGAAATCCGAAAATACATTGCAAGCGTGTAGGCTAACTAAGGAAAGGTTTTGTTTGCAGGCCATATAACAAACCACACGAATTAAAGGTCAGTTATCACACTCCACCCGCATCCGAAAACAGCGTAACACTCAATGCGCGGAAGAAAAGAAAGGTAACGAACGAGAGGAACATAGAGGAACAACACAGCCTCTCAGCAAATACCCGCGAAACATCTCAATCTGCTCTCACGTTTTTGAGCTTGGCCTGTCTAGCAGGCTGTTTCTTGACAGCCTTCTTCACAAGATTTTTCTTGGCAGCCTTCCTCGCAGGATCCTGACCAGTTTTTTGCTTCTTCGCATTCTGCTTGCCCTGGGCTTTTTGATGGTCCTTAGTAACAACCTTGGGGGTTTGTGAGTACCGAGTCCCCCGTTGCCGAGTTTGGTGTATTTTCTTCGGGATCTGACTCTGTTTGACAGGCGCTTTCTTCTCGTTTTTCTGCTCCACAACAGGCTCTGTCTTCCTTGTTTTCGCCGCTGGGGCGGGCTCAGACTCCAGCTCGTCCCACGTTCGCTTTCTCGATTGAATGGCGTTGGCAGACTGGCCCTCAATGCGCCTCATCAGAGCCTTACTTTTGTACTTAAGGTCTGATGCGAATACATTCTCGTCATCAACCTTCTTTTTATGTTCTACCACAGGAGACGATGGCATATCTAGAGTAGAGCTGTTGATCACAGACCTTCTCCTCCCACCCGACAACCGTGCAGGAAGTGAGCAACCGGAGCGACGGCCGCGATTAAGGATCACTGTGGAGATTGGGGACGGACTACCTCCGGGAGCAACGTCCTCAAAGTTTGCGGCAGCTCCGTTTAACTGATCTTGCCCAGTTAAAGCCATTTCCAGGGTCAATGCGCCGCGAGGTCCACCTCTTTCAGGAGGCAACATTGCACGGACTGCACGGGATCGTTTTGGCTTCCTTGGGGTATCTGGAGGCTGGAGTTGATTCTCAGGGGCAGTCCTGGCTTTAGGTGTGGGATTCGGCGGAAAATGCACCTTACTCGCACTTGAGCGTGTCTCACGAGCCATTTCTGGGATGTTCAGCAGTTAGTTACATATATCGATCAAGGTTGCTCTAAAGTTTTTTCCAGAAGAGCATAGGGAACCTACCGGTCCTTAAGATCCAAGGATACAAGTCGTTGAAATTGGTAATTGTTCTGCAAGGAGCACAACTGCACTAGAAGTTAAAGGGTACTCAGTCAAGGTGATACAGACATTTTGGTGTAGGAGGTATGAAGAGGATACTCACGTAATAGAACGACCTGAAGGCACACACAGCTAGAAGAAGTCTTCTTCAAGAAGAGCACTACAGTCCAACCAACAGAAAGGCTCTCCTACTGAGAAGAAGATCATTAGTACTGGACATCAGATGCTTATGCTTTGTGATGAACAGGGGGGGGGGCCTTCCACTCAGAGCAAAAAAACCAGAAAAAAAACCAAGGGACACATTGAACGCAATGCAAACACGCTGTTCAGAAGTAAAGAGTGCAAAACGATGACGGATGTCAAAACCTCTGTTCGAAGGGAGGTGAATGACTTACCAACGATCTTGACCAAATCACCCGATGCCACTTCCCCCCTTGGTCACTTGTCAGGATAGTTTGAAGTAGCTTCGCTGTTTCCACTCAGAAGAGACAAGGTTCAACGGTGACTGAAGAGGGAGTGTGGGTAGAAACGAACGCTGCGAGTGAAGGTCCGAGAGAAGTAAAAGGTGATGGAGGGGCAGGGCAGATGGGGACCTATATAGTCCAAATAGTAAAATTGACGACTCAGCGAGATACTAAAGCATCACCGGATGGTGACATACGATCTCGGCGTGGGATTTTGACAGTCACTGACTCTAGTGCCAGGCACAATATTGGTACATCGAGACGGGTTTACAGATCGGATCGAATTGTATCGGGGTGTAGGGCGCCAGATCTCAACAGTGAAGGGGAACTGACAAGACTGCCTAGAATATATGAGAGTCTCACGCAGGAACTATGGGTTCTATCAGGTTTGCAATCCCATTCAGAGTATTTCAGCATGCGCGTCTAATCGCAATATTAATCAATCAGAAAACGAGTAGTTTTCAGGTAGCTCCTATGGCCTAGAGTTTGCATTTCTTGAAGTCTGAGTAGAAATTTATGGACCTACTGGGAAAGGCGACTAACTAGTACCTACCTGAAAAGCCGTATTAGCCCACCAAACTAACGGAATAAAAATAGGGAGAACCATATAGAAACCAAAAAAATAGAGATATTTCAAAGGACGGTAATTTTAGGAGTACCCCGGTAGCATACATTTATATATATGTTCTGGTCCGTTCCGGGATCCGGTCCATACCGGTATGGCCCGGTCTATACCGGTATGGACTGGATATCGCAACGGACCAGGCCGTTACGGTATGGCTGGATATCGCAACGGACCAGGCCGTTACGAGATTAAATTGTTCAATGACACGGATAGCAACAAGGATTTACCACAACACCACAGCGGCCACAGCGACATTAAAATTACTAAATAGGGACATATCCGATATGAAGGTTATTTTGTAGCAACATTTGGTCAAAGAACATCGGAGATAACATAGGCGACCTATCCAAAAAAATACTCAGTAGAGGTATACCCGAAATGAAAGTTATTATGTAGAGAAATGTTCTGGTCCGTTACGGAATTGAAACCTTTAGTTCGTGAGAATTTTCTTCAACGCAACACCACTTGTTCAACGTAACATATTGTGCACACTGTGCCAACCAGACTAGTGCACACTGACATTACCAGAGCACACCGCGGAATTACCAACATACCACGACATTCCCGCCCTTACCATAATGTCAGTTGGTCAGAAGATAATGGTGCTATTGATTTGGATCAGTTTCACCCCCTAGGTTTCACTCGATCTCGAAGCGCAATTATTGAAGTAAATCCCAGGTGACCTTTGAGAAGTAATTCCTTAATATCCAATTCAAGTACATGGTGACTAACAAGAACTACCTAGGTATCGCAGAATTAAAGCATACCTGCGAGACCCAAATAACTGCGATGGAAGGAAAGTAATGATGGGAAACAAGTAGCTTTGGAGCATGATGTAACATGTTCGTGATACTTTGCTGCATGCAGAAAAGAACAAGACCTATAGTACTATGAACTAGAGGTATCATGAAATTACTCGTAATGGAGTTTGAGCTTTTGTTATGTATAAAATATAATAGACCCGGTTTCCACTCAACTTGCCTTCGTTCATCGCTCAGAGTGTAGATATATGCCATCCCGGAACGGCCCGGCAATCTCGCAACGGCCCAGTCCATACCGGTATGGGGGGCCATACCGGTATGGACCGGGCAATCCTGGAACGGCCCGGTCCATACCGGTATGGACTGAATCCCGGAACGGACCAGAACATATATATTTTAACCCTCATTACTCCTATTCGGTCCCAATAAGGGGACCATGAGGAGCATACATCTATAGCAAGTAGGTGAAGTAACATAATTGCAGTGAAAGCAGGTCGCAGCAAGTCAGAAACTATGTTCTGGCCGATTCACCAATCCGCCCGATTGACCAATGGGATCACCAATAATTACTATATTCCGATGTAGGTATATTATAATACAAAAAGCCTAACCTATAACACATCATATCCATTTCACACCCATCAAATTTCTATGTTGCCCACGACCTCATATAGCCCAGTAATTTATCTAACATAGCCACCTACCAGCATAAAAAGATCTATCGACCATTAGTAGAAACCTCACTGCATACGAATATGGAGTATCAAATAAGAGATTGCCAGCCGAATCCCTTAGACCTATAAACCGCCTCTGAAGTTGAGTTACCAGCAGTTGTACTGAAACCTGGTGATTGCGATTATAAGAAAGCTTCGCATTCGAGAATGTCAAGAAGAATATATAGTCCAGGTATTTTGTACCATAATTGTGCAAGTGGGGATTGATATAAATGAAATCCAGAATGCCTCAATAATTATTGGTATATTTGGATTGGTTGCTGAATCATGCAGGCGCCTGAGCTGCCAATTTCCAAGATTGCTGAACTGTGTAGGTGCATCACGATTTTACGTAGAGTTGCGAGCAGCATGGTTGCATCTGTGTTGGCAAAACTCTTATTTCCTGCATCTCATCTAAGGTATAGGTTCCTGCAGTGGCAGATGCTGTATTGAGTTTGAGGAGGCTCCGCTTATTTTCGAAGTGGATAATGTGATCCATAATTGTGGTTTTCCTATCATCAAATCTGAGGTCCATGATATTCAGTAGTAGAGCAGATAGGTACATCCTTGTTCTGCCTTCAGAATGGTTTTTGAGTATCTTCCAGGCATCGGCTGGAGTTTCACATGCATTAATAAGAATCTGAGCCCGTTGTTCACAGTTGGCGATAATGGTGATGAGGGCTTTTTGGCAGCCTTAATATCCCATGCGTCACTTGACTCACTTCCAGTTGAAGTTCGTGTTCTTTCTGTACCTGTCACAAGGAACAGCCTACCGCTACCTACTAGGAGGATGTGTCTCATACTGACAGTCCACGAATGGTAGTTGTCTTGATATTTTTGATCTGTGCGCAATGGGTGAGTTCGACGAACCACCATTAGCGCACCATTGGTAAATCGGGCGGCAGAGATTGACCAATCTGCGAAATTCGTGAATCGGCCAGAACATATTTCTTTCCACCCTTCCCAGTCCAGCCCCAGTTGGTGGATCGATATCGCTTTCTAACCCTATTGACCCATTTCTTCTACACCACCCCTTTCGCTGGCACTTTCTGTCCTTCAATTTCATCACAATCATTTTAGTGTTAAACTTGTTATACCCGTAAAGATCGCCTGGCCCGCAAGATATTGGCCCAGCCATCTCTTCTAACTTTACCCACGTCCCGTCTAAGCCTGGCACGAGCCCGAGCCGACTCGCTCCCGACCGGGGAAATGCTGGAGACAGCTCGTGGCCGGTAGGGAAAAGGCTCGAGCCCCATAATATATAGCAAAAGCTCGAGCCTCTTTGGAAAATGACGAGTGGGCTCGAGCCTACCCCCCGGGCTCGGCTCGAACCGGCTCGTGTCCAGGCTTACGAATCCCGTCAATGCTCTCCCACAGCCCTACGGAAACAGATCTCTTCAGGGAAGATTCTGTCACAATTCCCCATACTGCGCCTCTTCCTTCTGACGCCGGTCCCTCGCTTCCGCCCTCCAGAACTCATGAACCTGGGAGGTGTGGCCTACAGCTCCTGACATACCGATCCCGTGCATACCAAGTGCAGATGGTCCGTGATCAAAGATCATATCCCGTTTCTGCTCCCAGTGTTGAATCTGGTCTCGTGAATCCCGCTGACAGTTATCACACTCATTATCCATGGTGTGATATAAGTCACGAATATTCTCCCCAATCTTTGTGACCGCAAAAATTTGCTCATGGAACTGCTGTGCGTATTCAGTCACAGCAACATGCCGCCGCCACATGAGGAGTGCGTCTTGAGGGGAATCTGGCACGGTTTGTTCCAGCTTATCTTTCAAGGCTTGTTGAAATTTTGCATCTGTAAAACCGCCCAATAAAAACCTTCTTGGCTCTTGCTGCTGACTCATCGAGTCAGAGGGTTTTTGCCGTTCTTCATCTAGTATTCTGCCACAAGCACAGATATCGACTGGTTTGTCTTCGAGCAGCAAGCCGGCTGTCGGTACAGCTACTATTTCTTCCTCTGTAAAGTAAGAGACACTCGAAACATCCGAATCAATCATCTGCTCGTTAACCTTCACATGAGTTTCTCCATCGTCTAGAGTTGCCTCTGAATCCCATTCGTCTTCATAGAAATTCCCAGAAAGGTCAACCAGCACATTCTGGTCATGGATTTCCAGGCTGGTAACTAACGGAGTGGGGGAGGCACTGACTCGTTCTTTGCCTTTCCTTGACTTGCATGGGCTCTTTGATTGTAGTTTCCGCACCTCCGTAGAGCTGGCCTCCGCAATAGGGCCATCTCTCTTAGCACCTGTTGCTTTGGCGTGCGCTATATTCCTCTGAACTCGCTTTCTCGGCGGTTCACAAGCCGAAGCCCTAGCGAATTCCACAACCTTAGGTGACTTGCGTTTCCGCAAAGAGTAGCCAGTTGTCTCGGGAGTTACCACAGCATGGGTCTGCCATGGGGCATCAACAACCTTCCGTTTCATTTTGGGTGCGGTGCGCCGTGGGACAGCAGTGGGGGAATCTTTTGGTTCTTTCTCACTTCTCAATCCGTCTGAGGCCAGATTTTCATCCACAGTAATAGTAACTTCGGGTGGTGACATACCAGGAACTCCTGGGCTCTTGTTGCCTGCCGTAGCCTTGGTTTCAGGGTATCTTCCTGTCTCCACCCTTACGTATCAACAAACCAGAGGTTCGTCTTTGGAAGGGAAATTTGGGAGGGTAACTAGACACAGTAAGTAACTGCAGTCACCAAGTGGGAAATTACGAGCGCGGATTCTTATTGAAGTTTAGGATTTTTGATATGTTGCAAGATAGAGATGTGGTTGGTATTGTTAGACCCGCTGTTGACTGTTTCCAGCTGCCCCCCGAGGTCAGGGATGCGAAGGTTTATATGTGTTTTTCGATTTGACATAAAGAGAACTCTCTGTCGTGTGTGTAGTAATTAAGTTCAGCGTGTTGGGCTAAGGATTCTGTTTCAATTGACATTTCCTGTACTTTGTGTCCTCGGCCATGAGAATCTGGGAAGGCTTTCGTTCAGTTACAGGGGTTTGGCTGACGTTTCAAACCTTCGTACACACGCCACTTGACATGAGAACTCTGTAGGCCAAAGTCAGGTAGGCAGGCGATAGGCAGGCGAAAGTTCGGCATTACCGTAAAAACTCATAATGAGGATGCCTGCCAGGTTTGCGCATACCCAGCCAGAGTATCAAAAAAAAAAAAAAAATTGTGAGGAGGTAACAGGGACCATCCGGGCAACAAAGCAAACCGAGGTTGTATGGGCCGTCGGACGTCTGAATCGCCACAGTTGTTGACCACATGTATAGTTCTAGGCCAGCCATCGTCAGCTTTAATCCAAAACCACCCCTTTTGAAACTGTCATGAGAGATCAAGGGAAGCAAAAGGGAAGCTCTACATCTGAATTCTTCCAAGACTACGTATTCCTCGGATATCCCAAGAAATCGAACAGACGGAACCAGCTTTGCATTGTACTGATAGTTAAGAATGTGGGTGAAGTGGTTGTCATCTAGCTTCTCATACAAATTTGTAATGCTCTCCCCCACTTGCAGTAGCTCTGGACATTCCCGGAGCGGAGGAGGCAAAACGTTAGGTGAGGTAAGTATTCTGGACGATAATGTCAACCTGAATATAGAAGAATCAAACAATCGAGAACTTTCAAAGGTAGGCGGTGGTAGTTCTATATTTGTTGTCTCATATCCTGGCTCCCGTTCCCGGCTCTTTCGAACTAAACTACGTGATCACCATACCAGACTCACGATCATCCTACCACACTAGCGCTCAACCTCTATCCGTGAGTAGCCATTTGAGGGTTACTACATACTAGACTTGATCCTGAAGTGAGGGATTGACCGTTTACACCCAAATATGTAGGATGAATATAGTCGAACATCTTTTTTGTGCCAGTCGTCATTTACTAACTATGTGGGTCATCACAAACTTCTCATAGTATCGTCTACATAGCGATGCAAAAGGCTGAGCCAAATGTGGCCGCTGTGCATCCTCCCACTGCAGCGGGCAAACTCAACACGAAGCCTTAAACTTACACTTGCACCTTAAATTCGTTCATGATGTCTGAAAACTCATTGTAAACCTCGGGTTGATTCGCACAATGCAACTTGATCTGATCGAGGCCCCACAACATCCATGTTAATCTCTTCCTAGAGTAGGTTGCCCGTTAGCATTAGTATAAGCTTAGTTTGTCTTGAGTGCCAATTAGATTTGGCTTTTTGGCAGGGTAAGCATCCAATGACGGACAGGCGTGCTGCCCTCAGTGTTTCTAAATGCTAGTTTAAACTTAGTTGCGTCAGTCCTGTGAATACTGCAGCTAAAGGAAATTGTCATAAGAAACATTGGTACTATCGCATACTAATCACTCATCCTAAACCACACTCCACCCTCTATCAATAAGATCATCAAGAGCTGGGCATGTCGCCCAATCCCCCCCCTCTTCTCCCAGCTGAAAGAAACCCACGACACCACCATCCTCCTCATCTACCACGATTGCTGCTCCACAAATACCCTCTGTCACCGCGCCTCCTGTGGGTCCCATCAGCTGCATAATGTGCTCCGTGTGGAGCTCGATAGCGGGTATAGCTACGCCAGAGGGCCGAACAGCAGGCTTGATTTTGACCCCTGTAATCCTTGCAAATACCAACCCGCTGGACATGGAATCTAGAGAACACCAACTTCCCACTCGGGCGGAGACTGCATTGGATCGTAATAATCTCCTTGGTGCCTTCGCCTCAAAATATTGGAGGTTGCTAAAACTTATTGAGGGGTAAAGCTGTACTAGGGCAATATCTAGTGCTTCGAACCTTTCCGTTATCTCCCCAATTTTGACCCCTTCGACTGTGGGATGGAAGACATTGTTGGTGCTCAAAAATCCATGGTTTGCCACAGTCAACCTAGGTGCATCTGTGTTGAACGTCGACTTGACCAGAATACCCGCAGTAGTTGCCATTGTTAAAGACCCAGAACTTTCCCTCGTACTCACTGGAGCGCTTTCCAGTCTCACACCAGGACAGAGACACTTCCACTCAACATAGTAATTTGTCTTGTCCTGTACGCTTCGTCCTGGGTCGAGGAGTCTCTTCCTCGCCTGGTTGTTCAGGTTAAGAAATGTAACAGTGCGGCTGTGATGGTACATCGTCGAAAGCCCCCCAACGCGGCCTGGCAAGCTATGCTGAGCATAAGTCCTCCCATCCGTGGCATCTAATTCAACATAAATTGTTGGAGGGATATAATTGATTGCTGTGACTGAAGCAATAGCCGCAAGTGCTGTGTATATGACCTTTTGTTGGGCTTGGCTGGGTAGTACCCATCGATCTAACCGAAACTGAGGGATGGGATCTGGTATTCTAGGATTGGCAATATTGCTGCTCACACTCAGATGCCTAGGTTTAAAACCAGGTGGGACGAAGAGTGCTGCAACAGATGCCACTGTTAGGGAGATGGGGCTAGGGGGAGAAGGCGTTTCGATAACCATCTCTGGCCAGCTGTACGTAACAGCGGTTGCATGAAATCGATTTATAATCCACTGCGTTTCCAATTGGGATGGAAATCTGAAATCGTGGATCTCGGGGTCCCAGAGCGAAAATGGCGCATCATCCAAGATGTGGCGGGAACCATAACCATTATTTCTATGCCACATTCCATTGGTGAGTTGCTGCTGCGAGATCGAGATGACAGGCTGAGGGGTATTGGCTTTAATAGACTGGGTTGGGTGTGCATGGCTATGGATCGCCGCTCTGCTGAAGGCAACGTATGGCGTGTGGAGATGTAAAGTGTGAATGTCAGCCGAGTAGCGCGGATGAAAAGAGGAGGCCATTTGAAAAAGAGTCTGATTGATTGTATTCGAAATCTGGGTGGATGCTGAGGGGAAACAGCAGGAATGAATAGTCTGGTTGGAGGAATAAAGTGGTGTAAAAGAAGACAGAGAAGACAGAACGATTTTCCGAATAAACCCGTTTCGCCGAGTCTAACCTTCCCTAATCACGTGACTAGTTACCTTATTGCTGCAATATCGCAACCAATGTTTTGCACTATCTGGCTGTTGCAACTAGCTCAAAACCCAAAATATCGTCTATAACACATCTGTTGTGTATAAAATAAGAAACCAACTACTAAAAAGCCCACAGACCTGTGTACTTTCTTGGGCCTTGTTTCGGTTGATATTATGCAGCCTAGGCTAGAGTTACCTGATTAAGTACTGTTGTAATACATTATGTATACTACAATCGCATGTAGCTCTTTACGTAATTTTCTAAGTTGTAAGGGTGGGTAGTAACCGAAGCCGATAGCCCACTGAGACTAAAAATGTAAACTGATCACCTATAGCAGGTCTAGTAATATGGGGCTCAATAACCTATCATTTGTGGGGTAAGAGAGACTGGCCGGAACAAGGAAGATGTGTCCAATCTACACCACATGCCTAACTTGAAGGAGGCTTATGGTGCCAACCAGACTAAGGCTTATGCACAGCTAGTTATGTTTCGGGCCCACAGCGAGAACTCAATATTCGCGAGAGGCCTGGCTCGCCCCCGGGAGAACACGGGTGCACATAATTATCCAAGTAAGTAAAATTTGATGTATAGTGGATACAACGTGGAATAAAACGCAAGGAAATATAAAGTGGGAGTAAAGTACGATATGAGGTCAGAAGGGCCAGCAACAAGTGTAGTCAACATAAAATAAAACACATCAGCGCAGACGAACATGAATTGTACTTGATAATAAAATAAAATGCACTAAGTCAGTATACATCAGCGCTTACGAACATGAATTGAAGTCAATATTAAATAAAACACATCGGCGCTGACGAACATGAATTGTAGTCAATATAAAATAATATACATTAGCACTTACGAACATGAACTGTACTTGATAATAAAATAAAATATAAATCATATACATCAGCCCTTATGAATATAGATTGTACTCAACAATGAATTATCTCCATAGGAATTCTATCATAAATGTAAGTCTAGGTGGAAAATTAATACAGAATGCGGAAGACATACTTCAGGATATAATCTAAGTGCAGTACGGCGAGCAGCTTCACGGAGTGTGATATATTGCAGTGCAATATCAGGCCATGCATACTCAGAAGTAGATATATTAAATCCCTTCAGAATTCGAATATTAGGTGCATCTAAGGAGTCTGAAATGCGTAGTAGCTCACTAGTTGGATAGTGTTGATCCAAAAAATGCAATGTGGTTAATAAAGCATGGCGGTTAGGATGAGGTTTTCGCACAACAAGACAATAGAGTCGTCAGTCATCTGTACCATATCTATCTTGTCGAGGAATATATACACTAAGAATATCTCTGAAAGCAAAAGCCTCAATTTTATGCTGCGCTTCATCATATTTTGATGAGCTTTAGTGGTATTTATTTGTAGTTTTTTTTGTACACGTTGGAATAGGTCTTTGTAGTTATGGAAAGGTTATGGAGCTTCTCTATCAGACTCCGAGTCTTCACAGTCCGGTAGAGGTTGTGAGAAATCTCTATATATTAGTCTCTTCATTTTCCAGGAGGTGAGCCTACCTTAAATGGCTAGTATTTGAGCCTACATTAACTATCCAGCATATGTATCAGGTGGCAGGTCACTAGAGCCCGCAACCCTACTTTAACCGGCCTGTAAGTATACCTATATCCACCGGTGACCCTACCTTAACTGACCACCACTCTTGAATTGCTTTAATTCCTGAAGAGGCCAGCTTACAGAGGCATCTCATATGATAAAAATAGGTACAGCCAGTGGTAAGCGGGTCTGAGGCCTCTTGTACGAGGTACTCACACTGGTTAAGCATCCGGTGGACAGTCATGTGTCTAGTTCAGGGTAATGAGCTCACCCGATAGCCACATTATCTAAATTATCAAGATACTGTAAACAATCATTTTTCTCATACTCGCGGCTGGCCCGGCCATTCCGTATTCTCCCGCGGGTCCGGGCCTTTCGCGAGTTTAATTATCTCGCTGTGGGCCCGGAACAACACCATCATAACGTTTATCAAGTTATATGACTTGTTTCACGCATGAGCCCACTCATTAGTTTTACTTCAAAGAAATCAGCATCTGCGACCATAGACTGAAGAAAACGAGGCATCCCGTCCGCTCTGCCATATCTAAGCTTCAGATCGCCAGGTCAGTACTATGGTGGGTGACCACATGGGAATCCCTGGTGTTGCAGGTCTTATTTTTTTTAATTGTTTGTTGCCTATTATTGCTTTTTACTTTGCACTTTGCAAGGCGGTAGAATTAGGAACAATGATTGCAATTTGTTCAGTGGCTGCTCCCAGCAATGCGCCCTAGCGCCGACTCGTATACTGCATGGCGGTCTGCCTTCGGGATGCCGATGTGGCTCCTAGGCTGTGGCTAAGGAGGCATGTCTTGCGAGTTAACTTTGAATCCTGCAATTGACGTCATGACCCCCCCCCCCACCACCCAACAAAGTCAACTTTGGGAACTCTTTTGAAAGACCTTTCGTGACCTTAACCTATTTATCTCTCACTGTTTCCGTATTCGAATCAAAGCTGCCGCTATTGAGGTGGGTATTTGCCATAGACCCCTGCGGCAGCTGGCGATTTACCTTGAGAGCTGTTAGGTGAAGCTCCTTCCCACGATCCTACGCTCTCTAAGACTACTAGACCTCATATGCGGGCACCACAAAATTGACTGATCTCGTTTGAATACTAATGTGGATTTGGAAAGTAAATTGAGCTAAACTACCTAGGGAACTAACGAGAGAAAAAAAATCAAAGCAAAATGAATCAGAGCACCTCTTAGCCTGAGTTGACTTTTGTAGGTAACAAGTTGCTACAAGTTTGTAGTCACCGATACACTGGCAGTTATATCCGAATTCGTGATCATTCCATCATGTTAAGTGCAGCTAGTATATAAACATGTAAAAATAGATATTTCTAATTTTGAAATCAGATCGCATACTTAGTAAAAGCAAGAAGCTATTTTTTTGTAGTATGATTGACTTTTTGTTTGTTGTCAAGCGCCAATTAGCAATACACTACATATAGTAACGTTACCTAGATAGCAGCATTACCTACAATCTCCCTCTATAGAGATATATGTTCTGGTCCGCAACAGACACGGAATTAAAACTTTTAGTTTGTAAAAATTTTCTTCAACGCAACGAAGGTATCTACCGGTACGTTCAATGCAACACAACATACCTCTTCAATACAATCATACTCTTCAACGCAACATACTCTGCATATCGCAATATTACCAGTGTACTGCGACAATCCTACTCTCACCATCATGTCAGTTGCTGAAGATAATAGCGATATTGATTTCAATCAGTTTCATCCTCTTGGTTCCGCTCTATCTAGAAGAGCAATTGAAGAATTCTCTGGTACTGCGCGTACTAAGTTTGAAGAGTATTTGCAGACAACAACTAGTAAAACTCGGCTGAATTTTGAGAAGTACCTAATCCTTTAAAACCCAATTCCAATTCAAGTATAACACATTATAACTAACAAGAACCACTAGATATCACAAAATAAAAGCATACCTTTGTGACCCAAACTTAAAGGCTCTAGCAGGTGATTTGGTAGCAATTAAACTACAATAGAAGGCACTGAATGAATATAAGCTATGCAATGATACACTATATTTTATTGCTGGTAAAAATAATAATGGAAATCAAGTAGTATTGGAGCATGATGTATTTGATGTTATCGCACATATTCATGATACTTTATTACATACAGGAAAGAACTAGACCTATAATACTAATAATGAGAGGTATCATAGAATTACTCACAGTGAAGTATGGAACTTGAATTAAATCTACTTATTTTATATTTAAATTAATTTTGTTTAGGTTACTGAGCT
Source organism: Terfezia boudieri ATCC MYA-4762 (assembly GCA_003788615.2). Taxonomy (NCBI): domain Eukaryota; kingdom Fungi; phylum Ascomycota; class Pezizomycetes; order Pezizales; family Pezizaceae; genus Terfezia; species Terfezia boudieri. The sequence goes on along the minus strand of ML121530.1, from coordinate 19,157 downwards.
TTTACAATACTGTCAACTTTGTGCACACAACACCAAGCCAAAGTCGTAATCCATTACAATCGATAGTTGTAAATAATCTTTGGGAATAAGTACAAATTGATCTAATTGATATGCGAGCTGATCCAGATAGAGAATACTACTGGATTTTACATATTCGAGATCACTTTAGCAATTACTCTAGTACTTATCCTTTGTGTAAGATTACGAGGTTATTAAGTGGAGGAATCGTGAAGAGAAGTGTATATTCAGAGAGTTATCTAGATATCGCTATAGACTGGTTGCTATAGTCCTAGTGCTCTACAAAAGAGATGTTTCCCGCGTACTTTCCGGCTCTTTTATCCTTCGCGGCCTTTTCCCAATTGCCTTAATCTGGAATCCTGGTCTTCTTCCCTTGCATTCCCAATTGCCTTCTTTTGGTTGTTTACTCCCGTGACCTTCCATAAGCGAGAGTTATTCACAACATTCCCCCTAACTCGAGCATCCAATCGAACTCGGTTAATTCTTCTTCGGTTAACTCCAAGATGGGGGTCAGGTATGCATCCAGTCTTTCTTCCATACAGTCACTGTGCTCATCGGAAGTATTTTCGTTAGGGGATCCGCAGGGTTGTCTTTCCCAGCGATTGTTTGGATCGTCAGCCTCCCAGATCGGACTTGCTGTCGCAGATAGTGAAACCGATGTTCGATATGCCGGCTGCGTCTGGCGAATTTCGGGCTCTTGCTCAAGTGGTAGGCCCCTTCGCTGTCCGTCCTTAATAGAGGCTGCGTCCTGATCCCTAGTTCTTCTAGGAATTGTTGTGCCCAGGCTGCGTCCTTTGCTCCCTCGCAGTCCGCGTTTACTACGCGGGACTTTGGAAGTTTTAGGAGGATCAATAACGAGAGGTGGCTCTGACCCGTTAGGCCGTTACCCTACAACACCGGCGTATGGATGTTCGGGAGGAACTTGTGCTACAGATATAATGGCTGTAGTTACTTCTTCCTCTCTAACTCATGACCTTCGAGCTATTTCGGGAGATACCGAACTTCGTTCGTCCTGTACTTACCAAGTTTTGGGAGATACTTTAGGAATCGTGTAACCCTTACGTGGTTACATAACCCCTACTCCCTTGGATATGGCCTTTGGAGTTATTGATGGACTAATATGACAGCCGAATGACCATACAGCAAATAGAAGACCAACCCTAACGTGGGTGACTTCTCCTAGACTTATTCCGACTTCTCGCTTAACTTCTTTCCCATCTTGACCTGTTCGCTCCTTCCGGCCGTTTATATGATCCTTACCTCGATGTGACCGTTGCTCTGGTTCAGTTCGATTGAGTCTGAGCAGATTATCTTCGGTACTATTTCGTTGTAGAACCCGGCCTCTTACCCCCTTTCGTGAGTGAAGGTAATTTAGGGCTTCGGATGGTTTTTCGGCTTCGTTGGCTAGGTTCTCCTCTCAGGTTTATAATGGTCAGTCAACAGCCACCAGAGGATAAACATCGGTCTTACTGGGCTGGGCTCTAGAGACATGTGCACTTGGACGATCCTTCTGCTTGTTTGCTACACTGTCTTGCTGTGGACTTCTGGCGTATGGTCCATAACTCTATAAACGTGAGCTGGTTCCTGTTTCCCTAATGGAACACGTCTCGGCTGTTGGACCTTGACTGTTATATATGGCTACGCCGTATACCCCCTCTCTTGAGGGCCAGGGTCTGACCACGCTACTACACGGAACCTCCTGTCGATCAACCTACCATGTCGTCTGCCGTCCTACACCATAGAGAGAGTCATTGTCTTCGCCTCATATAT